>VXBX01003293.1:378102-406894 GCA_013400415.1 Scytalopus superciliaris | reverse complement strand
GGCGGGGGTCGGGCCGTGCGGGCGGGTGCGGGCGCGGCGTTCAGGCGGTCCGCGCTGGACAGCGCCCGGCGGGGCTCGAACCCGCGGCGGGGCCGGAGGGGCCGCGGGGCGCGGCGAGCTGTCACCCGGAGCTCCCGTGGCCGCCGCGGGTGTGCGTGAGTGTGTGTGAGTATGAGCGTGAGCGCACGTGTGAGTGCGAGTGTGAGCGCTCCTGTGTGCGCACCGCGGGGGCAGATCCAGGCCTTCAGCCCGGCTCCCCGCCAGGCAGGGTGGCTTAGCAGGTGACCCGGATATTTCTGTATCAGCTGTGTGGCCGCCGCGTCCACCCCTCGGGGGTTCGACGAAACCATCATCCCTGCCTGAGGCAGTGCTTTTCCCAAGGCACCGCAGGGCTGGGAGGTCTCACTGTGAGGGGGCTCACCTCCAGTGCACAGCGGTGTCTGCAGCTTTCCCTACCAAATTTTGTGTACTCTATGTCTATCAAGGCTCTGAGCATCCCCTTTCATGGTTTGAAAGGGGGTTTTCCACCCAGGCAATTTGATTTGGGGCTGGGGTGGGGTGGGTTTGATTTGCTCTTGTTTGTGTGCAAAAGGTGGATCAGGGGAGATGTCACTGCAGATGAACACCAATAAATTATTTAATCTCTAGGAACTGCTTCTGCAGAAGCATGCTGGAATGGCGGGCGATGGGTTTTGGTTGAAGGGAGAGGCTGTAGGTACCACAACAGCAGAGCACACACAGAGCCCATAGGCAGGAGGGCAGACGGTGACCATGCTGGCTTATACATTTAGTGTGCACTCATCCTGGCTTTCCCAAGAGCAGACCTCTTGTTTTTTGAAGCAAATTGCACCTGTTTGCTAGACTAGATTGGTGAATATCTGAAAATTACCCTGTTTTATTTATATGTGTATATATGTCTATTTCATTAAAGTCTCAAAGTAAGGCATGCTATGCCTGCAGCTTTGTACCTGCCATGAAAACGCCTAGGAGGCAGCCGTGGTGGTAGGGCTCATAGTGTTGGGAACTGGGAGGCGTCCCTGAGTGTGGAAACTCCAGTGAACTGTGTGGAGGCTGGGGTGGGGACAGCGGTGTTGCTATGAGCACGCAGCAGGCATCTGGAGAGAGCCGCGCAGCCGCGGGCGCCGGGGAGAGCGATGTGCAGGGAACAACGCGGGGAAATTAACACTGCTGAAAATTAATTTAAATATAATGTAGGCATTAGCATTTCACCTGGTCAAGCTTCATTAGACAGGCTTGCTGAGAACCTAATGAATTCTTAATAAAGATTAAATCGTATGTTCATTAGATTTTGATGAAAGAGACTGCTATTTTATTTTTTTAAGACTGTGTTATTGGTGTGCTTCTAGATAATAAATCTCATCCTCATGAATGGCTAAAGCAGCTTCACACTTGGATATTGCCTAGAAAAGAAGCACAGGAATCTGTAGAGAGATTAGAGAACGCTAAAACAAAGGAAGAGAGAGCAGACATTGTTACCGAGGACTAAGAAGAGGTTACACAGTGTCCAGTTAATCCTTGAAATATTATGTAGCAGGAGAGGAAGTGGCAAGTAGAAATTACAGTAATTTGAGAGTGTAGCCAGGATAGGGATAAGGATTTGTAAAATTAATTCAGGGTGTTTTAGTGAATATTTGGAGATACCTTTTAGCTGGTGAGTGGGGAATTATATAGAGGTACTGGTGAATGGCAGAGAGGTGGAACTGGAGTCTAGTATATACTTCTTAAATAGCGGCAACACAGGCTGGGTAGGACACTTTCCTTAGCACCCATGGTTGTTTTGACACCCTTAGGCCTCGCACCTTGACTGTCCCCACTTGGCTGATGAGTTTTGCTGATACTTTTTCACAACCAGTCTTGCAGTCCAGATACTTTTACCCAGGCCTTAAAATGAAGGGTCAGGGCTGAGCTAGTCAGAGGAACAGTCCTGAAAGGCATGGTTGTGCCATGCAAGCCAATGAGATTCCAGAGTGTGCCACAGCATTCAGAATCAGGCTGTGACCAGATTCTGTTTTCACTCAGCTTAAACTAAAAACCAGCTGTAGCCAAGCAGATCTGGGGCTTTCTTTGAAGATTCAAGCCAGAGGGTGAGAGTTACCGGATGAGAGAAATTCATTGTCCACTCACACCACCACATCTCAGCATATTCACTATGATGTAGACTGCAATGGATGTCAACATTTTATAGATCTTATCTATTCAAATAAATGTTGAGGACATGCAGAATTTGCAACACATGATCTTCTTTTCTGGAATACCTGGACTGTAGCATGGAATTGAGACTGATGTTATTCTAGGACATTTTTGTGGAGAATTACAACTCCAGTGAATGTGCTTGTTCATCAGAAGCCCCAGCCTAGAAGGGCACCAAGCATATCTCCATCTCTTACTGCTTAGCAGGATACCTAAATACATGCAATGGTTCACTGGCATGCAGGGATGGACTGCTCGGGTGGGGAACACCATCCACTGCCATCACCATGAGGCTTCCAGGGAATTCAGTGTTTAATCGTGCTTGCACAAAGAGACTGAGTTAGCTGGCGTGGCTTCAAAATCAAGGTCCTGCCACCTACTCAGCAGCTGTTCTGGATGGTGAGCCAGGGCAATAATTCACCCTCCCAAATGAGAGGTTAGTGATAGTGTGGCATTCCAGAGGAGACATGACTTCACCTGTCCACAGGAAAAAAGTCTTGGGGCTTGAGATTTGGGTTTGGATTTTGCCTCTGCAGAAGCAGCAGCTTCTGTCCCCTGCTGAGCTGGAAGCAGAGAGCTGGGTCCAGCTCCCTTTCAAAAGATGCTAGAGCTTCCAGCCCTGCTTGTCCTCCAGAACAGCTGTGTCTCACTTCTCCAGCAGTGCTGGCAGTAACTCAGCTGATAGGCTTCTTTGCTGTGCCAGTTTTTGCAAAATGTGTTTATATTATGTAGGAGAAGAATGGAGATACATGATCAGGAGAAAAATACACTTACATACAGTGCTTATCTTGAAATATCTACTATCTTATTCCCAACAGCCATCAGTCCAACAGCTGTCTGAAACATTGTTTTGACCTTTTTCAAAAAGCCCCTCAAAACAGCCCTAGGTTCTGCTTGCTCTCTGTGCAACTGAATTACTTATAATCTAATGAACTTCTTTGGTGAGAAGCAGTCCCCACCCACTGGTTTTACAGCCCATCTCAGCAATTTGATGCCAAATGCCACTGAAATGAAATGATGTGCTGTGAACACCCACTTGAGTGCTCTTTGCTGCATGTCTGTGTCTCAAAGCTGTAGCGATTTCACACTTGCAGCCCCTTCCCTTGGGAATACCTCACCCCATGGGGGCTCATAGCGTGGGGCTGTTTCACCTCTGCAGTATGTTCCCAGGGACAGGACTGCAAACTGTGCCTTTGTGGCCTGTCCCACTCCCCAGTGCAGCTTTTCTGCCCTGCGGCTCTGAGTGCAGATCCCCACTTGGCCCTGCTGCCTTCCTTCTGTCTGGGAGCTATTTGACCACAGTGTGAGCTGGAAGCCCAGAGGTATGGACCTCACTGGAGCACCAGGTCAGGCAGAGCCATCCTTGCTTGTCCCCTGCTCTGTTTTCCAGGATTTCTGTGACTTAAGGCCCAAAGTAGGGCAGCGACAGGCTGTGCCTGGGCAGTATTTGAACTGGGTTTCAATAAGCAGGGGAAGAACTGCAGCCTTCCTGACGAAGTTGTGTCATTCTCCCAAGGCCTTCCTCAGTGCACTCTGCCCTGGGTGTGGATTTGGCACTGTACATGTGGCACACTCAGACCCAGCAGGGAGGCAGCTCCGGTGAGGCTGTTTTGGCAGTGAAACCTGGATGTGGTAGCAAAGTGCCTGCCAGCATAGCTCTGGGGTGTTGGGGTGGGAGCTGGGCAGTGCTTTGCCAGCCCTGAGGAAGGTAGACTCTCCTGCCAGGGCCTCAGAGATCATCCCAATGGAGGCTGCTGTAGGAGGGAGCTCTCCCCTGGCTGCAAGTTTTTTCCCCACCTCCTTCAAAGATACTTTCCTGCATGGCTGGATGCCTGTGGGTGCCACGTTGCACGCTGCAGTGGCACAGCGCAGGGAGACTGCCTCTGAACCAGGCAGGAGTAAGAGCTGGGAGCAGAGGAAAGCAAGGCTGTTAGTTTGGCTTGTAGATGCAAGGGCTAATCATGTTTTCGGCATTTAGTTCCTTCCTTTTGGATTATTAATTGCTCTTATAAGCTAAAACATTAACAACCGTAGTTCCTTCTTTATATTTAAGATTCTTATTATTAGACTGAGAGAGATTTCAGAGAAAAGCAGTAACAATATTAGAAGGCAAGATGGAATACATTTTGGGTTTGGGTTTTTTCTTTTTCCTTGACAGTTCTTAATTTGTTTCTTGTTTTAGAGACTCATAAAAGTAAAAATATCTTTCAGTGACAACAGTGAACTGCATAGCTTCTCCTCTTTCAACCCAGTTTTAAAACCTTAAAAGAAATTTGCCTGTCATATTCTGACATGACACATCTAGTCCTGTTGGAAATGTTTTAGCAATCTAGTGAGATGAAAGTGGTTGTTTTAATGAGCTCAGAAGAAAGAGACAAATCTGCTGCACAAATGTAACCAAGGATCTGTTTTGTTTTATGGCTTGGCTAACCCAGAAGTTGTAAGAGACATTAGATTGAGTCATGACAAATGAAAAAAGATTGTAATTTTCCTCTTCATTCTGTCCTTTCCCATTTATCTGGGATATAACTTCATATCTAATGTGAGTTCTCCAGGGTGCTTACCTGAAGAATATGGGGAAGATAATCAAAATGAGGGAAGAATGAAAAAGAAGCAAATAATGGAGGTAGAGGTATTTTGTTGGCTCTTCTGCTTGGTCTGGTCAAGGGAAAGAGTGAAATGAAGAAATGCTTCACTGCTGGCCAAGGCAGGAGTGGCTGGGTGATCACCTGGGGAATAAGAGCCAGGCAGTCAGGAATGTCTTGCAGGCTCATGATTAGCTAGTTTTTTTGATCCCCTTTGCAGAGACACAGCCTGCCTCTGCAAGCATCTAGCTCACCTGGTTTCCCCTAAATCTGCAGGATATAAAACCACAAATGAGCATTGAAACTGGTGGATTTGCAGCCCAGAAAGCCTGATGCAAGTACAGGGTCTAAGAGCTCGATTTTGCAAATTCCTGCTCAAGTTTTGAGGAAATAAAAAGCCTTTCCTACAAGGCAGCAGCAGTTCACAGTAGGACCCTGGGAAGTCCTCTACCCTTGGAAGTCCATGGTCACACCTTGACTGCAACTGGGTGTGAAAGACAGGATTTGGCCCTTTACTGGTTATGTGAGTGTAAAGAGGAGCTCTGGCAGATGAGAATTGCCAAAACCTCAAATTCAGGTGACTGGAGTATTTAAGAGTCTAGTAATTCTTCCTGGTGCAATTGCAAGTCTCCCGAGATTTGCAGTTTTCTCTAGAGCCTGAAATGACTTCTGTGGAGCCTGAACTTTCATGATGACTGGGTGAGCTCTGTTCTCAGGGGTTCTTTGCTTAGTTCCATTTTGCTTGTGAAAGAAAACTTCCAGGACTCCCCACCTCAGAGAAAAGTTAAAAATCCTGAGGAGTCAAGAATTGGGAGCAAAATAAAAAAAACATCCCAAATGAAGGCAAAGAAGCCAATACATCTCACTTGGTTGATTTTTTTTAGGCTGATTTCTTTTTTCAATTGGCAATATTGAAACCAGCAACTTCACTTATTTCAAATCAATTTGAATGCTACTGGGCCCAAATCCTCTCTTGGAGGTGACTGGACTTTGGGACAAGTTCTTCGTACACTGAAGATGATGTCCATTCCATGTATAGGTTTTATAAGATGTGATGAATTTCAAATGTTAGTGAAATGTTAGTGAGGCACTTTGTGGGACCCTGGAAATTGCTAAGTTTCCTTAACAAAACCAAAACCAGTAAACAAAAAGTCCTGGAAAACATTGGTGCATTAAACCTACGGCCATTTTTCTTGCCTTAATTTTTTTTTCTTTCATTCTTAGAGGGAAATACTAATGACTTGTGCCACAATTTCCCTAATGCTGAAGCCTAATATAAAAATCCCCCTAAACTGTTAATTGAATCATTCTCATTTTATTTTTAAGACCATTCAGGCAAATGACAGATGTAGGGGAGGTTGGAGGATTACAGTCCTGATTATAAGATGCTCTTAGGAATCTGCCTAAAATCGGAAAATGCAAAAGGCTGGAAAATGCTATTGGGTAACACAAAGCAAAGGAACTAATG
The DNA here is from genome assembly GCA_013400415.1 of Scytalopus superciliaris. Classification (NCBI taxonomy): domain Eukaryota; kingdom Metazoa; phylum Chordata; class Aves; order Passeriformes; family Rhinocryptidae; genus Scytalopus; species Scytalopus superciliaris. Next base: position 400,630 of record VXBX01003293.1, on the reverse strand, counting down.
GGTTTCTAGTGCTGAGCATAAAGGAGAAAAAAGTATTTCAATCCAGAACTCCACCATTGTGTGCTTATTGTGATAATAGAATCAAACTCTCAATAGGGGCATTTCTTAGCTTACCAATAAAAATGCTAACCTTCCACAGCTTTCACATTAATTGAGAAAGAACTGAGGAGCACTCACAGAAGGAAGCCTGGAAAACTGTAGTAAGCTGACATCATGCCTGTTTTCAAGTTGCTAATCGATAAAATTCTGACATTGAAAGAGAAAGATTGGCAGGGCTGAAATTGCTTTGTTTTTCTTTATTCTTGGGCATGTCCTGCTTTGCTTGGTCACTAAAAATTATATTGGCTCATCAGCACACCTTTCCATCTGAGTGTAAAATCTCTAAGCTTAAACCCAAGGAGCTGGAGTACACCAGCTTGAGGAAGAGTGAAGAGGGGTGGGTAACACGGAGTCCTCCCACAGTGTAACAAGTTTGGGACATGGCTGTTGATAACCCTTCTCTTGCCACCAGAGCATTAGACATAAAGACAATTCATCATCTGTTCTGTTTCTTACAGGATAACCTGTGCAATCTTTCAGCAGAAATTGGGCTGGTTCATGTTGCAGGAGTTGCTTTTGGGAATAGATTAGGAAATGCTGATCCTAGTAACTGCAGTGAGGTGTTTACTGTTCTCTGAAACAGACCAAAGCAGTTGACTGACTCTGTTTAGGACTGTGGTGTTCCAGGAAAACTGGGAACAGGTTTTGGCAGTAGCATGATCCAGTAGTGGTAGGAAATACTGAGTTTGATTACACAAAAAAGGATTTTCTTCTCTTTGGCATGTGACAGGCTAATCTGGTATCTGTTTCCATTGGAGGACCATGAGGGATGTCTCTAGTAGCTAACTTAGTGAGTGGAGAGTGGCTCAGCAGGCTCTCAGTAGTCCAAGAGAAAATATCCTCTTTAGGAAATTCATCACCCCAGTGTTACACCTTGGCAGGGAGGCTGGGAATGGACATTTCACCTCTGTGCATGTCCCTCTTCTGAAACACAACCCCCCCAAGTGCTTAAAACAGTCTGAATGGCAGAACAGTGACTCAACATGCTTTGAGGTTCTCCAGCAACTTCAGACTTGTATTAAATGCTCTTGTCTACAAGAGCATAATAACAGCAACTTGTACACACCATAACAGTCTGGTACAAGTCTGGGAGCATTTCTGCATCAGCTGGGAATCATTACAGAACAGGATGAGATGAGAATGGGATTATATTGAGGAAATTATCATTGAATTGATAAAAATGTATACTACCTCCTAGCAGAATTTGGTGATTTATCCCTGCCTCGTTAGAGCTGATTGGAGTTAGTAGCTCCAGTTTTAAAGCATTAAACAAAAGTTCATAGGAAAGGCTGAGTGCACAAAATGGATGCTAGGCAGAATAATCTAGGTAACAAATTAGAGGTTTTATAGCTAGGTTTCTGGAGGTGTGGTATGTGCTAGCTTACAGTGATATAATGAGGTTTCCTCACTGGCAGTACATTGCTTCTTATTCACACAGCTTGGTTCTTTGCTGCCTTGGTGTAGCCTGCATCTTGCTGTTATCTGACTTCTGCCTTTACAGCAAAGGTGGTGGAGTATCTCATTTCAATGTCTATCAACGAATTAGTCCCATGTATGTGTTTCTGGAGGAATTTTGTGTAGAATGAGTGCAGATCAGCTCTAGATCTCTCCAAAATTCATGGTGAGATCTTCAAATTACTTCCAGGCCACCACGATGTGAATCTGCATGCCCTAATTTGAGGTCGCAATATGTGAATTTGTCATCCTCTCTCATGCTCCTCAGTGGCTGGCATGGCAGGGCATGTGCTCCTCCACAGCACAAAGGTTTCTGCTCAGCTTCATCCACAGGAGGGACATACCATTTTCACAATGAGTTTTAAATATAACACAATCAGCTGGGCTACTTATGTAGTGCAGAACTGAGTATTTGATTTGGTAAATTTTAGAAATCTGTTCTTACTTACTCACAGCCTCTTTACATCTGTAAGCAGTGCAAAAGGATATTACAACAGGGGTGGTTATGACTTGCTGCAGCTAAACCAGCTCTTTCCCCTGACCAAGGAGAGCTCTTCCCACACGAACCATGGGAAAATAATTAGTCACTTGTTGGCAGGTTGGTAAAGTGCACTGATACTCCTTCCCAAGGTTAGCTGGGTACCCCATCTTAATTACCTGTGAATTCTAAAATAGGCAGATATTTATCACCATAATGTGTGTACCCCCATCACAGACACTGCAGAGACTTTATCGTCTCATTTCATCAGTAACAGCAGCACAAGTCACTGGGATGACAGAAAATTGCCGTGATGAACATACACCTCAGAACGTCATCATACTGTTCATTAATTGCCAGTCACCCTTCGGTGATTAATTATTTAGCCAAATTACAAAAAATTTTCCACATGAATGAGAAGATGTTTATTTAATAAAGCAGAAAGCTCCTAGAAGCATGCCCTTGTTTTCCTCAATTTAGCTGTACGATAAATTTATATTCTCCTGATTTACAGCTCAGCAAAAAACCCACAGTGCTGTATCAACTTGTTGCTGTTGTTTTCTGTCTGGCCAGTTCTTCAGCAGGAAAGCTGGTGCTGCTCAATGTGAGCGTTTAAGATGTTGAACTTGAGTGGTAGATACATGAGCTGATGGTCACGGTTTGTTACCTGCATCTTTCTGCATACACTGAGCCCTTGGGAAACGCTGGTAAGGAGGAACAGGAGAGTGCTGTGCCAAATCCCAGCTTGAGGCCTGGCATTTCTCCAGCATCGACTGATGGCACTGGGGTCATGTTAGAAAAGAGGAGGAGCCTCCAAGACCCTCATCCTGGCAGCTACTTTGTGCTTGATAGGAATTCCCCTGAAGTGTGTTGGTGGGACATCTTCCCTCTGCAGTGAGGTGGGATGTGCAGGAGAGAGGAAAACCAGTGTTGGCACTGGGGGATCTGAGTACTGATAGTGCAAAATCTTGGTATGTTCTTTGGTAATATTGATGTCTGTTCAGTGTCTTTCACCATAACTAATTATTAAGGGCACTCAACAACAAGAACAAACATGGAAAGAGCACAGAAACACTAACAGAGCCCATAAATGGTAAAGAATTAGTAATTAGTAATTTTCATATGGTTCAGAAATAGTTCAAAATTTAGGCTTTATTATGTTTTTATTTATGTGCTACTTCTGTTTACTGATCCTTTCAAGAAATCTGTTTATTTGAAATTCGTATTTGGATAAACAAATTACAAAGTTTTTCCTACATGACAGAGCATGAAAATTGAATTATTACACTGGTACTTTTAGTTCTGATCAGCGAGATCAAATTGTACTATTTTCCCCATCTGTGATCAAACAAATAGGTGAGGCCTTCTGGCATAAACAAATATTCAGGATTATATTTAAGTTCTGATTTTTTTCAGTACTACTTTATAGGAATTTGAAATAGGTTTTTGGAGTTTACAGTAAAAAGTAGAAAAAAACCCTCTTACAGAATTGTTTATAACAATTATACAAACGCAGACAAAATGGTGTCTTTAAATTCCTCAGTAACTGGATAAGTATAGTGAGATTTTTAAAATAACCAAGATCATAACGTTTTTGGTGGCTCCCTCACTAATGTGGGCAGTGCACAAACTCGTGCAGTGCAGAGCCTGTCTGAAGCTCTCAGACACATCCTGCTCAGTCTGTTCTGCAGGAGAATCCTCATTTAGCAGAAGGAATGCCTCGATCCTTGCAAAGACTTGATCCGGGCTTAACTCTCTGCTGTTGGTTTTCAGCAGCTCCAAGCCCCCCCAGCTGTCTGATTTCAAGACACTGAAACTGTACAACTCAGCACTGCTGACAGCAAGGCCACAGGACTTGCAGGGCTGCTGAATTAGAGATGCTGCTAATCTGTAGTTAAGTCCCAGTGTTAGAGATAGCTCATGTTTCATTCACACTCAGACCCCAAGCTCCAGAACAATTCCATTTCCTGATAATGTGCACATCAGCATCAATGGGCTTGAAAGAACTGGGTTATTGCACACAAATGGGTTTGTGTGCACCTTGGCTTTGCTGAACACCACATCATCCCGGCTTGTGCTGATTGCAACCCAGTCTCAGCATCACTGTTACTCTAACCTTTGCGTGAATATTATTCTGTTTCTTACACCTTTTGGAAAATAAAAGACTGTGTTGTGGCCTTTTTCTTGCCACATGCTTTTCTGTTTTGCCTCAGGAGTTCTCAGGTACAGGCTCTCAAATTTATATCAGTTACAGTTACTTGCCATGTTACTTGTGTCAGGAGAAGAAAAAAAAGCAGTCTGGTTTTAGGAAGAGAAGGTTTAATTGTAGCATTTTATATGTATTTAATGACTTCAAGAAATGAGGTCATGTGAAATCATCTGGAACTAAATCTTCCTGTTCCCCCACCACTTGGTACTCGCAGAGCAGCATCAGAAATGTGGTGTTAAGTTTTAGGTCTCCTAAATCAAGGGGTGAACCACTGATAAACTGGACCCACCGAGGTGTTTGGGGCCGTTGCACAGGTCAAGTGAAGGGGGGCTGAGGGAGCTGGAGAAGAGAAAGCTGAGGGAGACCTTGCTGCTCCTTTCCACCATCCAAAAAGGGCTAGAGAGAAGGTGAAACCAGGCTACTCAGACATACACAGTGAAAGGATGAGAGGCAACAGGCAAGCATTTCATGGAAATTAAGACAGAATATATGGAAAAAATGTTTCACAGGGATGTTGATGCAAAAGTGGAACTGATCCTGGGAAGGGGAGAATCATCATCCCTGAGGATTTTCAAAATTTAAACAGGACAAGAACCTGCACAACTTGACCTACTTGAGATAGTAGCTCAGCTCTGGATGGGGACCTTCACCCCGGGTTATTCAATGATTCTATGACAAGAAAATCCAAATTAGTCTCCTTATTCAATGTTCCTAATGCCAGTGTTGACTAAATAACTACCTCTCTATCTGGAAACCAAAGGTACAGTGTTGCAAGTATTATCAGAGTTTTCCCTTAGAGTGCATAAAAAGCCAGGCTGAGCTGGGACTGTTTGTTTATTGTTTCTAATTCCCCTTCACACCACTTTGTTTCTTTGCTTCTGAGTGTTGTTTTCTTGGATTTATTTCCTGCGCATTTCACAGACTGCCTTCTGTAATGCTAAACTGCAGTTTAGCATCTCTTTTTGCTGGTGGTGTGGGTTTAAATCACCTCTGTCTGTCCCTGCTCAGCTGTGTTGGTGTGGTGGTGCTTGTATGGTGATGTGTGGCAGTGCAGTGAACCAGGCTGGCACTGATATGGGTTAACATAACTCAAAAAACGCCCCAAAAACAACACAAACCAAAAAACCCAGAAAGAAACGTCCATCGAATGCTCCCTTAAGGCAGCAATGCACTGAAGGTTGAGATGTGAAATTGTATTGAAAGATTCAGTCTCTCCTGGCTAGTTTTGTGTATTAGGTAAATCAAAATTTTGAGGGCAAATCAGTCACATTCAAAGATTGAAAAGTAGTTTCAAGTCTCTCTGTGCCTTTAGGCATTTAAATGATGAGTGTTTTTTCCCAAACCAGCTGTATTTTCCCTATTAGTTCCTGTAAAAGAAATGCAAATCTTGCACTGGCTTGAAATTTCTGTGTTGTTTTAAATAAATTTCCTATGCTCCACAACACAGTGAAAAGGAAAGTGTAGTCATCTGTTGCTGTTTCAGTGTATTTAGACCATCTTTCATGCTTGCAGAGGTCAAGTGCATTTAATCTGGTTATGCTCTTTCAATCACATTTACATTTTTAATGCAAAGCTCAGGTTTGCTTCACACTAGAATGATCTCTCTGGTTTTGTAATAAGCTTGAGTTGTCCTGGGCTTTGGAGACTTCTTCATTTATTTCTCCTCAGCCTTAGACACAGTCTTTGTCATTTATAAGGTAGCTTTCCTCCTTGAGTTGCCAAAGTGCTACAGAATCCTGATTACACAAGTGCTGGACAACATTTTCAAATTCCATTTTATTGGGAGCAAATTTTGAAGCCTGCATGAAAAGCCTGTCCTTGCCCTGCTTAGCCTAACCGTGGTGCCTGGGGTGGTTTGCATTAGTCCCTGCTGCCCATTAAAGGGAAGAGAACTGTATGCAGAATCACCCTCTTCCCCGATTTCCCATTCAGACAGTGAGTTATGCCAGTGCTTTCCTTGCCTCACAAGGGCTCGTCAGTTCACAGCTTCAGTAAGACACTTTTGTGCTCTTAATGTAAGTAAATCAGGCTAGAAAGTCCTTCTTGTGAAAGATATTTGTCACATTCATAGTCTCACAAAAGCTCCAGAAGGAGCCTGCTCTATCTCCCTTTCTCTGTAAGTCTTGTGTTTCCTCTTTTGCTTAAAAGAAGGTTTCAATGAACCTTTTTCCCAAGAAGAAGATGCTGTATGTTAAGGAACTTAGGAAAAACACGAAAGCACACCAAACAATTTAGCGTTTTCTGAAGCCCCACTTGCTTCTGGATTTGAACAACCCACCTCTTCCACTGGCTTTTACACCAGTCACCTTCTGCCTTCAACTATGTTCCTGCATTATCCCCTGAGGGAACAGAAAATAAGGCCCTAAATACTTATTCTGTTGACTTGTAACATCACTTACGAACATACAGGAGAGAAATGGCCAGTCTGGAAGAGGTTTGGTACCACCAGGCAAGACAAGAACTTAGTGTAGGTTGTGAAAAAGAGGCAGAAAGAGGCAGAGCTTGATCTTTAAAGCAGGAGTCAAATGAGGAATCATGATCAAGTTCAGGCTCTGGATAAGAAAACAAGGTTGTTTGCTAAGCAGTCATCCAGAAGACTGAAAACAGCTTGATAGAACAGTGCATGGACCGGACACTGATACATTTATGTGAACCTTGCTCAAAGCAAATGCCAAGAAAAAGTGGATCAGAGCTGGCAGAGCTGTTAAGAAGGGCAAAAGCTGGCAGGAGAAATGGCAACACCCCATTTGCAGTGTAGGATGTGGGTGGTAGGATGTGACCAGAAGAGAATCCCAATGAGAGATCCTAGCAAGCCCCCCTTCCGTGGTAAGACTTGAAGACTAATATCCTAAATGAGTCTGCAGAAGCAGGCCTCAAAACTCTGCAAGCTAAAAGACATAAAGATACCATGTGCTTTTCCCTTATACATCCTTCCACAACCAACACCAAAACACAGATAAAAGGGAGAGAAACTGTTCAATTCAACTTCAGTTACAAGCAAGCCTTCCCTAATCTGATTTATTCTTTCCTAGAAGACCTCCTTAATACATAGTATCATGAAGTCCTTACTATAAGTGGAGAGACACTGAACCATTTGCCCAAAGTTCCTGTGGTGTATATCCAACAGCTGTGATGAGTTTAAAAATAAATGCCAATGTACATAGGAACAGAAGCAGATCTTATATCCAATTGCAAAGTCACACTTAATTATTAATGACTGAAGTGCTGTAGTCTTTCACTTTGTAGTAAAACATACCCTGAATATCTCTCAGATGATGTCAGATTGACAAAGCATCCGTGCCAAAGACAATGTCAACTTTTCAGTGATGGATCAAGTGCCGTGTACAAGAGCAAGAAAGGTGAATATTCAAATGAGAATCTTGGTTTCCTCTGATAACGAGCCAGGAATTCCACATTCAAGAACTGACTGATGGAAGTTGCCCTTGTCATAGACAAAATGGTAAACAGCTTCAGAATAATGAATTACAAGCAGAAATTATACTAGTGAGTGATGGAGTAGGTCATGGAAAGATAATTTTGTCCAGCTCTGTCCTAATGCAGAGCTCTTTTTCATCACATGTGCCTCAATGTTCTGCATGGTTTACTTATAAATGACCTAAAGACATCAGTATTTCCACAACCACTAACTGCAGTCAGATTTCACATTAAAGAACTTTCCAAAGCCCTGAAAATTTCATCTGAAGTTTTCTCTTGCTTCTCCTAATCTTGGCACAGAAAAGCTCTTGCAATATCAGCTGTTGGAGTAAGTATGATCGGTGGGTCTCTGGGATAAACAATATCTTTCCTGCCAAAGTTGGGATGGAGAAGTCAGCATGGCTTTCCTTTTCCCATACTGAAGATTTCCACTGCAAGGGAGACTGTCCTCAACCCAGGCAGGAATTGTTCAGTCCCCACAATGGAAGGAGGTGATTGGAGGAAACGACACCAGCTCAAGATGGAAGATTTCAGGGGTTGTATCTCAGATTCCTCTTAGTGAATTTGTGTCAAATAAAGCAGACTCAAAGCTGAAAGGAGGATTACACTGACAACAAACAAATCTTATGGAGAGAGGTTCGTGCCTAGACTGCATTTTGAGTGAGGAGCTCAGGGCAGCTTTTGGGGAACATGGAGGAGAAATCTAGAAATTATTCTTTTTAATGCTATTGCAAAGTTCTATTTGGCTATGCTGATCCAGCAAAATAGAGATTGTAAATGCATACATGGCTTTTTGTCCTCTGCAGTGACAAATACATAGTTCTCCAGTCCTCCATGTCTTACACGTGTCTCAAAGAGAGCAGTGGAGTTAATAAAGAGACTGGTCTTTCTGAAAACCGGCTTCAAGCTTCATAAAACAAGCATGGGTGTTATTTGGCCTCTTGGTGGTTTTCTAAAAGGAGAAGATGCCCAAGAACTCGTATCTGCAGCTGGTGCTTGCCAGAAATGCTTGTATGATCTATATGGATGAGTGGAGAAAAGGGTGGTGGGAGGGAGGAAAGGCCTCGGAGGGGGAACAGCTGAGGAGATACAAATGAAAATTCAATTAAACAGAAGAGAAGGAAAATTCAAACTAGCATTGACACCCTGCTGAAGGCTGCTGACAAGCCTTGATTTCATCTGTAAGCCTAGTGAATGAAGAAGGCAACAGTGAAGAAAATAAATTACCTTCCTGGAAGGAGCTGAATTAGATGACCAGGAAGATGAAAACATTCAAATACAGATCTCCTTCAATGATATGCCTAGGGCTTGTAACAAATTCAACCAGAACAATAGATCTTGGGCTTGTAACCATTCCAAAGCTTGTCCAATGTATGAGATTATTTTCTTTTATAAAGAGCTTCGTTTATTTGCCAACTGGAACACTTGAAATGGACAATGAATGCAATCCTGTGTTGCCTTCCACCCTATATAGCCATCAGAATGGTGCTAATTGGAGCTGTTAAAATAAGAATGGTGGCATTTGGTACTCATTTTACCTTCTGCCCTCAGCTATGCTGTTGTGAGATATAGAACGTGATCTGCTGTAGTTGTTCTGGTTGCTGCTGGTTCCCTGGTTGGTGTGAGAGGTGTGCAAATGCTCAGTGTTACAAGCTCTTGTAGCAGAGAAGTTGAATGGGCTTTTCTCTTTTAAGATAAACTGTCATTCCTCCAGAATGTGGTCGTCGTCAATTTATTTCAGCTTTATTTTCCTCTTTGCCAGCTGTGTGAGGAGCATGTTCAATATAACCAGTCATTCCAATAGCTTAATTTCTCCCCTAAGTATTTTGCTTCTTTTGAGTTGTCACCACAATCCCATTTAAAAGCCTGCTAATAGTAATTGAAAGCCATTTTAAGCTTGCATGTAGTATCAGAGTTTGAGCTGTGTTTTATTTCTGTAAAGCAGAAATAATAGTTAGCTATGACAGATACTAGGAAGCTAAACAACAGCCAAGGCTACCACGCTTTTGGAAACCTACACTGCTAGAAGAAAGTCATGGATCCAGAATCCAGTGAATTGAATGTGAAGCTTCCAAATTACTTCAGTGGGATTCTGATCAGGTTCTAAGTGCAAAGTGTGATCAGCAGTGGCCAGACAGAGGTTGGGCACAAAATAGTCAGGAACTCTGCCTTTGCAAAGAGGGTCCTTGGAACTTCAGCTTGTGTTTGAGACAGATGCTGTTGATCCTTGTACAGAAGGGCAATGGAAGTGAAAGGGTGCTGGCTAGTTTGGACTAAGCCTTGTTTAAAGCAAGTAGTCTTGTAGACCATTTGAAAAAGGATACCAGCTTTGTTGAGAAGGAGGAGTCGGCTGATCCTATCTGTTCAATTCCTCATTCTTAATTATTTTGGCTGATACCATCTATATGCTAAGTCAATCCCAATGAATGGAGTTTGAAACATCCCGACTGAAGTCATTACATTATCACGTTCAGGCCAGGCTTTAAGTAAAAGAGATTTGGCTTGTTCTTTACACTGTTTGGCCCCTGTCCTGAATGTACAGCCATTATAACAGAGGATTATCTGCACTGGAGGTTTTCTTCATTTGCATTAGGAGAAAAATTTCATTCAGCATAGCAAGGGCAGCCTGAGATGGCAGGAGGAGATTGGCTGCATGCTGACGCCTTTGTTATCCGCTGAGCAGAGCCTGACACCCCCTGACACTGCCGGGGCCTTGGTGAGGGGCTGTTATTTATTTCAGTGTGTGGAACACATTGTTTTCTGAAAGGGAGGAGAATCAGCCCTTTATGAACAGGAGTCACTGGGCAGTGTAGTCACCGAGCTGCAGGAGCTGAGGTTTGTTGATATAGTTGGCTTTTCAGCAAGCGCCTTTGTTGGTGTTATCTTTTCTTTTAGTCTGTATCTCTTTGGTGGTGTTTAAGGTGGATCTCTCCCTGCCTTTCCCAACCTCTGTGCCTTTTCTAACATAAAAGCTCAAGGATAGGGACAGACAGACTTGTATTTTTCAAGCTTATGGATTTCCAAAGGGCTGCTTCTCTGAGATACATAAACATCTCATCTCGAGATACCATCTGTCCTGCTGTGGGTTGCCTTATTTCCAAAGGTTCCTCCAGTCTGTATGCAGACCATGAATGGCCCACACTGCTTTGGTAGGCACTGCTTGCTGGTTTCAAGATTTCACTACACCCACACAAAAAGGGCTGCTGCGTGCTGGTTTACACCAAAGCTGCAGCAAAGCACTGTGACCTCTTCATCACACAACCCCTCATAACAACCTCCGTGATGTGTTTGTGTTCAAGCAGAAGCCAGCTGGTGTAGTGGCCTCTTGTCCTCCTAGAGCCATGACTCTGCACATGTGGTACATTTCCACCTCTGAGAGACATCATATGAACAAAGGATGAACTGCAGGAACCCTTTGGAGCAGTGACCGATCTACACTGAATTCACTTAAAAGCTGAGAAAACTTGGGCCTTTGGTTTTGGCATTAAACACTGAACCAGTGGCAGTGTAGGTGTGGAAGCCAGGAGGATTTTTTTCTCTTGGATGTTATGGAAGGATTAACCTAGGCTTGTGTGATACGTTCATCATACAATCATCCCAACCTGGCCCATGGGGAGTGTTTTTCAGGGACTTGATCATCCCAGAAAATTCTTCAGTTTGGAAATACAAACCCAGAAGTGAACAAAGAGACATTAGTCTCAGGCTCTGCTCTGGACCAGTGGCTTACAAGGCAGTTCCTCCAAGACACAAACCCATAAGGGAGGAACAACTGCTTTTTTTGTGCCAGATAAATGGACACCTGGCTCCAAGAGTCATCCAGTGACCCTACACACACAGCTGCCTGCGCTTCCCCATGCTGGCTCATATCCTTGCTGCAAGATTCCAGGTGCAGCTACTCCGTGGATCAGCTCTCAGGACCAAATGTTCCCTGCAAGCCACACTTCAGAGCAGGGCCTGGCACATGCCTTGTTCATGCTCAGATAGCTAAATTCAGGTTGCTATCTTGTTAGGGTGGCTGTTGAGGTAGATTCAGAGGGGCCAGGTGCTCACCAACCAGTTCACCAAATGTTCTGAGTTCTTCTGCTAGGAATACATTATTGCATGAAGAATAGAATGCATAAACATGCAGATCACTTTTATTTAGTATTTTTATCCCAGAAACATGTCAAAGTAAAGCAGAAGGGGCAATGACCATAAGGAATAGCAGTAAAATGCTGTTTGCTGACCGGGATGGAAGTGTGACTTGAAACCCAAAATGAGAGAACTTACGATCTGTAGATTTGTGCTGAGATAAGTGATTCAGAGCTGGATGTCTCTGGGAACCTAGTAGATAAATACTTTGTCTCACAGATAGCCAAACCAATTCCACCTGATGTTGAACTTTCCAATTCCAGTTGATTTCTTACATTATTAATCTTTTAAGTAAATCTGTGGGTGCTGCAAAATGTGGGGAAACAGCTCTAATCACAGCTGGGTGAGGAGAATAACCTGTTTTTTTAATGTCCGAACAAAACAAACTGAAAGTGTTCTAGTTTGCTCCAGCCTAGCTGAGGTGTGGGGGGCTCCTTTGGTCAGTCCAGGAAGGGGAGTCTGTCCCAAAGGCCAGAAGTGTGGCAGTGCACAGTCCTGCACACAGGAGTCAGACACAGACATGGGGATGTAATCAGGCTGTGCAAAACAGAACATATTCCACACTCTGTTAAAGCCAGGTTGGGATGCAGCAGCTCAGCAAATTCATGAAGTATGAAGGCAGATTTTATCCAAAAGTGCTGTTGGATTATTTGTTGGCAATGCTCGGATCAAATTTGCCTTGTTGCCATAATAGTAAACATGGTACATGTGAAACTCGGGGCCATGAGCCAGTATAAAAGGATAAGATAATGGATGTTGCTTGAGCCTTTTACTGTCTTTGTAGTTGGAGCAGTTATTGGAAGGCACTAATCCCTTTCTGCTGATTATTGACTTTTGAATGAATCCTCATACACTCTCCAGCAGCAAAACTTGTGGTTTTCAGGCTCACTAAAGCTCAATAGAACCAAGACCTTGTCATTTATTTTCACTGTTACTATTATTTTTCTATTTCAAAGCAGAGTTTTCTGCTGTGAATTCCCTACTGTTTGATCACAAAAGCAAGCAAGAGAAATTGTTATTTTTCATCCTGAAGCTTTTGTCCTTTTTACTTTTATAATCCACGTGAGGCGACTTTGCTGGTCATTAGCCGAGTTAGTAAAGGGAGCTTTCTTTGTTGGGCGATAGCAGGGAAACATCAAGTGTCTGGTTCCATGGTAGCAATTTGCTCTTGAAATAAAGCAAGCGTTGATAAGTTGCTACCCTCAGCTATATTTGTCCTAGTAAATAAACATCATTGGGATTTGAGCACAAATACACGTTGTTTTCCCTGTTTAACTATTCTGAGATTGTGTCGGGCTACAAAAATTTCCTCTGCATCAGATAGGCTTGTTCTGTTGCGCACTCATTTTGCTGATAATGTGTGTTTCTGCACACCTAGCCAAGGGTGTATTTTTTAAAGCATTGATCAGCACAGCAAATATGCCTGGAAATGCATCCCATTAATGCAAAGCAGTGCATTTTGATGGATTTGCTTTTTAGAGGCCAAGGTTTCTAGCAGTGGAATGATTTGCCACTGCAGTGCCTTAGAACAGCAGATTTGCTTGGAGGGAGCTGTGGTGTGCCAGCGCTGGGCACGTGGGGGACATCACACCCTCGGTGACCGCACTGCCTATCCAGCTGAAGGGCAGCAGTTGATAGGTGCTGGCTTACGCAGGCCAGAAAAAGCCCTTAGGATCTGTCCTTGGGAAAAAGATTCAATTTTCCAGGATACCGATAAAAAAAGTCATTAACCCTTTGGTGATGAGCTGTTCAGCTGAAAAGTGAAATTTCTCATTTGAACCTCACAAGACCAGGATCGTGCTTCTTCCCTGGCAGGCAGCAGGACCCAAAATAAAGCAGCAGCAGGAGACCAAGTGAAACATGGCAGTGACTTTTGTTCCACTTGGAGAAGTGGAGCCACTGCTAATTTGGTCTGGAAGATTGGAGCACACGGCAAGAGGTGGTTTGGTGGCTTCAGTAAATAAGCATACTGGGTGAGCCCAGAGCTGCAGGTGCCACACACTCTGCAGTGAAGAGAATCACAGCAGAAACAGGCCAGTTCTGTCCCTTTGCCATCACTGTACTTCCCATAGCCGTCTCTAGAAAATCCAAAGGGATTACACAACTTCCACAAATCCCAGTGTTTAATGGAAGTTTCAGGGTTTGCACTGTGCTCGCCTTAACAAACGGGTATCTGTACTCTACAAGTTGTCTGCCCCACCTGCTGCACACCTGAGACACAGAGAAAATGCTTTTTTTTACACTTCTGATTAGCAGTAATTAGATTAGGGAAGTTCATAGTGACAGAGGAATTCTCTCTTGCATGGACAACCACCCAGTGGAAGTTAGTAAGAGATCAGCACAGCTCTCTTGCAGTGGTTTCCTGGAGCACACACAAGCTGTAGCCTGGAGCAAGACCCCATCATGCTAGGAACTGTGCATCCAGCACAGAGAGATGGTGCCTGCTGCAGAAAGGTGCATGTTCTCACCAAGTAATCACGTCGTGCCTTGAGCAGTGGAAATGGTGAGTTCCAGCTTCAGGGAGTTGTGTCTCAAAAGTGAGCACCATTTTGGTTCCTCAGGGATATGTGCTAGTTCCTGATGGAGGGAACAGGGAGGGTTTTTCTCCTGTACTGTGCCTTGTATGACTCATCTAGGTGCTCAGTTCCTTTGAGGTCTCCACCAGGTTCAGCAAAATTAGCCAAGAAACTGAAACATTACTGAAAGAGGGGCAGGTGGATCAGGCAGTAGCACATGTATGGCCATGCAGCATGTGATGCATGAACCTCAGGACCCTGAAGAGCAGACTGAGAAACACGTCAGAGAAACTTATCACCCAGGTTTCCCAAACCACTGGACAAATATTAAACCTAATTACTTCTAGGCAAGTAGGCATACTAAAGCCACTCTGAAAAGATTCTTCGCTGAAGCATTTTTTTGACAAGGAAAACTAATTCTGGGCTTATTAGCCAGTTTCAATAAATAGAATCACACTGATGAGCAGACACTGCTTAATTGCCTTCTATAAGATAGCTGGGAAGTAAAAAACAGGAGCTGAAACTCCAGGCACACGTCCCCCTTCTTAGTACCTCCCTCTGTCTGCCTGAAAAACAACAGCAAAGCTCAGATCCCCCTTCTGGCAGGGATCAATTACATACTGCTTTTAGCAGAGTTTCAGTATATTATTCTCCAATTTAGGCCAAATTCAGAAGTGAAGCTGAAGATGGTTTAGATGCATGTCAGAAGGAAATTGGTCAGAAAATGGCTGTTGGGTGGGCGTGAGTAGTGCGGCACAGCGTAACTCACAACACTTTGGTACTCAGTGGGAGAGCAAAATTGGTTTAAGTGAGAATAACTTACACGGATTTGGGGTGGGGGTGGAGACAGAAGTACAAACTCTGAAAATGGCCTTTTTCTTCGAGGAGAAAAAAAAGGAGAGGCCGGGAAGAGATCTATTTGTGCTGAGAAGTGGGTACCAGCCCCCAGGAACAAAGGGCTCTGTTTGCAGGATGTGCCCTGAAGAAAATGCAGATCGCTTCCAAACTCCCAGAGCTTCCTCTTTCTCCTCGTGTCCTGGGAGCCACCCTTCCCTGCCAGCCCCACAGCCAAGCAGAGCGAAGAAGGATTCTTAGGGTTTGCTGGTTAAAACAAAGCCACAGAGGAGCACTGGCAAAGCTGGAGGTGACTGGCAGCCCCCAGCCCGTGTGATTCCATTTTAGAGTTTCCTGAGAGAGGGAATAATGTTCAGTGCTGATTACTTTGAGATAAAGAAGAAAGAATTGCTGTAGTGACAAAAAAATGCGGAGCTTAGATTTTGCGTAGATGGCTTATTAGGTCAGAGCTGGAGCATGCTTTGATTTGTATTCGTGATGATTGTACACGGGCACTAATTGGCCAAAGAAGCAAGGGATCTTTGTAGTTTAATGAGGAAAATATTGTGTAATGTGATGATTATTTTCTAATCAAAAAGCAGAGGAACAGAATGGGAAAGAAAACCTATGAGTGAATACAGACTGTAATTTTAATTAATATTT
This sequence comes from Scytalopus superciliaris, assembly GCA_013400415.1. Taxonomy (NCBI): domain Eukaryota; kingdom Metazoa; phylum Chordata; class Aves; order Passeriformes; family Rhinocryptidae; genus Scytalopus; species Scytalopus superciliaris. The sequence continues at coordinate 384,810 of VXBX01003293.1, read as the reverse complement.
GCTTCTGCTAATCAGTTTCTCTGTTCTGCAACCAGCTGTTAGCCCTAAATATGCCCTAATGTTATATAAATATTATAGAAATTAATATTTAATATTATATTATGCTTAATATTATAGAAAATTTTCCTTTAATATGCTAAGCATTTTCCCTATGCATACTTTTACTCACATGCATGAGCCCATTTAAACCAACAGGACTGGTAATACTATGGATAAAGGAGAATAATGGATAGATGAGAAAAATTAGGTAATAATCAATTTTAACTTGATTTGTTTCTTAAAAGAAAAAAAAATTGTAATGTTAAGATTCTGTGGCTTTACTCTCATAATTTCAGTGCTCACTATGCTCAGAAGCCACTGCAGGGTTCCCACTCCTGCACTTCTGTCTAGTCTTGTGATACCTCCTGAATTTTTCTTAAAAGCCCCTAGAGGCACATGAATTTGAGAAACCTCAGTTCCAGGCGCTTTTGGGGGTGGAGAAAAAAATCTCATCCTCCATAGAAGTTGATAACCTTAAAAATCCAAATATAACTAGAAAGAAGTGTGTGTGTTCATCCTACTTTTATAATATAAAAGATTTGAGCAGTGCAATTCTTATATGCTTTGGAGCAACAACAATTTCGTATCAGTCATCTCTTTAAACACCTGAAAATCTGCATATAATAATCAAGATTTTTTTCCTGACTTGGGTATGTACCACTGCCAGTGGCCATGGCTGTTTGGTTGTTAATGTGTCTCATCCCTCCTTGAAAGTCTTTTGCCTTGCACTGGTGTATGTCCTGAGGAAAAGGGGGAAAAGAGCTCTGATAATCATGGTCAAGACAAGACATCATTCTTTCTGAATCTTTGCTCCCTTGGTCTGGAGGCTGCAAAATTTAATTTTTGACCCTAAAAACGAGCGGCCCAGAGCCTGCACACCCCCTGGGAACAGAACCACAGCAATAAACGCACCATTTGCAGGCAGATGCTTTTTGAAATTGTGCTTTCAGAGCACGGCTTCTTCCCTGTAGCCCTTAAATTGCTAAAGTGGGAGTGGTGCCTGCCAAAGAAACCCTGTTTTAAAAAGGGAAGGAGGGAAAGGGGAGAAACCTCATCCCCTTTGCTGGCATTTCACAGAGGACATGCCCTCTGAGAGGCAGAGCCAGGGCCGAGGCTACTTAAACTGACAGAACGGGGCCACCGTCCCCCCGCGTTCTTTGCAACAACATGGCATTTTCCTTATAAAATTGCAGAAGTGTTAATTTACAGGATTCGGTAATAGCAATAGCTGTTTATGGAGGCTTGCTGCTTTCCTGCCTGAGCAGGGTCTGGATCCCCAGTGGAACCATTCATCAGTGGTTTGACAATGACAGGCCGCTGCGGGGCTTTCAGAGCACAACAAAGATTTCTTCACAGCTCCGAGCGACCGGAGCTGGCTCTTGCTATAGTACAGATTTGACAAAGGCAAAAGGAAAGAGTCACTCACTAACATGTATTTCTCCTTCTGCACTGTATTTCTTTCTCTGTACTTCTCATAGCACTTCACACAAGGTAGAGAAGTGGTCGTGCCTGCATTTTACTGGGGGGAACCGAGGGCAGAAGGGGAAAGCGACTTGTACAAGTTTTTTCAGCCAGTGGCGGTCAGAACAAGGAGCAGGAGCACTGGCCAAGTCCTAATTCCCTGGCAGACTCACACATTCATCCAGCTGTACTGAAAGCCACTGTATTGCCATGTGCTTGCACTGTGAGATACAGGCAGAAAGGGAAATACAGAGGGTAATGCAAACTTTTATACCCCTGTTTCATCATCTGCCAAGCCTCTACTTTCTTCCTCCTTCACTTTGGGGACAGGCTGCACACATGCCAGCACAGTGTGCTTTGGGTACTATGCATATTCATACCAATCAGGCTCCAGTTTCACTTCACGTAGGCTTTTCTCCAAGCAATTTTGCTGCTGTTGTTGCAAAACATTTTAATTAATCAGGAATTTTAATTAATTGTACCCTGCTGAAAATGCCAAGACAAAAGCACAGATACAAGGAGGCAGTTGCTCAGGTCAGAGCAGCCCATCTTCAGTTAGTGGTACTCTCTCAGAGATCACGTAGTTTGATTACAGACACAGGCAGAGGGAAAACACTGGATTCTGGATAGCATTTTAAAGTCCTAGGGAAATATGGTGGTGTTTTTATCAAGGTGGGAAGCCTGCACTGAAGCTCTGAGCTGGCATACTGTTAACTGGAAAGCTGCACCCCAGAAGGATTACAATGGCCTTTTTTCTAGCTTCAAGCAATCAGTTTCACCAAAGCACTTAAAATGTTCTGTGTTTTTATGAAGCTGAAAATCAGGTCGTTTGTAGACCAATTTCACTTGCAATGAGTGAATTAGCACTGCTGCCTATTTCCACCTTTGGGTGAGACACTTCCCAGGGACACATACACCTTGGGATGTTAGTGGCTGACAGATCCCCTTCTTGCTCAACATGTCCAGAAAAGAAAATAATCTCATTCTCGTCTTGTTTTTTGTCATTTGGCTACAATGCCCAGCAAATCGTGGCTCATTTTGAAGTGAAGTAATTGGAGCTCATCTGTCCAGTGGTACAAAGGCCTGGACCAACACTCAGCACACAAACTGATTCAACTTTCTGAGCTTGAATGTCATTTTCTACCCTCTTAAAATGGCTTAGTGCCTTGGTGCACAGTCTAGAAAACCCCCAGCACACCATGAATAATAGATTCCAAAAATCTGTAAAAGCTTTATTTATTTAAACAACTAAATATTTAGAATTTGTTCATATCATTGGCATATTTACCCCACTTCCCCTGCAGTAAAAGGTCTCCAAAGGATTTCCACCTTGTAAACCTGCTGTGAGCGGTATTTACAGCCTGTTGTGCATTTAAGGCCCACAGTTGAATCAAACAGGATTTCACCCTCGGTGAGTGCAGCCCTGCTTCTTCTCTCTCTGAAGAGCTAGTGGGATGAGTTGCATTTTTCGTCACAGACGCTCCTCTTTTTCGAAAGCTAACGACAAAGCCACAAGGTGAAAAACCCTGAAAACAGGTCTTTGCTCATGAAACAACCTAATTTGCCCGTTTCTTCCCAAGTGCTGCCATGGGCCTCGTGTGAACTACTAGTGCAGAGCACAGGGATCTGGGTTCTGCTCACACCTTTTCCACTGACCCTCTGCTGCTTTTTCGCACCATTTCCTCTCCCACCACAACACGTGCCGTGTCCTGCTGAGAGCAAGCCCATCTGCACAGGGAGAGCCTGCACAGGCAGCTGTGCCCTCTTGATTATGGCAGCCTTTCCAGGCTTGTCTGAGACCTAGGGATAAGCTATTTGGAGGCTTAGCAATAAGCAAGTGTGAGATTCCAGTGACTCACTATAGAGCAGAGAGGATGGATGGGAGGAGAGGAATCATGCCCAATCTCAGGGCTTTCTTCCTCTACAATAATTTCTGAGCTCTGCACTTGCTCATGGTCACGTCTGGCCAGGTCAGCTGCAGCCCTGGCTGTGTCTGAGGGCTTTCAGATGAACTTCAGCAGGAGCAGGACCACAACTGTTTTCGGGCACTGAGACTGTTCCTTCTGCTGTTACTGATGTAAATCCACAGAGCTCTACCGATCTCAGCAGTGCTGCTTCAGAGGGTGAAAGCGAGGATAGCCATGTGCTGTAGCCTGGGGCTGATGGCTTACTCAAATTGATGAGCTCCTTGTGAAGATAGCTCTAAGTGACTCAGCTCTCAATCTGTTTAGACCAACTTCATGGATTGAGGTGGAAATTGAGCCTCAGTAAAGTTACTTCTCATCCCCCAGGTTATGCCTGGAAAGCAACACTTTGCCTGTGCACATTTCATTGTCACAAGTGGTACCTTAGTGGCAAAACCCACTGGCTCAGAACCGCTCAGTTAAACTATTTCCACCATCTGAGGGCAACACTGGGAACTTCAGGGTTTTCCTGTGCTGCCAGATTATTGCTTTGTTTCTGCAGACTGCAGTTACTGCCTGGCAATCCTTAGCTGAGCCCTTGCCTCCCAACAGAGCCCATGCAAGAGGTTTTACACCGCAGGGGCTGTCCGTGCCCTCAGCCAAGGGAGACGCAGCTCGCTGGTGTGTCTGTGTGCTATATGGGCACAACTGAGGCTGAGCTCACTCCGCCTTCTCCTCTGTGTGCCTTAGATTCAGGCAGAGAGGGAGCCCAGTGTGTGTCAGCAATGGGATTCCTGGGAAAAGGTGTCTAACTGCAGGATTAGTCACAACAGAAATTGCTGTGCTAAGCACTGTATTATCTCTTGGCTCTGCAGATCGTTAACTTGGTGGTGGAAATGTAGGGGAAAGGCTGGAGCTGATATTGTGACCAGGTAGCAATCCAGCAGGCAATTCACCCTGGACAACGGGTGTAGGGAACAACTCCTACCAGGTTCCTGCTCTCCTTTCCAAGCAGGTACATTAAATTACAGTCATGTTTAACATGCTGTTAAATGGCAGAACACTTCTCCTCCATAGGTAGCACCAAGGGGAAATGTGAAGGATTTCCTTTGAAAAAGGAATGTCGACTCTAAAAGCTTAGTCCTGAAGAGCTGAGGGAGATGAGACAAGATGTTCCTTCCTACAGGATCCATTAGAAGTGCAGAGGAGGGAGACAAAAGGGTGGTTTGGGTAGTGCAGACTGCAGAGATTCCTGCACTGGCAGCGGGAGATAAAGAGAAGCACAAGCAGGAAACCAATTTCCCTGTCACCACCTCTTCCACCTGGCAGCAAAGCAGGCTGGGTTAAAGAGCAGACTGCAAGGCTGGTGCTCAAGGTACAGAGCTCTTCTAAGGAAAGTGCTTTGCATGTCCTGGTGACTGGTGCTGTGTGAACACAGCTCTTGCACTACACCAGGAAAAGACAATTATTTGATATTCCTGTGGTCACTTCTCTTCCTCTTCCCTAGTGTAATCTCCACTCACTGTCTCTTTTTTACTTTTGCAATTTTCGTGTTTTCTGTAATCAATTGTTTCAGTTGCTTTTCCCTGTAATTGATTTTTTTCTTCCTCTAAAACCTACCTTTCATTTTTCTAGACTTTTTGGGGTTTCTAATGTTTTTTTCTTCTGAACAGGTTTTTATTTCTCTTTCTTTCCTCCCTGTTTTCTTTAGCCACAGGTTTTTGCAGCTCTTAGAGCTTCCTTATCCTCTCCCAGCCTTCCCAGGAGCAGGCTGGAGCATACATCCCACTTGCCTTCCAAATGTTGACAAGACTGTTTTGGAGGATGAGTGACTGACAGACAAACACCAGCCCCAAATACTCTGAATGCTCTGTTACTAATAGCTTTTTTCTTGTCAACACGGTAAGGAAAATAACCCTTGAAAGGGATAGGCCATATTTTTAGCCAACCTTAAACTCAGCTTCTAAAAAATAACTTTATGCTCTGCTGTCTGTCTCACTCCTTGGCTTCATGTTCCCCAATCAGATATTCAGAGGATGGCTTTTCATGTTGGGGATGCATAATTAGACTCTTGGAAGTATGTTTTCTTCAGGCACCTGGCAATGCTGCATAGGTGAGGTTCTGAGGCTGACTTGTAGCTTGTAACTGAGTATGAAGTAGGAGGCAGGAGATGCTCATCTGGGACTTTGCTGCGTGTTTGGTCCCATGGCTTGAACCTGCACAAAGGGTGAAGTTTGAACTCCACCAAAACTAATGTCTGACAAGTGCTGGGGTTCCTCCACCTGCTGCAGTCACCACCAGATTCAAAGGTTGACAATTTCAGTACATCTTGAAGGAGTTAAGATTTAGAACAGCTTGGGGAAGATAAATAAGGATGTTTCTGTGCTGACTTCAGATATCTATGACCTTCCCTTCCTCCTCTCCTATTGGTTTTAGGACAAGCCAGATTAAGGAGTGATCTCTTTCAAACAGTCTTCAGTTTGTTAAGCTTGTAAACAACAGCAAGAGTGGAAACCATTGCAAGATGGATAAAGCTTAGAAATGCTGGCTGGGATTTCCCTGTGACGTGCCTGTAAGGAATGTGTGCTAGTTAAAGGGCTAATTTGTTGAGCTCTGCTTGTTTCTGATTCTCAGTGCAGTTCCTCTTCCAGACAGGTCCTTCAGGTCCCTTGTTGCTCACCAAGGCCACCACAGCCTTCAAAAACACAGGCTCCTGGGGGACTTCATTCAGGGCAAGGAGGGTACCCTACCCCTGGGAGAAGGGGCAGGGGCTTGGCCTCCATAGTCCGAGCCTGGCTGTGAACCCTCGGTGGTGTGCCCCCAGCCAGGCACCCCACACTACCTGCCCTTGTGACAGCCGAGCTCCAGGCAGCACTTTGACACCCAGCCAAGCTGAGAGCATTTCAGCTTGGCTGTAGTCTGTCTTCATACAGCACTTGGTGTCAACACATCCTTCGCTGGAGTGGGGCAGTTGGAGGCAGCCAGCTCAGCAAGGGTTTTGTTCTCACTACTCTTAGGCTGGAAAGAAGCCAGCGATCATCCCAATTGGAGGGGCTGGTCTGTTGCTGATCAGTTTGGGATTTTATTCCCCTGCTCCCTCACAAGGGACACAAACCAAAGAGACTTTTGTGGTGGCAGCATTAGAGGCTGCTGCATTTGAAGTGCTCTCATTCATTTGTAATGGATGATATATTTATGGCAAAACAGCTCAGAAGCAATTATTAGGATGGAAATGGAAAGGTACACCTTTTTCTTTTGTGGATTATCCCCAAAGCTCTCAGTATAGGGGGGGGGGGGGGGGGGG
>VXBX01003293.1:266021-378093 GCA_013400415.1 Scytalopus superciliaris | reverse complement strand
CCGGAGAGGCGGGGGGGCCGGAAGAAAAGCAAGACCACTAGCCTAGGAAAACAAAGAGGGATTACTGAAGTGAATGTTGCTGTACCTGAACTTAGTAATGAGGGATACCATCAAAAATTATAAACAGCACCTCATAAGACATGGTGTTGAGCATATAGTGAGTGTGCAGTGGGCTGCTAAGTGCCCATATTGTTTTTATTGGCTTTCAAACTGAGGGGATGCTTTTCCTGACATTATCTGTTCCTGGTCCCAGTGCTATTCAGTACTCCCATTCATATTTGGTGTAGTAGTATAAGAAGAGTACAACTCAGAAGATATGGCTCAAAAAAAATGGGGAGGAGCTGCAAGTGGAGCTGCACACAGCGGCAGAAACAGTGCTGCTGAAACAGCCCAGGAGAATCAATGAGGTAAAACTCAGTAACAAATACAAAGGTGCTGCATTTAAGAGGAAGAAACTAGATTGTCCCACGGCTGCAGCTGCCCTGCATGTGCTTCACCCAGTTTAAGCCAAGTTCTTATGTGGGTACAGTCTGTACCAAGCAGGTGCCCTGTGGAAACAGACTCAGCGCTTTGGGGCCGAGAGCCCAAATCTAGGTGAATACAGCAAAGGAAACCTGCCCTTGCTGGCTGCAGCAGCTGTAGCTTTCCCTCTCTCTGAAATACCCTTTATCCACTGTTGTGCACAAGCATGGAACAGAGGAGATACCCTTCCTAAAGCATACTCTGCTTTAAGATGCCACAGCTGCCAGTTCAGTCAGAAGGATGGCCATGTCCACTGGTTATAGACAGACTGCTGGGAAGGCTTTTCTCTCCAAACTAAGAGGCATCTTTTTTGCTAGCAGGGCTTTTGCTGTTCTTTTGGCAGTTTCAGCTGGGTATGGAAAATCCAGCCCAGCTGCAGACTTTAAGACATTGTTTTAGGACAAGACCTGTCAGGAGGAATGAGGCATTTTGATGGCGAGTCGCTTATGCTGTGACTGTCACATGTGCACAGGAGAGGCTATGTTTGCCTTTGTGCCTGCTGTCCTTTCTGTATCTGTAAAAAGCAAGAGTCAGTGCAGTGTTTTCCTTTGGCCATTCAGCATTGAGTGTACCAATAATAGCACAGTCACATAGTCAGAGTTTAGGGGAAGGGACTGTGTCCTCTTCACAAGAGACAGGGCCCTTGTGCTCTGGGGATCGTGCTGCTATTCACATAATGAACAGAATCTGATGGTTCTCAGCGGATTTCTCCAGTTCCTTTTGCTCTTGGCATAAAGCTTTGGTGCCCTTTGTACCTGTGTGTGGATGGGAATGTAAATGTGAAAGGCAGGTCAGAATTTATATGCAAAAACTTCCTCTAGTTTAAGAGGAAAGGCCAGAACAAGTTTCTTCAACTTTCAAGAGAGTGGTGGGGTGAGGGACAACCAAGTTCACTCTTGCTCATTTCTATTTCAGCTCTAGCCCACAGTAGTAGGTAAGTGGGTCCAGTTGGAATCCAGCTATGCAGAATTAAAACACCTTTCTTCCCCCAAATCAAGGAGGGGTTGAAGAAAAGCTTTTGGAGGCCAGGGTTGAGATGCTTTCAGACTTCACTGGTTATATAGTTCATGATGTGATGCATTGCATTGCAGGGTGTGCCTTGGGAAGCCCCATGATTCTTGAATTTTGCTGTGAACAACCCCCCAAACCCCACAGATGGCCACAAAAATCCACATTTTCCTGTCTCACAGGACACCCACCTGAGGACAGGACACATTGTCCAGACCAATACAGAAAAGGAAGTTGTATCGAAGGATGGTAGGGACAATTTCTCTGCTAAAACTTGACTGACATCCATGCTACAAACCTCCAGCCAAATTCGTGGCTAAGGGACTGCCAGGTTTAACAAATCTGTGGAACCAAGTCTGTATGCAGGTGTGAGTGAGCATGAGACCTCAGAAGCCAAATCATGGAAGTTTGCCCAGTCAGAGAGTTTTGTCACGATGTTTCTTCAGTGGATTTTCACTTGCCACAGGTTTTTCAATTTCTCTGACCACTTTCAGGTCTTCATCTCTATTTTCTATATATCTCCCATCTGTTCCCTCTATGTATTGTTTTCTTGAGCATTTTCTAAAGCCTGTTGCAAATCCAACAGTCCTCAAGTTCAAGTTGAACTTCTGAACCTACCCTGTTCAAGTGGGTGCTAAATCAGGCAGGACAAGTCAAGCCAGCTCTAATTCTGATGATAGCAATTGTGCTTTTGGAAAATAATTGACAAACATTCTGCATTTAGACAAAGCTTGTCTAAGGGAGAGAGAACGCTTGTGTTCTGCAACCCTGGTCTGCAGAGCACCAGTGTTCAAGTAGGACATTTTAATAACATCCTTCATGGACAAGTGTTTTGCTTGGAACCCTTTTTTCCTCCCTCCACTCAGACAATTGTCAGCGAAGGGACTCACAGGGAACAAAATGGAATTACATCTATTCAGAAAATTAGAACAGCCTGCATTTCTTTCTTTCTGTGCTGAATTCATTACTAGCGGGGCTATAATCTGCATTTTTTTGCCTGAAGCACACTCCCACTCTTACCTCTTCACAGCAATGCTGCTATTCTCACAGATAAACAGGTCCTCCCTGAATGGATTATAGCTCTCAGCCAAAGGCAGGCTGATGACAAGGGAAAAACAAACAAATGCATTCCCAGGGCCTGATCCAGCTCTTTGGTAAGAAACTAGAGACACTCAGAGATTTCAATCCAGCACTTAACAGCCCCTTTGCTGATGGCTAATTGCACGGGGCCCAGGAAATTTGCCTTGTAAGGACTCAGCGTGAGGTACATCCTGTCTCTCCGTTGTCTGCCAGGTAGCTCGGGGGGACCGAGCCCGTGGTTCCCCTTACAGCTGCACTACCAGCCCGATTCAGCTGAAGGCGGACACGTTTGCTTTCCATGTGACATGATTCCTTCTGCTGCCTCAGGTTTGCAAGATTGTACGAAGCTGTGAGTTCCTGGGTGGACAAACTGATGGAAGGCAGGATCCAAATTGCGAAAGGCAGTTCCTGGAGGGAGCAGGGTAGTGAGAGACGACACTGCATGAGCCAAGATTGATTTCAATATTTCACACTCCAAGAAAAGGAGAGTGAGTAAAATAAGGAAATGAGGGGCAATTGAAAGAAAAACAAGGCAGAAGTATGTATGCTGAGATAGGAGGCCACTAGGGAGGGGACGAGAGATCTGAATTAAGTTGGTTTTGAGGTGGAAATAGTCCTCTGAGATGAGATTGTTACCCCAGCCCTGGTGGAGGGCCTGCCTACCTTCTGCTCCAACACCAGTGGATCTGTCTCACTCCTGTGCTGTCGGTACATCCTCCCATCGTGGGTATTTAACTAGCCAGGTTCTTTTTACTTCTACTCAATTCTTGTGTGCTGCTGCAGCCAGGGACCAGTGCTTTCAGTAGTAATAGGCTCACTATTGCTTTGAATTAGGAGGACTTTTATCAGCCCACTGTTCCGGTAATTTACCGTGGTTTAGGGTGATAATGAGGATTTGGGTATGTAAAGAAACCCTGAAGTACACATGGAAATCAACACAAGGGAGTGCTACTCTGAGCCTTGGGCGTTAGTGACTATGAATGGGTGAGTGAGTGCTTAGCACAGGAAACCAAAACAGGGGAGACAAAAGCCACACATAATCTTCCTGGGCTGGGAAATGCTGTTTATCTTATTTGTTTAAATGACTGGAGAACAGAAAGCTTTTCTTTCCTTTTGTTTCTCTGTAGCTGTGTTACAGTTTAGCCTTAGCTGTGCACAGCTGCGTGCATGACTTTGGCAAGGAAGCCTTCCTGGGCTGGTCCAGAGCGGGACTGGGAGGTGGTCTGGGGAGTCCAGGAACCGCGGGCATGAGTCCATCGCCCCGCCACAGAAACCAAAAGAATCGAAGGACTCCTTTCACTCTTATTATGTCTGTAGAACCACAAATAAATAAATAAATAAATAAACCCAAGGGGAGGAGAAGTTCTTAAGATTAATGTTCTTTTTGGGTAAAAAATGTGAAATGCTTCCTTGCCAGGGATAGTTTCTAGCAACAAACATGAACTGTGGTCACAAATATTCCTGCCAGTGTGAGTGGACAGTGGCATAACTGCACGTGCAAGTGGGCTGGAAGCGTGTTGGTTTGCTACCAGATTCCATAAGACTGCAAATCGTTTGTAACATTCTTGGCACTCAATTAGCGCTCCCATCTATAATTNGAGGGGGGAGGAGGAAATACATCAGGCCTGTTATTTCTGCTGGCAACGCTGGTACTAAAAATAACTGTGAATGACATTGTGGAAGTTGTTTTTGAGTTTGTCAATAGATAAATTTTGACTGGACAGCAGGAAATATTTCTAAGGATGAAATGTATTAAGCTATGTATTATTATTCCTGGAGAAGAGGTGAAAGCCTCATTGCCCATGAACTAAAGCAAGAATTTAGGAATGAAAAGGAGGGAACAATCTTGCATCATGCCCTGATATTCTGAGGGATTTGGGAGTTCCTGAGAGGTCCCCCCAGTGAAGAACAACAATAGAAGTCCCACTTCCATCAGCCAGATGAAGCAGCCCCATGGCCAGCCTGGTTCCCAAGGTTGGCAAGGGTAGACTGGAGTTCCAATGCCCGGGTTCCCCCTCCAGAGAGCCAAATCCTGACTACTTTCAGGTGTGCATGGACTGCCTCCTGCCACATGTTTCCTGGTGGGAGCTGCTGTGGCCACAACACCCCCAGGCCAACAGCTTGGTTGGGCTGCAGAGGTGTCATAGGAGCTGCTGCAGAGATTGACCAGATAACTCATCCTGCCCATGAGAGGTGCTCCTGGCTGGCCTGGAGGTGTCTGGACAGATATGTCTGCTGTCCACCCCTCGAAAGGGACAGCACCTCCAGCTGTGGTCCTCTGTGGCTCAGGCTCCAGGGTGTGAGGTGTGGGATGGGGGCCCCTCAGGATATCACAGCCTGTTTCTTAAAGACATCCCTTGCACTGTGGTTTGGTCCCAGGAGGGCATGTTGGAGCAGCTTCAGCATGTGCCACCTTGTAGAAGTCCCCAAGAGGCCAGGACACCAAGGGAAGGGAACAACTGTGCCTCATCTATACCTGGTTCTGGACATGCTCACAAAGTGGTTGTCCCAGGAGACCTCTGGTTCATCAATCTCATTCCCATATTCCCTATTTGCTTGCCCCTTTTTCAGACTCTTGTTTGGACATTAGTTGGGATAAATGTGATACTCAGCTCTCCAGTTCCCAAGCAGAGACAGCTGTGCCAATGCTTCCCAAGTGGGAATAGACTTGCCCTTCCCGCGTGTGCTCCCCAGCCCTGCCTGCAACCCTGCCAGGGCAGTGAGCAGCGGTCAGTGCGAGTTACTCCATTTGACGTTGTCAATTGATTGCTTAATGAGCCACTTGTTTGCTGTGGGTTACTCAGCACTATTGCCTCTGCTTATAGATTAGGTGCTGCTTTTTATCATGCATTTCCCCATATCCTGTAGGTTGTAAATCTCTTATATAGATATTAGTAAGCTACAGTCATCTTGTTTAAAGGGGACACTTGAAGGGCTATTAGATGCTAAATCAGCACTCCCTTGCCCATGTTTCCCAAGTTTAGATAATTGTTGTATTTTTTCTTTTCCCAATCCCCCAAAAGGCACAGGTGCTCCCAGCTCGCCTCCCTAGACCTCAGAGTAGCAAAAATGGGAGCTGCTTCTGTTCATGGGACTGCAGATAAAGGGAGGGAAGCCCAGCCAGAGAGGAAAGGGAAGGTCTGTGATGTTGGGAAAACCTGAAAGCCTAGAGTAACTAATGAATTTTCCAAGCTTTCCTAGATGCTTTTTGGAAAAACGGAAGTCTACCCCATCAAAATTGTGCATCATCCAAATGCCAGCAGTGCACCCTCTATGTGTGTGGGAAGAGTCAAAGAAGTCTACACTCATTAGGCCTCAGCCTCTATGAGTCTAATCACACCTCTCCAGAAGGCAGTAATCTTTTACACTGAGGAGAGTAAAATAATACTACAGATAAGCTTAAACTGTGACAATCAGATGTGGAGAAAATTTATTACGAGGCAGATTTGCTGCATCTAGCTGGGTGCTTTATGAGGTGGTTCAGACAGTCACTTTGAACTGCCATGCATCTTCTCAGGTACTCTTGGGAAAGACTTACAGGCGAATTTGCAAATTAAATCAATAAGGAATTTCTCAATTGAAGATAAGGACATGGGGGATGACGAAGACTGATGAAAGCAGTAGGAGGAATATACTAATTTTCTGAGATGTTTGCAACAGTGGTTGCTTCCCAGCATAATGGGCAAACACATTTACACATCCATTTAAATGTGACTCTGCTCTCAGTTACTGTGTCTACCTGGAAAGCCCGTGGTGGCTGAACCAAAAGGAGCCCATACACGCAGGGGCAGCTGCTTGCACCGTGGCATCTGCTGCTTCTGCGGGGTCTGGTGGCCACTGGCAGCATGGCTACAGAAGGGCATGGGAAGGAGGTGCCAGGCGTGCCCTTGGACGGCTTTCCCCAGGAGTTTGCTTCCCAGCAGTCTCCGCATTGTTTCTTGGTAGTGCAGTGCTCCTGAGGCTCCCATTATCAGAGAATGGGCCTGGGAAGGAGAACTTAAGTGCTGGCCTGGCTCTCAGCCAGGCTTTAGATGGAAGAGTGTGTCTGGCATGGGTACCCCAGATACTTGATTCTTGATCGCTCCTTTCTCTGCTGGCAGGAGCTGCTGTGCCAAAAGCTGACATGAATCTCTAGGAAAATGCAGGGACCCGTGCCTCACCCAGAGAGGCCTGGGGGACAAGGGCACCCTATGGATCCCACCAGGGATGCAGAGGAGATCCTCTGGTTTGTGACAGTGGCCAGCCCTTGGTCTGCTCATTTTATAAGAACTCTCCCAGTTAGAGCTCTGTCCTTCTCTCCCGCTGCCACCAGGAGGTCACAGGACAGCTCTTGGATCTGGTTACAAAGTGCCAGCTCACTGCAGAGTAAGGAAAAATAATCATTTGTGGTCTTTTGGCAGTGAATGCATTCACTGTGGCATATGTTTGTATTCTTCCACTACTGGCAGCACCCTACCTCCCAGTTCCACCCAGTGCCCCAGCAGCCTCACAAGGAGACACTCACTGGCTGTCCCAGCTCAGAGAGACAGGAGCATAGGGAAACACACAGAGGGACCCCAGAGCAGGTGTCCTCTGTGCCAGGGAATGCCATGAGACACTGAAGATGCCCAAGGTCATCAAATCCTTTTTCAAATAGTATTGTGTTGAAGTAGCTTGGCTAAAAAGCTTGGGGAAACACTGGGAAAAAGTGTTCCTTCACCTTTCTCAGGGCAATTTTAGGTGGGAGACTCAGAGCTGAAGGCCTTCCCCCATTGCCACAGGTAAAGGTACCTCTGTGGATGCCTGTGCTGAATTAAACCAGTCAAGGTCTCGTTCCCCACAGATATTTTCTAAACATCAGCTGCATTTGAGAATCCCTGAAGGGTTATTTGAATCCTCATGGCAGGTGTCAGGGAAAAGCTGTAAATGCTGTGCATTTGTCTTCCTTTCAGATAACCTGTTGTCTGAGTACAAGTGTAGAAGTTATGATTTAAATATATCCAAATGCATGTAATTAATCACAAGTGCAACATAACTCCATCCTGCTGTGAAACCTTATTAGCAGTGTGGGTAGAATCCTAAAATATCGTATCTGCCATGGTTCAGCTCAAAGTCTTCAGCTTGGAAAGCCTCAGCACAGCAAGCAGACCTGAGCAGCTAGGCTGGGAGAGCTCAAACCTATCACCTGACATTACCAAGCACAGGGCCCCAAAGCCATCTCTCACCAGCTCTGTTTGGGAAGGTGCCTATCCCTGCTCTAGCAGGTCCCTGCTTCAGCTGTAGGCAGTGACTTCTGTGAGGTTCCAGTAAGTACAGTCAGCAGAAACTTTGCAGCCCCCTTGCCAGAAATAGCAGTTAGGAGCAGGAGTGACAGATGCCAATCTGCTGATCCTCTGCGCAGGACTTCTATCACATCTACACCAGTTGCCCCCATTTTGATTGCAAAATTTTCCATTTTTAAAGGATCCATTGCAGTCTTCAAGGATTTTTCCCAGCAGTCAGATACTCTCACTCGGACTGTGATCTGTGCTTGATTGTAATATCCTCTAACAGAAAGGCAGCACATTGCAGAACTGGGAACACCATGACTCAAAGATCTCTGAGCTGAGATTAGTGGAGGCTAATGTCAGCTTGGCAGCATACCCAGGGGCTTGTGGCAAGCACACTGCTCGGAGATGGAGCCCCTGAGCTGTAATCATGCCAGGGAAGATGGACAGGATACAAGGAATGGCATAATCACTCATTCCAGAATTGACTCCTTCTCAGCTTAACATGTTGAAACATCAAAAGTACTGAAAAACCCCCATCTGCCACCAGACCTAATCAAACACATCAATTATTGCTTCACAAAGACAGTTGCTGCTAGATTTGATATCCCAAAAAAGCAAAGCTGCTTTAAAGCATCTTTTTATTTTAGCTGAGTGTTTTCATGACAGCACACAATTCCTAATGAGCACTAATACAGCTAGGACACACAGAAAAATATGTCAACTGTGCAAAGATCAGCTCTCAATGCGAGAGAGGAACTCCAAATTCCAATGGATTTCAGTAGGATTGAGGGCTTTGGAAGACAGGTTTGTCTCATGAGGGCAAGGAACCAGGTACATCCTACCAAGGCCTTGCTTTGATACACTGAGAGAGTTGTGCACTGACCCATAATGTCTGGGTAAAATACACAGGGTGGCTCTGTTCTTTTTGTGGGATTTTATGATGGGACTGGATTGTGAGGATGAAATACATGGGGCGATCAAGAGGCTGTGCATGTCTCTTGGTTCCTCTATTGTCCACGGAATATTTGGTTATGGAGAGCAACATCTGAAAAGGTTTTGAAAGGCAAAGTCACCTTCCAGCTATCAAAACACTTCAGATGAGACAGATGGGAAACCAAAAATATTATTTAGGTTTGGGCAGTAAAACTGACATTGAACCCATTTGCCTCATTTTTCAGGCTTTGATGATAGTTAATGACAGCTTACAGAAGTTGTAAGTGATCTAAAAAAGCCATAAAAAGCTGCTTTGTGTCCTTGTTCAGGGGATGAATTTAACAAAACCATTACGGGGCTTTAAAACACTGTTTTGACTTTCTAGAACCAGCTGTGGGATGATCCAGCTGCAGTTGGATCCCCCTTGCATCTAAGAGAACATTTAAGAGGATTAATCCCAATAATTTTAATTCAACAAAATGACCTTATGTAACATTACTGAGGAGAATTAATGAGAATTCTCTCATGTGGGTCATCACTGACCCGGTGGATTTTTTTCCCTGGGGATCTCATTGGTCTCAGGCAGAGCATGGACAAAGTAGATTGACTATGTAGCACTTTGCATGGGATAAGAAGATAAGTCACTTGGAGCAGGAACCCTTTTTCCTTTGCTGAATTATGATTTGGAAATGCACAAAAAAGAATGCAGCTGTCAGCCTCCGCTGGTGCTACTTGAAATTCTTTTGGCTCTGAGGCTTTTTCCACAGAAAAATGCAATCTCGTCTAATGCAAATGCTGCTGCAGGAATCTATGTAGTCCAGCTGGTTTTTTTTTTAATCAAAAAAAGTCCTGATCTAATTGTTTTTGACTGTGTTTCTTTGCTATTCTTACTGAGCCAAGCAGGATGCATATTAAAGCTAATTAGGTGCATGTACGGTATTCAATATTTGATCTTAATATTAAGGCCCCAGGAGAGGGCATATTATCAAAGTTAAGCAACTGCAAATTTTAGTAAAACCAAACTATGCCAGTGGCCTGATATTGCATAAAACCTAAGTCTGTACCACGCCCAGCTTGAAGCAGGGCGGGTGGGCCTGGGGCAGCCTCTGCCTGCACCCCTGTGTGAGCCCTTTACTTCTCATCTGAGCAGATTTGCCTTGGGAGCATAAGAAATCGATTTGAGGCAGCAAAAAGAGGGTGGTCTGTGTGTTGCTTCTGTATCAGCAAGCGTGATGGATTTTTCTTCCCCTGACTGCACCCTTATACTGCCATCCCTTATCTCTGTGCTTCGGGGAAGGGTCTGAGGTTTGGGACTGAGCCAGGTACTAAATCCCTGCAGTTCCACACTGGGGGTCGGGTCCTGAGCCTGTGTGCATCAGAGTCCCTCTGCCAGCCAGCCCACAGCCTGACCCCACCGGCAGCTACCAAGAGGCAGGCAGCTCATTTAGACTGTCATTATCACCTAGGAGCAGGATAGTGCTTCTGGGTACCAGGACTTCTCCTGGGACCAGTGATCTCTGCAGGAAAAAACTTATCATTAGGGTGACTCGGGTGGGTAGAATCACTGGTATGGTTGACTCTGTGCACACTTAGTCTTGGTGTGAGCAATGCTTGTTGTCATGGCTGATCCATGGGACAAGGAGATATGGCCTCAAGTTGAACCAGGAGAGGTTTAAATTGAATGTGGGGAGGGATTGAAGGGGTTGTGAAGCGTTTGAACAGGCTACCCAGGGAAGTGGAGTCACCATCCCTGGGTATATTTAAAAGATGCGTAGATGTAGATGTGACATTTAGGGACCTGGTTTATTGGTGGACCTGGCAGTGCTGGGGTAACTCAATGATCTTAGAGGCATTTTCCTACCTAAATGATTCTATGACTTTCCTGACTTTGTAGTGTTAAATTCCAAGGGACTACGTCCCTGTTGAGCTGGGTGGAGTACTAGTACAGTGCTGACTTTGCTCTGTCTGCTCAGCCTTGCCTTCTTTTGAAATATCAGAACCAGTGTCTTTCATTCATCAACGGTAATTAATTACTTTCAGGATGCAGTTGACTGTTTACACTCTTGAAATTGTTTTATACACACACTTAAAACCAAAGTATTTCACTCCACTGCTTCCTGTGGAAAATGTTAATGCTGAAACAGTCCTCACGGAGCAGAGGTGGGAAGGGTTATTGGTGCATCCCAGATGTGGGGTGCAAAAGCCAACCCAACACCCCAGTCCAACAAAGGACACATGGCAGGGACCTCAGCATGCAGTCCAGGAAATCATCTCTCCTCTCAGCTACAGCATTCAGCCAAAGCAGGGATCACCCCGCTGGACAGCCCAAAGCCAAAATTAGGCATTGATGTAGAACTCAATTAAAAAATAATAATAATTAAAAGAAGACTAAGAGCTGCTTTCAAAAAGCCACAGGGCTGCAGGGATGCAGTACCATGGGATGCTGGGAGTGCACTTATTTCTGGTTTAGGTTTGTATTAATTTTGAAATGGAGAGTATTCTGCATATATTTCATACACCTGAAAGCAAGCTGGAATCAAAAAATTTGGCAAAGATGCAGTATCTGGCCCGTACGTGTCTGGAAGCTAACCATCGTTAGCTCAAGAGCTGCTCATCTACAGGCAAAAATAAGATGGTACCAATGTCTATTTTGAGCAGAAACAATAGGGTTTCTTATAACATCATTTCCAAGCTTTTTTGGCCAGCAGTTAAGGTGCAGAAGCACATGCCTGGTTTTAAAGAGACACCATGAAGGCATCAAGAGTGACTTACAGGCTTTAGGCACAAATTGAACTGCCTTAGAGGAGCAAGAATGCTTATGCCTTGTACAGGTCCATGAAACTTCTGCAGTTGATTTGTGTAAGCTCGGCCATTTCCAGGGCTGCAGATTTTGGCAGCATTTCAGTCGCCTGATGGATTTGCTTATTTTTTTAACATGAACCATCTGGTTAGTTAGAATAATATCTTTGCATGCAAGGAATACTTTGGTGGTAAGAATTCAGTTTTGAGTGACCCAGAGGTATTTCCTTCAGAAAGGAGATTTTCCTCAGCGGGGAGTCTATCACAGGGCTCCATCGGTATTTCATGGACTAGTGGTAAAAGCCAGGTTGAAAAAAATTATGCTTTTTAAAATGAGCTCCATTTGCAGTTTTTAGATGACCGTGAGTAAGGAAGCTGTTTTTCTTCTCAAAAAAAAAATGGGCATGTAGGCAAACAGTCATCTTAATCTCCATCTCGGAGAATTTCTTGTGGGAATAGGATGTACAACATGGCATTCAAGTGCAGGTGGTGGGAAAAAGAACGAGAGTTTAGAGAGATTTGCACCCTGTCACGGAGGTCTGAACTGTGCCTTTGCAGTCTTTGAAACACAAGGTCATGAGCATCTGCGTTGATTTAGTTTAACATAATCCAGGAGTTTTTAATCGCATTTCAGGCTATTAAATGAGTGAGAAGAGAATCACTGGAATTTAGCTTCATAACTCCCCTGTAAACAAAGTTTTTAACCTCATATCAAGATAAAAATAAGTTTAAAGTAGCTGATTACCTCTAGCAGAAGATTTTCCATCAGAATCTGATCATCCCGCTCCCTACATATTAAAGTCAGATTTTTGAGTTATTTTTCCCCATTTGCAAACAAGGCTTGCAGAGTTTTCTTCAGAATTAGGTTTTTTCTTTTGACTCAAGTTCTGCCCAGCCCCACCAGAATAACCTGCCTGATTCTGGTTAGGAGACAGAAAAGATTATTTTTGAAAGAAAAATGGGGGAAGAAGGGAGGAAAAAAAAATCAGAGAAGTTTGCTGAGCAAAAATGGATTTGTATGTGTGTTCATTCCAAGATTCTTCATGTAAAGTCCACCTTGGATCAGTCTGTACCCTAAACATATATGTATGACTCTCAACAACCCAAGCAAAAATGCATTGGTGGGCCAATGCTCAGTTGTCCTCCCTTCTGCCATGGCTCTTCCCTTTTAAGCAGCACTTCACAGCCATCAGCAGAATCTCACACCCTTTGCATCATCTGGGAGGTTTTCGGAGTGCTCGGAAGACCTGAGCTTTCCTGACATGGCAGGAGGTGCTGCCAAGGCTGAGGGGAAGCTGCAGGTGCCATACAGGGTGGGCGCCGCTGCCAGCCCAAACCAGCTCGGTGTCTTAGAGCCCCAAGAGTTGAAACTCATCACTGAGGCACAAGGCTCTGTAGGAAAGCTGTGCAATGACCTTTAAGTACCTTAATCTGTCCAGGGTGAAGGTGAAGGAGCACGATGGCTCTTACAGGAGCTGGACGATTCATTTGTAAGGTATTTGCTTGCGATACACTTCAAGTGTGATACTCTCCTGGTGATTTCTTACCTGGTTTTATTCAAGCGTATCACTGTAATTGTAGGGATGTGCACTGATATGGGAAAATTTCATTCAGCTGGAAACATCTTGCTGATTGAAAGTAAATCACCTTAGGTAAAACAGAAACAGTATGGGATTTATTTTCTCTGGTAGACAGTTGGAAGTCTCTGCGTATGTCTTTCACAGTGATGTAGGCAGTTTGAAGGCACACAATGTTCCCTGAATTTTGCAGAAAATATTTCAGAGGCATTGGCTCAGGGTGTTGAAGGGATGGCAAAGGGCAGGAGATGAGGCAGGGCTGTGTCAGTTGTGACAGGAGAACCTGCATGAAAAGCTGTGAAGAGGATGGAGAATTCCAAGTGCTAGAAGCAAGAAGGGGAGCAGGGGTGTCCAAAAGCTCCACTGCTGAGCATGCCATCTCCCTCCTGGCACAAGAAAGACAAGTTTAGTAAGATTAAATGTCCTCAGATCAGCCATGTTTAAGGCACTTCTTAAGGCATACTTACAGGCACCATCTCAGAAATACAAACACTTCTCCTTGAGAGCTCTTGGAGGGCAGGTGAGGCACCAGAAGACAAGAAAAAAATGTAAACATGGTGTCTATCTCTAAATATAGAGGGGGGAAAAGAGGAGTAAGAATTATAGACCAGTCAACTTCTAGAAGCTTTCAAGAGAATTGAACTATCAATCAAACAATTTGCAAGCACCTTGGAGATAAAAAGGGAGATGAGTGACATCCAGCATGGATTATACAAAAATGCGGCATGTTAAACTAATCTCATTTGATTTCTCAGCAGAAGTAGGAGTAGAATAGTTGGTTCGATTATCTAGATTTTGGGAATGCTTTGACATGGTCCCACTGGATTTTTATAAAGTGACCTGGAAAAATAGTCCAGATGAACTACTTCAGGTCTTACATAAAAATGGAGGAGTAGCACAACTCATTCCCAAAGAATACAGTTATTGGTGGCTCATGGTCAGAGCAGAGGACTCTGTCAGCCAGGACTACACTGGGGTGAATTTTCTTCAAAATTTTCATCAATGAAAAATGGATGAAAAAACATCATTACCCCTGGCAGTGATGAGGAGCTGGGAGAGGTGCTTCAGTAAGTTTTACAGCTTCAAATTATGTTGGCAGGCTAGAGAAGACTGGGTCTAGTCTGTGCCTCAAAGAGAAGGAGGACAACCTGCTTGGAGAAGGTGTAGAGAAGTGTCAGTCAATTTCCTAAACCTGGCTCAGGTTGGAAGGGCTGGAAGGAAATCGGCAGAATAGTTTGGCTGGAACTGATGTATGGGGACGACAACCGACTGTAGGCTGTGCTGCAGGAAGTTTTCAGGATAGATGGACAAGTACTCCCCTCAGGAGTGACCTGGGCGAACTGGCTCCTTGGTGGGCTCAGCCCCTGGCTGAGATCCAGCCCTGCTGTGTCAGATCTGTCGTGGGCTTTGTCCCAAGCTGCCGTTTCACAACCTCTGGGGCAGTGCGTGTCAGCACGGACAGGCGGCAAAATTATCTTTGGCTTTGCCTTTTTAATACATTCGTTTCATAGTGAAAGGCTGAAGGCATGTAAGTGCTTTGTTGAACAGAAGCCAAAGCAAGCTGCTATGCAGAATGCACCCCCTGTTTCCAAGTATTTCATTTATTTTGTAATTAAGCAATAATCACTGAGGCACTGGGCACTTCTTCAGGATTAATGACTTGCTGGGGGATGGCAGAAGATCTGATCTGCGGTGGAACCATTTTCCCCAGCAAATACCTGTCTGTTACTGCCATTCTGAAATGAGTACAACAACATAACATGGCAACATATGGGGTTTGTTGTTAGCAGCTGAGGGATGGGGAGCAGGCATTAATGGGTACCTTAGGCAATCAGGTTGCTTCAGTTGTCTCTTGCCATTCCATTCAGAGCACGGTGTTTCATTAGTCACTTGGTGAATGAAATAGCTTTTTAATTGCTTAGAATCACTTTTTAAAATTACAGCATTCTCTCCCCCCCTCCACAGCCCCCGGGGATCCTCTTAAATCCCTTTTCTTCCTTTGCCCTGGAGAGAATCAGTTCTAGTGTGGCAAAGAGGAACCTGCCTGCAGCAGTTTCATTTGTAATTCAGACACAGGGAAAAATATAAGCCATTTAGAAAGCAGAGGATTCACATTTTTGGTGCTGAAAATGCTCTGTTCCTATAATTTGCAGGTTGCTTAAGGAGTAGTCCATCCTGCTTAAACCTTTAAATAGACTTTACAGTCTCAATGTGCTGCTCACTTCTGTTAGTTCCTACACCTGTGCATTTTTACTGGTCACAGCTCACTACAGCACCCAAACCCCACTGCTCTTCATGTCCTGTGGCACAGGAGCTGGCTCAAGCCATGTCCCATAGCAGTGTACCTCCCAGGAGCGGTGTTAGAGCTTTAAATGTCCTCTAGGCAGTAAAGCACAGTAGCCAGAAGAAAGGTCTATCCCAAATGGGTGAGTGGCAGCATGAACATTTACAAAGGACTATGGAAAAAGCTGCCACAGTATTTGAGCCATCGGATTTCCAAGGCAAGCAAATGGAGAAACATTTGCAAAAAGCATATAGGACAATAAACCAGTTCACGGTGTCCTAGTAAGCATCGGAACAGGAGTCAGTGGGGATTTGCTCACTCAAATATTAGGTACTGTGCTAACTGCATGATTGATTAATTTGTAGGTACTTCCTACAGCAAAACTTCAATACTGGCATCTGCAGTGCTGCTTTCAGTCCCTGTGGCCGCATTCCCAGAGAGATTTCACACAGGAACAATCGGGGTGTTTTTCCTCTACACTTTCTGCCCCCTTTAAAAGTAACACTTTTATGTCTGTGCTTTGAGCGATGGCAGTGTGTTGCCCAGCTGCAGCGTGTTCACTGAGGGATCCCAGGGCCGCTCTCCATTGCTTAATTCTGCCCCTTCAGCACAAGGAGCCCTGTTACTTGACTGGGAGCTTACTGGCCTGGAGTATTTGGAAGTGAAAATATCAGGCACGAGGCCAGAAACAGTTTAAACTCCAAGGAAGACCAAAGCTCACCTCTTTCCCCATACAAATGTTCAGCCCTCTTTTTGCCTTCTCAATTTGCCTGTCAGTGAAAGGCAGAAGCAAAGCCAGCCCAAGGTGTGGGCTCACTTTAATCTCCTCTGGCATGGTCAGCAGCTGGACCAGACAAATTTTAGTGGTATCCTCTTGAGGCTGTTGCATTTCCCCCTGTGCCTGTCCTCACCCCTTTTCCTTCCCCCTCTTATGTTGCCTTCTCTTAGTTGCCCAAAACCCAACATTTAGTCTTGCTTTTCCAAAATCCAGCCCCGAGCCAACCAACCAGAAAGAACGAATTATTCCTGTTGATGCTTTTGCTAACCGCCTGCCTGCCTCCCATGGGACCCCTGCTCTGCTGAGCTTCTTGCTGTTGTGCTCACAGCTGGGGGGAACCGGTGCTGTACAGTCTCTCTTGGATTCAAACAGGATTGATGCAGATCCATGCGCCTTGTGCCAACTGTAACTCTTCAGGTTTGACTGCAACTTTTGGCAAAGAACACATTTCCCGGGAGTTCAGCAACTTGTCTGAGTACCAGTAAATGATCCATGAGATCCAGTGTCCACACACAGCTCTGCTGCACCCGCTCCATTCCCTGTTACTCAAATGCTACTGTTCCAAACCTCAGCACAAGCACCGGATTCATGCAAAATAAAAGCTACAGAGTACAAGGTCTGCAGTTGGCCATAACTCCATTAAAATCAAAACTAGCTTTTGACAACTTGGCAAGTTTGGATTTAGTAAGTCAGAAAGGTTTTCATCCACCCTGTTCACCACAGCCTAGGTGAGGTGAACCAGCAGCCCCTTGTGCTGTTTCCAGCACACCAGCACCATTCCCCTTTCCTGGAGAGTACCCGTGCAGATGGCTCTGCCCAGTTCCTCAGATCAGTACCTTAAATGCTTCCTGGTCACCAAATAATTTGAAGTATTGTCTTTCTGAGGCTGTCTTTGCTTGTAGTCATATTTTTTTGAGACTCAGGGGTTGTTGAACAGCTCTTCCCAGGAGCTCAGTGTTCAGTGTTTAATGAGCAAAGGTTGTGGTGGGGACAGCAGAGTCAGTCACTCTGTGTTATAAAACCTTCTTGTGAGTTTCACATCAGGGGAAGGAGATCTCTGTCTTGGTCAGCATGTTTCTACCAGCCTTGCTCTTTGTGCAGTCATCTGTTAATAACACGGGGCTGGCACCCAGCACTGTTCTCCATCCCAGCACTCTATCTATTGCAAGCTCACAGTGATCCCCACTAGTGCTCCCTCTTCCCCAGGGGATGCCAGGACTGGTCGGGACCTTCAGGTGTGTGTATGCGATTTAGAAAAAAAATGGAATAAAAAATCCTATTACCAACAGGGTGCTAGGTTTTATCAGGGACCAGATCTGTTACTGAGGGACTCTTTGTTGCCCAGTGACATCTGAGGATGAGCAAACAAGGATTTCATTTTAGCTAAGCAGATCATCCTCTCTTCCTATATTTAAGACAGGATCATAACTTATGTCTTCACTGTAAAGAATTATTGTCAAACACAATTAGCTCTGCAAACCCTAACTGTGTTCTAGACACATCCAGGCTTAGTTCTTGAGTTACTTAGAGATGAACAAATTACAGGGGGTCAGTCTTCTGATCTGAGTGAGGAACTGCAAGAACTCACTCCATCAAATAGTTCCTTTGCAGAGTAATAGCGACCAAGGCACAGAGCTGATAGGACTGTGGGTCATGTTCCCATCTTGCTTTGGGAAGGGATAACATAACATGCCTTGAGGCAAAAAAAATTACAGCTCCATTTCTAAAGGAGAGGGAAGGAGGGGGAAAGAGATGTGGAGGGTTGTAAATACTTGGAGTGCTACACAACTAAATCACTTCCCGTCTCCCTGCCTGCGTCCCCACGTGTACAGGAGTATTTCGACTCTAGTTCCTTTCTTAAGGCATCCCAGGAGTTACTATTAAAAGGACTAGACAAGAACTACTGTTTCCTATCATTGCTTTCAGTGGTTAAGGTCTGACCTGATGGTCGTTGTAAGCATGGAACATATTTCCATAGACCGTTATGGGGAAGGTAATGTAGGGTCTGGAAGCCTCCCCACTCTGACCAGTGAGTGTGCGAACATGAGGTGTTCCAGGCTCCAGTGTTTGCACAAAACCTCTTTGAGAGAGAGCAAAAGGGATGCTAATTCCAGCACTGGGCTCAGACACACTACTGATGAAAAACCAGAAAGGTTTAAAAAGAAATGCTGACTAAATTAAGCAAATCAAGCTAGCAGATGTGCTCTTCAGAAGAGCACAGCTGTCTTTTAAATGTCTCCCCCACTGAAATTACATTCTCAAGAGTTTTTTATCTTTTGCATTTTCTTCAGGATCATCCATGAGGATGGCTTCTCTGGAGAAGATGTGAAGCAGTACAAGCCAGTGGTCTACAGCAACACTATACAGTCACTGGCAGCTATTGTCCGTGCCATGGATACCTTGGGCATCGAATACGGTGACAAGGAACGACGGGTAAGTTAAAATCACCACTGCTTGGGTACAGACAGCAGAGCACCTCCACAGCATGAACAGGAGGCATTTGCACAATCTCAATACCTTGGAGGGAAAAGGAGAAAGGGGGGGAGATTTACATTGCCTGTTGCATATGCAGTTTGTGCAACAGAGGCACAATTGCATTGACATGCCATTTGTACACCTGCACTGGGAAGTGTAGCCCTGGGGACCGCTGTATCACAACAGCCACACTCTCTCACGCTCTGGCACCAGCCAGTCCAGGGCAAAAAAACATTCTGTTCTCTAGGGACAGCCTAGGCAGAGGTACTGACAGACCTGGGAAACCAGTGGAAACATGTCCTGTCTCCTGTGTGTGTGCTGAACACACAGGCTGCATGGAGAGATGAATCAGGGAGAAGTATTGATGCTGTTCAAAGCCCTTCCACCAGCCCGCTAATGTAGGAAAGCTTTTAGGATTAACTTGACTGGGGCTTGACTGGCTTTTGCTCACACATCCACCATCTAAGTGTACCCAAACAGCAATTTCCCTTGAAAACAAGGGGATGTGTTACTTCAGTGAGGTTGGTATGGACAGGCTCTTAAGCAGCAGCATTGTCATGTGTCTTATCACAGCTATGTGATGCCTGGCATCCATCTCGTGCCACGCACCTAGGTCAGCCTGTCCTTTTACAGTTGCTACTCTGTGGTTACTTTCACCAGCTCCCTATTTTTAAACAGTGGCTCCTCTGTGAGGTTCCCCTACCAGCCTCTGCCTTGCTTTTTGCATTTTTGGCTCAGACCAAGCCCACACAGAGAAACTCAAAGCCCTAGAGAGAAGTTAAGACCACCGTTTTTGCATGCTGCCATCCCAGAGAAAGTAAAATAACTTGGTTTCCTTGAAAATAAAATAATTTCAGATTTCAGACCTGGTAAAAGCCAAGTCTTATATACCACTGGGTTTGTCATGACTATTTTTAGGTAGCTATCAAATGACAGATGCATGACAAACCCCCAACTCCTTATCTGAGGGTTGATAATAAAAGCATTCAGTAGAAATGATGCCAAAATCCTGCTGTAATGTCACTGTATGAAGAGGTACCTTATTTCTCCCAACAGCAAAGAGGTATTTTGATTTCTTTGCATCTAGGGATTTTCCCATAGGAACTCTAAATCCTGGAGACATTTCTGTCCCAAACGTGGAGATGATACCATAATGGAGTTCTTGTGAGCTTGCCGAGAACTAATGCTGATGGCTTTCGAACTGAATACATTAATCTGTTGATTACTCGGTGACTCAGCTCTCAGCAAGGCAACGTATCTCGTCTCAGCTAAAAACCTATGCCCAGGAAAACAGAAACAAATCATTCTCCATGTCTGATAAATAGTCTGTGGCAGACAGCTTTAAAATGTAAAATATTCTTTTTTTTTTTTTTAAACGCCTGAAGTCCTAATTCAAGGAGGGAAGACTCATCACTGCTTTAGTGCCAGGCCTGGCACAGTACAGGGTGTGAAGCTGTTATCAGGACTGCCAGGAACGAGAGGTGGAGTACTGGTCTGCACAAAATGTTGTCCGTTCATATTCCTATGGAAAAGATGCCAAATGTTCCTAGGATCATATGATAGCTCAGGCTGGAGAGGAGCTCAGGAGGTGTCTAGCCCAACCTCCTGCTCAAACAAGGTTAGCTCTGAGGTCAAACCAGGTTGCTTGGGGTTCTACCCAGTTGGGTCTGAAATCCTGCAAGGATTGAGACTGCACAGCCTCTTTGGGCAACCTGCCTCATTGCTTTGCTGTCCTCATGATGAAAAAGTTTCTCCTTACGTCTAATGTGAACCACTCTTGTTTCAGTTTATGTTTTATGGCAGTATGGGGTCCTGTGTTATGCCTTGCAAAGTAAAAGCAAGTTAGATTAAGTTCTCCCCAACCTGGTTTCCCCTAAAGTATGTAGTCGTGGAGGAATTACTCCTATCTTATGGTGGTGTCATGCTGACTGTGTCAGACAAGCCTGTCACAAACTGCAGTAAAGCAAACCACCATCTGGGAGGGCTGATTCAGAGTATCTGCTCCCTTCATAGATGGCAGAAATATTTCTTCATCCAGCAGCAGAGGGGAAGGAAACTGAGTCTCTCAGGCTGTGATCTTCCACTTGCTCCTTTCTCTTAGGCAACCTCCACAGAAAGTTGCTGGTATTAGCATGAAATAGTATTTATTTTAATCTTACAAAGAAGCACATGGCTTCTGCTACCCCGCTTTTGTTATTAATGCACAGCTGCTATAAAGAGAGGCCATTAAACAGGAGATTTGTTGAGTATTATGCTGCGTGGTTCATCCCTTTTCAAGCAAAGCTTTTCTATTTTAAAAGTCATTCCTCAGCCAAGGGTTTCCAATGCAAATCTTTTAGTGGGGGATTTTCCCCTACTCATCACTTAAGCCCCCAGGAGAAGAGAGCTCAGGAAGGGGAGCCAGGGCTGTGGCTTCTCAAGCCTGATTCAGCAAGCAGGGAGGAGGGGGCATAGGCTTGGGACAGGTTTTCCACTGGGACTGCTTGGCTATTACCACCTCCACCATCTCACTTCCTGGGAAATGCCCCTGTATCCCCTCCCAAATGGCACCCTGACCATGTTCAGAATGAAAAAAACCCTCTCCTATTTAATAAACACAAGCAAGGTGGTTTGTGCTGTTCTTATTGAGGGAAAATAACCAAACTGTCTCTCTCTCTGTTCTCATTTTTCTCATGTCTGTAATTGTACCTCCAGTGTTTAGTTTAATAGAAGTGAAAAACTGGGGGAAGAGCCCAGACTAAATCCCTTAAGTTTTGGCAGTCAAAGTGATATTGGAAATAGAAGCTGAAAAGACAAAATAAATCAGAAAAAGCAGATGCTCCAGGTCTCACTGACCATCTGCTGATAAGGACCTGTCCCCAGGTTAAGAACAAAACAGTCTGCGTGTAGGATTTCATTTTTATACGTGCTCCTTGTCCAGGGCAGCAGATTTTCTTGCAGCTGTGCTTGGCTCACAAAAGGTTCATGGCCTGTGGGCAGCACCCAGGTCCTTGTCTCGTGTCCTTCAGCACAGAGAGGCAGGAGCACATCCTGCCAGCTCATGGCACGTTGTCACTGCGCACAGCATGGAAGGTCAGTCTGAAACTCCAGAAAAGCTGTGCAAGTGCAGAGACACAAATCCTTTACGTGTTGCAAGAGGGTGTGTGAAAAAGGAGCAGTCGGTGAGGAGACAGGAGCTGGCTGCGGGAGGAGCGGTGTCCGTGGGTGTTCCTCATCTCCAGGGCCACCACTTCCCTGGCTCTGGATCCCCAGTGAGCCAAGGGGCTACACACAGGAAGAGGGGCAGAGGCTTAGCCTCGCCTGGCTACTCAGGAACCTCTAGCTGGTCTGTAGGGCACTACTCAGTCCTTACCTTTATAATCAGATTAAAAGGCAGGAAAGAGTCAGGCTGTAATATGTAGCCTCTGGATTAAATGGTCCTCTAAAGTGCAAATGTATTAATAAAACAAGCTCCTCACTGATTCCGTCTCAGTGTACCCAGGCAGAGCAAAATGGGAAATGGAGGTTTGAAGCCAGCAATCTAGAAGTCACTCCAAGTGTTTGGAACTGATTGAGCAGGAAGGGCAGAGAAGAAATGGATTCTCCTGTCTCTGAAAAGCTGGTTCCGAAATCTGACTCCAGAAATCCCAACCAGAAGAAGCATAAAGTCTCTTCCTCAGTGGGTCAGTGCTGACTCCAGAAGCTGCCTGGAAATGCAGCACCTGCAATCCCCCTTGGGTGAAATGCCAGAGCTGGAGCCAGGCTAGGGGGGCCTGGGGTTGTCTGAAGATTGGAGAGGTCCCTGGCTGCAACGAGTACCCTGCCCTGTGCAGACTGTTATGAAAACAGCCATGTAGTGTGCTTGTATTTTCATAAACCAGCAGAAACAGGCTGAAATTGTTCAGAAATCACTCAACAGAGAATCCAAATATCAGTTGCATGGCTCAGATTCAACTGTCTGAGGTGGCAGGTCACAGGTCTGGTGCTTGAGGTCTGGAGGCTGCAGGCAGTGACCTTCACATTGAACTTTTTTTCCACTGTGAGTCTGGACACGTCTCTGCTTCAGCAATGAAAAGGAAAACTAAAAAACTGCTAAAGTGTGATAAGGAATTTTTTTTTTTCTTTTGGACTTTGTAGCAAAGTCTTTGTCTGTCGTGACCTTCTGCTATGTACAGTGTGTAACTCCTGAACTGAGAGATAAACAAAGATGTGCTGGGACATTTTAGAATATTGGCTAGTAGCATTAAAAACAATGCCTGTAGTATAACCCGAGATGGCTGGCAAAGAGGGCCACATCAAATCTGCTTCTGAACATGGAAGTGCCTGCAGAAACCCCGTGTCTCCAGCCCCATCCCCTCTGCACGTGCTGAAAGGGTGTTTTGGGAGGTGCCCTCTTCCTCTTGCTCCTGCTTGGCAGTGGCAGGATCCGGGTTGCAGCTGCTGTCACCTGCTGCCTTCCAGGCGCTGGAGGGGGAGCAGTGTGTGGGAGGATCTCTCTTTTGTAAGACCTGCTACTGTGTAATTGGCTTTTTCTACTTGTCAGCTCAAGATATTTGTGGATGTTACTTTGTTTCAGTCAGGTATCTGTTTAGACCAGCTGGCTCCTACTGCATGTCCCTAACCCAAGCTCTCTCAGAAATGCAAAAAGACTGCTAATAACTTTGAGGAGGGCAGGTGAGGTTAATCAGGCACTGTCATGCTGGTGGGAAGCCTCCATTAGCTGGCTGGGTGATCTGGGGGATGGACACAGGATTCTTGGGTTTGTGCCCTTGCTGGTCTGCTGTTGTGAGTAATGAGAATTTCACCACTGTGATGCATAACGTAGGGCTGCTTTGTAGAAGAGAAGGATGGAGTGGAAGAAAAGGTAAAATGAAATAAAGGGTTGGCATTAGGCACTCCATTTTTGCCTGGTGTCAACATCTGTCTGGATGTCCAGCTGCAGCTGAAGTCTGTTTGCAGTTGCCACAACACACATACAATGATTCCTACTGTACTGGGTCTGCTGGTCTCAGACCCATTACAAATATCCAAGTTACAGTCCAGAACAAATATCTCAGCCCTTGGTAAAGGTCTGTCACTCTTCCATTCAGTCTGAAGTCATCTTTCTCATGCACCTTCCTCTTGGTCCTTCCATGAGGTGCATTTCAGTTGCCATCATTCATGTTCCTGGGCAGCGGGGACAAGTAAAAGGCAGGGCATTTCTTGAGATGTGGGAAACATGAAAAAGAGAGGAAAGCACTTGTTATTGTCACAGTCTGCCTTGTTGCCAGGGAGATGGTTGGCTCATTCAAGCAACGCTTGTGATTGCTGGCCAAGATGGCCAGTGTATTGGGAATCTTTGCAGCAAAATGGGGGTGTGGGAGAAAGAGGGAGGCAGCAAATAACAAGGGAAAGCCCAGAGTAAGCTCTGCCTGCATGGTCATGGTCCATGATCCACATGCCCTGCAGTACCACTTCTGGAGGTTCTCTAACCAAAACCTGCAGTTTCCACATCCCACTAATATATTTCCTTCTTTGGAAAATGTCTTGAGCCCCTGAAAACACAAAATTTTTCTCTAATAAATGATTGCAGTTAAGTACCAGCAGAGCCTGAAGGATGATAACCCTTTGTGCCAACTGAAACAGCCTGGAATGGTCTACTTCCATACCTTTGCTCTGCCTCTGAGGTGAGTCAAACTCTGTCATCACCCGGAGAGATCCCAGCCAAGTCAGATGAGATCCATGGCTGGACCCCGCAGACCTTGCTTTGCTGCATCAGCAGCAGCAGCACAGCCTGGCCCTGTGCTCCTGCAGAGGAGTCATGATCATCAAGTCAGTAACCTACAGTGATCTCCATATAGCAATAAAGATCCCCCAGAATCAGTCTCTGATTTGCTGTAGTCATGCTGCTAATAAAGACAGCCATTAGAAGGGAGAAAAAAGCATCTGATGTCATGGCTATAAACACATCATGGCTTGGTCTTCCAGACTGAATTTGGCCTAGAAGAGCAATTCAGTTAAATAAGCAGGTTGTAGGGTTGGGGGCTGCCAAGGCTTCATGTATAGTTCTGTTTAGGCTAATGCAGAACAGCAGTCTCCTCCTCTCCAACTTGGGAAATTCCCACAGAAAACTGGCAATTCATTTAAGGCTAAAATGTGATCTGAACTCTGGCACTGCACAGATTACAGCTATTTACAGGGCTGCAGTAGTGACGACAAGCAAGTCAGAACCCCAGGCTTCTGCAGATATGTGACGGTGCTTGTGAGCCGGGAGACTTTGGGAGGGAGATGATATCAGCTTGTAGGAAAAGGGGAGAGATGGGGACTCAGGCAGAAATAGCCCAGAAAATGTAATAGTAGTAGAAACAGCTGGGTGCTCTCTGCAAGTGACTGAACTGCATGGACAGTGCTGCACCCAGAGGCAGTACCAGTAACCCTTCTTTCAGCAGAAGACTGTCAATCACTCACAAGAATTCTAAAAACCCAAACTTCCCCAGGGTAGCCCAATGTACCCAGTTTTAGCTAAGATTTCTAAAGAATTTAAAAAGGCCTCTTGAAATGGAGCCAAAACGAGGCAGGGGAGAGTGGGTGGCAGTCGCGTAGCACGTTGGAAACACGTGTCGTGTGGAAGGCTGCTCGCTGGAAGGTGCCACCTTGCTGAGTGTTGATGTGCCAGCATGATGTTTTTCACATTGGTCCTGTTTCAGGATGATATCCGTGGTGTTGGCACAGCAACACTTTAACCCTCACTCAAAAGTAGATGCTGGGTCTGATTTTTGGGTTCTGCCAGACACTGTGGATTGATGGTGAATGGGCAGAAGTCAGAGGATGGGGTGGAACACAAGTTTGCCTGGTCTTTCACTCCCTCTGTGCAGTCAGAAATCTGTTCCAAAAAAACACATCTCTAGAGAAAAGAAGTATTGTGAAGTACTTCTATGTCATTTCTAAGTGAGCCAGATTGAGAATAAGTGATGTGGTCACACCTTAAAATGCTGCTCAGAACTGTTTCTTTGGTGAGCACTTGGCATCAGTCAGGCACTGTAGGTTGGTGATACTTGCTGTCCATGCTGCCTTCCCAGTTCTGAGATGAGCTTTATAGCTAAATATCCTACAAAAGCACTGACCAGAACAGATGCTATCAATTAAAATTAGCCTTTTAATTTTCTTTTGAAGAAAAACAGACGAGATAAAGAGATGTCTCAGGGGATCATTGATAAGGGAGAGACCACAGTCACCTCACGTCAAGTCCGAGCTCCAGATTGAGTCTAATCACATCTTTCATCACCTAAACTGGGCTTTAAGATGATGGTGCCTGCGTCTTCCCAGAGAGACACAGTAAGAGAACAAGGCAGCAGTCACTGGTGCCAGGAAAGGGAATTCCAGTCAGACACGGGCTTGGGCTCATAGCACTTTTCGTCTTTTTCTCTCCACAGCATCAAGAGAGATCAGGGCAGTCTGCACTTGAAGGGCTGCCCAACCCTTTGGGAATTAGTAGATTGGAGGGATAAGAGAGGTCTGAGAACATTTATGTATGGGAGGATCAGTGAAAATAGGAAATACCCAAAAGGTGATGTTTGAAATACGGGTGTTGCCTTCCTCTTCAGCCAGCCCCCAGGAGAAACGTTTCTCAGATGGGTTTCCCTGGTGTTGTCTGCTCCTCGCTGGGGGAAACCACAGCCTCCTCAGGTACAAATCCACCTTTGGAGATGCTAGATTTTTCATAGTGCTTCTGCTGTTGACTCCCATTTCAGGAGTGATTTCTGGGGAATGAACCACACTAAGACCTCTGAAGGATCCTTGAAAAGGATCCTCCCCTCCCCCAAAACTGTCCAACACCCCTGTTCACCTGGGAAAATGCAGACCCCATGCCATAGGGAGGTTAGACTTTCCTGCTCCTTGTGTGCAAGGTCTCTCTTTTCACTGAAAAATGGATGCATTTTTCTTCCATGAGCTTTATGTGTTCGATACTGATTTTTTGGATGATGCGGGGAATATTTTTAGTTTGAAAAGAAGAAAAAACCCCACCCAACCTTGTTCCGTGGAATAAGGGCTGCCTGCCTTCCCCGTGAGATTTGTTATTCAAATGCAGCCACAGTTAGGGCTGCCAGGGCGGTGGTGTGACAGGGAAACGCTCAGCACACAGGGGAGAGCAAAGCACACGCGGGACTGTGACATTAGCAGTGAATTCATGATAGGTGGTGTGCTGCTTTCCATTCCCACAAGATACTGATGGAAGATGGATTCCCTGGGAGCCCCTGGAAGGCACCAAAGCGGGACAACACAAAAGACAAGGTGTTCAAAAATATTTGGGAGAAGAGCTCATCTGGGGCAGAGCCCTGAGAAGGCAAAAACATCCTTGTTGCATGCAAGGGGCTTCCTGGCAGCTCCTGAATCCAGGGGGCAATGTGGGTCAGGTAAGGGCTGGCTCCACACCCCCATCCACTCCTTCCTGACACGGCCTGGCCAAGGGTTCAGCTGCTCCCTCAGGGCAGACAGCAGTGGCCTTGACCTGGGTAATGTCTGGTATTGGTGAGCACAGTCATATATGCTTGTCCTTCACTAGAGCCTTTCTGTCCATGAAGGGATTGAAGGGCCTGTAAGTCAGAACAAAAGATACATCTAGTTATTTGATCTACTGCACAACTGAGGCACTGAGGTTAAACACTGACATGGCAGAGGCTTCAGAGATACTTATACATGCTTCTCACTGGTATGGTGATCAGGCAGTCACTCAATTCCTTCCAGAAAGTCACTGCCGTGTTTGGGACTGAAGTTCAGGTTGCATCTGGCTGCAGCCTGGTGCAAGCAGGATGCTGCCTTCAGGTATGATTGCAAGTCAGCTCTCCCAGCAGCAATTGCAGATAACTACAAACTACTCAGCACATTTCAAATACATGTCAGTTATTAAGTGGATTTATTTCCATCTCTTCTGGGAAGTGTTGGGAAGCACTGCTGAGTCATGCTTCTTTCTCACCAGTTTTAGGAATGCCATTTAAAATATTTGTTTTCTGCATGCCTTCTATGATGTTCCCATTATTTGAACATCTCCCTATGTAAAATGAAAACATTTATATTTGGTATCCCTGATCGTAAACAGATCTCTGGTGCATAACTCACAAAAAGGCATAAAACATGTCTTGGGAAGGAACCTATCCCTTGGCTCTGTTATATGATGCTTATTCATAGATTGTGGTGCAGAGTAATGCAATCTTTGCTCCCAAATGGCAAGACCACAGGCAGGCTGGGCTTGGGACAGCTTGGGAGGGAGGAAAGAGAGTGTGGGCAGCTGGACTTGCTGTGCCCAGGCACGTGGGAGAGGAAGGATGGGGGAACATAGTCCTCACTTATACCAGGTGTTCATAAACTTGGGACACAATATTCTCCTGCCTTGGTCTGCTCTGGCCACAGACCCCAAAGCAATTCAGCCCCCTGAGGGACACGACGTCCCGTGCCCTTGCAAGAGCACCAGGTCCAAGGGCACACTGAACCCGGGTGCTCAGCTGCCTCAGGCTCTGTGACAGCAAATTTCATTGTCAGCTTCAGCAAGGAGGTGTTTGAAAGCATCACTGACAGCCCAGCCCCTTCACACCCTGAAATTAGCCCAGACAAGGGAAAAGACTGGAGCAGAGTAGCCATTTCATGGCCTGTGGCTGTGAAGTCCCCTCCTTCCAAAAGGGGAATTTTGCTGAGCTGGCAAGGCTGGGAGACAGAGCTCCCAGCTGGTCGCTGCCCTTAAGGAAGCTCAAATGTGCTGACACTGTGCCTAAGCCCCACACCACTCTGCTCCTCCCAAGAGGAATCCTGTCCCTCCAAAGTGAGTGGCTGCTTCTGGCAGGCTGGGTCAGCCAGCTGGGGAGGGAGTGTAGCAGCTGCTGTGGGATCGGCTGCCTTCCCTTACACAGAGGCACAGTGGGATGGCAGCACCTCGAACATGGGCCTTGTACTGCATCAGTCACAGGGATGGCAGATCTGTCACACATGAAGACTTTATTACCTGAATACAGGTTTTACTGAGGCTATTAATCAGTATTGTGTACCTTGGTAATAACTGATTAGAGGGAACTCATTTAACAGCTACGATTACTGCTTTGACCTCAGCCTCATCCACTGAGTGGGATGTGAGGATGTCTGGCCATGCAGCAGGGACCACCCTCACCCAGGGCTGCAGGAGCCCAAAGATGCCATTCACCCAGGTCAGGACTGCTGTGGGGGTAGGCTGGGCAGGAGTTCTTGCTGTTTCATTCAGAGGAAGGAAAGAATCAAGCTCCAGATGTAGGTTAGAAACAGCAAAGCCTCAAGACCTGCTGTAAAACAGTATCATTTTGCACTGTGGCAATGTTTAGCCTTGTGGTCAAAGTCAGAGAGAGAAAATGTGGAGGGGAAAAGCGCAGGACACGTGAATTAGCCTGTGTCTGGTTTAGGGTTTTTGATAGATAGTCGCTGGGGGCCCCAGGACGCTTCATCCTTCCCCAGCAGAGACCCACATCTGCGTCACGTCACCCCGGAATCGCTCCAGGCAGCACAGCACATCCCTTCCAAGTGTCAAAACCCACTCAGGAGCCGAAGAAAATCTCACCCAGAGGCTTTGAACAAATTTCCTCCTTTCTGCTGTGCTCTTCAGTTGCCAGGGCTATAGGAGTTTCTGGTTTGCAGCATATTGTATCTGTGTTGATGGCATGACTATTGCTAGATACTTTTCCCTTGCTAAGAAATCATTCCCCTAGGTTGGCTATTTATAATTAAGTTCTCATTTTCCTATATATTGATTTAAGACTACATTAACTCCATTGATTAGATGAGAATTGCTCTTGATTTACGCTTGAGATCATGGGAACAGAGAATCAAGTGAAACACAGGAGCAATCCCATAGTAAATCCTCTATATTGGCTATATGGTCATTATCCACCTTTCTGCATTTTAAAACTCCCTGAGCAGATATTTGTTCCTTTATGTGAAGGGAGTGGGGTAGTAATTAATCTTACCTGCTGGATAAACCTAATAAATGTTCTGTTGGGTATCCAGGCTGTTGGGTCATGTGTCAAATGCAACCAGTTACTCTTTAGTTAGCCTGATAGTAAAACAGGAGCAAGACTGTCCTCCAGAGAAATTGCTTCCAGTTTGAAGAGGTTTCACAAGGAGGGAGGGAGGGGAATGAATGTATTTCACAGAGGAAAGGAGTGTCCAGTAGAGAAGATACAAACACACATCTCCAAAATAACTCTTTAAAGGTTTGGGAAGGAAAAAGGGTCCCATCCTGCTCCCTCCTACTTGCCAGCAGCTGCTGTGCTCCAAAGGAAAAACCTCTTTCTGCAGCCTTCCTCAGGAAGGGCACAGCAGGACACACCCGTGCTCGCTCCCTTTGGATCGCAGCTCAGCCCAGCTCTCACCCATGTCCCTGTGTGTGCCATGAAAGCTGAGCAAAAGGAGACACTGGCAGAGAAGTAGAGCTTTCTGAGTCCAGGAGAGTGTTTGGCTTGCCAGTTTTACTGAGGTTTTGATTTGAAATTGTGAGAACTTTAAGTGCTGGTAGATGATATTGCATGCAACAAAAGAATTCTTTTTCTGAGAAGGGGATGCCAGTAGCCACCATCCAGTGAGTTTGACTTAGTTCTCTAAAGTTATGAATTAGTTTTTTCCAAGTGAGGAGCAGGTCCCATCTCTGTTTCTACCTTCTGCATGTCATTGCATTTCTGTAATTTTGTTTTCTTTTCTGCACGGCAGGTTTGGCAGCACAGCCTATCTGGAGACTAAGTGTCTCATTATTTGTGAATGCCAAAGACAAGGGAGTTTTAGGGCAGTTTTTCCTCATCACCTCACCTTAGCCAAAGGTCTCAAAGCCATTTTTCTTATGGCTTTTATTCTTCATAATTGCTGTTATTGGTACTAAAAGCTGCAGAATGTTTTTCTCTTGCCAAATTGCACTGCTGTATTTATAAGGCATGTTTCTAACTGGTGATATTTGTGTTGTCCTTGTTTGAGTCCCTTAGTTTTAAATAGGCTTTTGTCTCAGTCCAGCTCCCTCAATGTGCATTGCGGGCAGCCCCCACCAAAGTGCACACCTTTTGCTAGTGAGCTCAAGTTCTGCATCTCTTAGCTGCTCGGGCACATGTATCTTTCCATGCTCACTTCCACTGAAGAGATCCTTCACCCAGGAAATGGCATGAGCTTAAATCTGCTGCCTGCAGTTGAGGTGTGCCTGCTACTGTTGCAGCCTTCTTTAATTTGCTCCAGAGGCAAAAGACGTACCAAGCCTGAAAAGACCATATTCAGCATTACAGTGAATCGTGAGCCAAGTTCAGGCAGGTCTTGTGACCAGTGAGTAGGCAAAAATCCTTAGTTCCACAACTTTCTCTCCAAGAACAAAACCTCAGGAAGGCTGTAGGATGATTTGTAGCAGCTCTGCAAGGCTGAGCTTTTGGCTCGGATGATCTTTTTGTTGTTGTGGACTAAGTGATGAGAATCTTTTATTCCTTGTTGGTGATCCAAGCAAAAGATTTACACACGCAAAACAATCCCAATGCTAAAGCCCTGCACTGTGTACCAGGAGGAGGGAGCCCATCCCCCAGCATGAAGACTGAGCAATTTCAGCATCAAGGCTCCCAGGCCACGAGGTTTCAGAAACCAAGAGGCACCAGACCCAAACCACAGCTCTGCTTATTTCAGTCATGGTTTGGATGCACAGATATTTTCCATGCTGAATCAGCTTAAAAGCCACCTCTTGGGGTGACCCCCATTTTCTGGCTCCCCTCTTCCCATTCCTGAAGGATCTGTAGGGTGCAAAGCCTGGCCCTGCTCAGGCAGTGTCTGGACTCAGTGTCCCCCCAGCAGCCTTTAACCACAGGCCAGCCACACAGCACACAGACATCTCTGACTGCCCTTCCCTGGGCACCGCTGCACACTGAGGCCAAGGAGCGAGCCGCGCCCACCACGTTTCAAACCATTAGCAAGCATGATCAGCTGACACATTTATTTGGAAAACAAAGAAAGATGATGAGGAGAGAGCTGCTAAGAGTAATCCACACAGGCAGCAGCTCTGAGCTACCTTTTCACTACTAATCATCTGTCCCCTAAAATCCTGGGCAGGCGAGACCCCAGTTCTGGGGTCACGCTGCCTGTCAGCATGCATTTTCAGCTTTGTATCTCCAGGCCAATCCAAGAGCACAAAGGATAGAGAAAGTGAACAGGCTATTGCACCGTGTCCCTTTCTCCTTTGCCATCAACTTTGCAAAGAAAGAGTGGGCAGCAAATAAACAGTGAAGGCTGATGGGGAGGGGAAGCTTATCAATCCAAACTATCATTATCTGACTTGTCTTGAAATCCTCCAAGAGATCACCAGGAATTAGTTCCAGTGCTAGAGAGTCTTCAGTGACCCTTTAGGAAGAGAACTGACCTCAGGAGCCAAGTCCATCATAAAGCACCAGCTTTCTGTGAGTTAAATTCCAGATGTAAACAGATGTTCTCCCCAGCAGCCCTTACAAACCCTATTATATGCATCAGGCAGCACCAGCACACCGTGCAGTTATAAGCCCTTTTCCATAAGAAGCTGGAGGGTATTGCCTGGGATCAGGAAGAATTAGTCCAGCTAGTTCCTCAAGCCAGAAAAATCAGATTTTGCTTCATACTGATTATGCAGCTCCTGGTTCAGACCAGGAGTTACTGATCAGTTTGCTACACTCAACACTGCAAAGGAGGTTTAATAGTGCCAGGACAGTTTCCAGTGAACCACTTGTCCCTAATCCCACCCACCAGCACTGAAGTGGGTTCTTCTCTTGGCTGTTCTAACAAAGGGGTGATCATCCATGAGCTAAAGAGGGGGTCCTTCTCAGGTAGGCAGAGGCAATGTTGACTTCACTCTTGTTTCTTCCTCACTGAACTAGACAGCTCCTCTCCTTTGGGGCAGGAGCTGGGGGAAGTATTGGTGCTCAAGTACCCTCTGCAAATGGCAGCCTGAGTCTGGGCATGCCACAGGGAGACACTGACTTAATTTCTGTTTCCTCTCAGTTGCCTTGGAAGGGGAGGCTGCTAATGAAAAGTGTCCATTAATACTTGTGGTAGAGGTGGCAGCTCAGAGAGATGAAATTCTTCCAAGGCCACAGCAGCCAGCCACTGGCCTCGGTTGGGAGCTACCACAGTCCTTGCATTTGAACCAGAGATCACAGCATTGTGTGGAACAATCAGCTGAACTACCAGCACCTCAGTGCACACACACACAAAATTACAGCTGTAAATCCAGGGCATCTGAAGCAGTGCCCAGCACCTAAATCTGGATGGACATATGCCAGGAGTGGTCAGAAATAAAGGGCTTGATGTGTGGAAGGAAGGGAGATCCAATTTCATGTGCAGGACCACCAGCAAAGATTCTTAGGTGGTTGTTTCCAGCTTTTAAAGGAAAGAAAGGGGCAGTGGGTTCTATTTGAATGCTAAATAGAATAGCAAGTAGTGGAGTGATAAACGTAGCATCTCTGTAACTACAAAAGGTTGTTCTAAAGGTCAGATCTGCATGTACTCTCCTAGCTCTGTGAATAGCTATTCCTTTCATCCACAAGTTGAGCTTTTGGCTGGGACAGGCTGAAATAAACAGGGCTAAAGCTGTCCCACCCGTTATCGCTGGGAATGGCTTGGCTCCAAGAGCAGGCTCTGCCTCTGCAGATATGACACACAACATGGCAGAGAGCAACCCAAGAGGGCAGATGGCTCACGTGGACCATCCTCACCACCAAGCCTTCATCCCTGGGCTTCAAAATGCTACAGTGCCTCTCTGCGGAGAGACAGCGATGCCGCTGTGCTCCTTGCCAGCAACACCCTGAGCAGAGAGACCTGCTGGTCAGCATCCCTTTGAAAGCACAGCCAGAAGCCAGAAGCCTGTCATTCTGTATACATTGCCCAAGGCTGTTTATCTGGAATTAGGCTTCCTTTTCCACCTCCTAAGGTGAGATGTCAGTAAAGAAACCCTGGCAGTCCAGCCTGTATGTTTTCTTTCTCTCACATTGAGTCAAAACAGAAGGGGCCCACAGCCCTCATGGCACAGATGAACAGATGAGGCTTGGGGTAACAGCCCTTCTCTTCCCATGCTTTTATGGATATCCTGTTATGGTGGCAATAAGGCACTTTAATTGGAAACTAA
Organism: Scytalopus superciliaris; assembly: GCA_013400415.1. NCBI lineage: Eukaryota > Metazoa > Chordata > Aves > Passeriformes > Rhinocryptidae > Scytalopus > Scytalopus superciliaris. Next base: position 344,306 of record VXBX01003293.1, on the reverse strand, counting down.
GGAACAAAACTAAAACCAAACCAGTTTATTAAATGTCAAGCCAAGTTGATGTGTCTCACAGAAATGTTCCCAGGACACTGAGACAGGAGCACAGGGACACTCTGGGTGTTCATTCAGGAGTAGGGTTCATGTAGCAAACAGAGGGGAGCAGGACCGTCCCTTTGGGTCTGCATGTTGCCATCATCCTCAAAGCAGCCATCCTGCCTCCTTCACACATCAGTGGATGCTGGAACCAGCCAGCCCTGAGATACCTGTCTCAGCAAAGCCATGCCTATGTTAATATGTGGGTGGAGGAAGGCAGATGTATTTGCAGGCTCTGCTAAACCTCGTCAGCCTACACAGTGAGGTTATGCTGCTGCCATCATCTCTAGATGCTGCAGAGGGAAAGTCCTCAGAGGTGATGGAGCCATGGCCATTATGAACAGAGCATCAGGTCCAGAAACCCTCTATATCAACAATATATCTGCTAGGCTGATAGAGGTGCAGTACTTTGGGAGATGATTCCTCAGTAAAAGCAGCTCATCTTCAACCAAAAACTTCAAAAATGTTGTCAATTACCTTAGTCTCTGCCCAGAAGAAAATATAAGCTGAAATATGGGCTTGTGTTACTAAAGAAACTAATCTTTGCTATCCTGGGAATCAGCTACTCAGGGCTTGAGCCAGGAAGACTGTAAAGTGCTCTGATTTCTGGTGAAAGAGCTGATCCTGTAATACTCTTTTGCATCACAGGTTTCAAGAAGGAACTTTCTGTTGGTCTGTCCCACTGTCCTATTTATAACCAGCTTACATGTAACGAAAAGTGTATAATTCACAGTGCTTTCTAATTAGATGTTGTAACTACAGTCCTATTTCATGGCACTCTAATTTGCTCCATCACAGTATTTCAGAGTTTTGTATTAACTATATCACACAGGACAAACTCTTCAAGGGTTTGAAGCCAGCAATTGTGTGTCACTTTGATTTGTACATAAAGTGAGTGAGTTCACATGGCAACATCCTATCATGATGTGTGAAAAACTGGGATTAAAAGACACTGTTGAAGCTCTGTCCGAAGTCAGGAATCACTTAGTCCAAAGCATGGCAACTCAAAAGCAAGCTTGCCAGGCTAGAGGATATTTTGCAATCCCGGTCACTTCTGACCTTTCTGAAAGGACTGAATTTTGAAGAGTCCATATTTGGTAGATCTCCAGAGCAATCTACATCTAAGTTTGTGGCTGACATTCAAATCTCTAAAAATGGAAATGGGCCTTTGCCACTTGAGCTTGAAGATTATTAATTGTAGAGGGAAAGATCATGGGAGTAACTGGACTAATGTAGTTAAGCAAACATGACGGGATTAGCACAGGGCAGGATTAGACATTCCCCATCAACACATTGGCATGTGCAATAGCAGAAGAGGTGTGGGCTGATTCTCTGTCTTATTCTAAGTGACTATGTGTGTACAGCTGCTCATCTTGTCTGTGCAGATCAGAAAACCACTTTGGCTCAATAAGAAACTCCTTAGTAGGTGTGAACTCCAAAGATTTGTTAAATGCAGTGGCGAAATTAGCCACTGTTTTTCCATACATGTTTTAACCTTGGACCTCTGGTTTGCTCTTTGCAAGTGTTTATTAAAAAAAAAAAAAAAAGAAACAAAAAACCTGAAACACTTTTTCCTGTTATTCATTGAGTGAGAAAACACAGTAAGACTATAGAGTCTCTGTGATATTTTCAGGAGCTGCTCTTAGCTATCTGTTTAGCTTAAGAGTTCCAGCTTGGGAAAAACAACAATTTCTAAAAATGTTCTATATCTGCCTTTGCCTCCACCTCTCTCTCTTAAAGACCAAAACCTTTGAATTGGTCTTGCCAAGCTTCTTCATTAAGAGAGCAGCAGGTCTAGGTTAGGGGCTTCCTTAGCTGAACTGTTGGAAGAAAACAGCAAGAAGGTGACAAAGGATTGTCTGTCCCTCTCCCCCCTCTTCTCCCAGGCCTTGTGTCCCAGCCAAGCCAGGCATGAGCATCCCCATGCAGAGGGATCATCCTCAGCCTGAGCACATCCAGCTCCCTTAAAGTCAATCTGGCCCCAAGGTTTGTTTTGCTGTTTTACAACAGAACAAATAGAGCAACATTTCATAACGTTCTAATGAGGCACATTGAGGAATACCCAGGAGACAGAGACATTATCAGTGTTCCTTGGCACGGAGAGAAAATCAAAGGCATTTGTTTGTTATCTGAAATGTCGATCTGTGTTCCTTTCAGTGGTGGGCAGACATTTTTATAGTGTAGGTTCCTGGAAATACTCAGATGTCACTGTCAGTGTTCTAAGAGCACTATTTATTTTCAGATGTACCTATAAAAACTAAGAGTGAAGCATGGAAATACTCAAAGCCATTACAGGATTATTAAGTTTTGAGCAGCATTTTGCACTCTGTATGGCCCCAAAAGACCTAACATTTGTGGACCTGTTCTTCCCAATGAATGGAAATTTTATCACTGACTTGAGGAAGCCCTAGTGAGAGAGGATTCTTTGCCTACTAAATTGTCCAGGGTAGACCTATCCCAGCAGAGATCAAACTGAAAAGATACCAAGTATATCTGGTTAGGGCATTAAGGAAACATCGTCTGTTTTCTAAGAGCAACTGATCTCAATCTCTGATATGTCAGAGTTTAAACCAGTACCATTAAGAGGCATCACTACAGCTATGCACATCCCATGGCATTACAGCACAACACAGCTTAAGAGCATCAGATCTACCAGTGTCCCAGTATCAGCGCCTTCCTGGGATCCAGCAGGGTCCACACCTGACAGCCAAGGACATCTCTCTGAGCACTATCACCACCCTCCTGCCTTCAGGAGAGGAGCGGTACACAACACTGTGTTGTGACAGCTGCTGAAGTTTTATTTACGATCCTGATGGTGCCTTTAGAGGATCAGAGAATCATAGAGTTGGAAGTGACCCATGAGGATCTTATGTCCAACACCTTGCTCCTTGCAGGATGACCTAAATCATATGACTAAGAATACTCTGTTCGTTCTGTCAAGTCTTATACTTCTTTTGAAGTTTGGACACTCGTTAAGCATCTTCCACTTCTCTAGCCTTGGCAATCAGAGACATACCCCAAGGGCAAATTACTGATGTCAAAATACCTTTGGAGTCTGTCTCAAGCTCATGCTGGAACAAGGGCTGGGACTAGTACTGGATGCATTTGCCGGGAGGAGCTGACAGCAGGTGACCTCAGATGAGTCACTTCAGCTTTAGGCTCAGCAGGCTCTTGAGATCTGCCCCTCAAAAAAGCAGCAGAGACAGACTGGGCTCCTTCTCCTCACCCTCGCTGGCAGAGGGGTATTTGCCAGTCTGGTGTAGCTGTTGTTACAGGTGGTAAGAGGAGTGTTTGCTGCCATGGGAGTGTCAAAGGAGACGTGCTGCAGGGTGGGCATATCCAGGTCGGCTGATCAGAGGGAAGAATCGAAGCCCAGGGAGGATGAGCTGAGATGACCTATTCTTCAGAGCAACTGAAAACACACTCTTTAAGCTCTTGCACAGTAAATACTGCTGTATTACTAAGAAGCCAGGTGGTTGGAAGGTATTATCCCACTAAAGGAAGTACACCTTCTGCAAAAAGTGTTCCTGATCAAGTAATGCTGTTCTGCTAAGGTTGACCCTGGCAGAGATTTCTCCATTCTCATTTGGATCTGGAAAGTCAGTATGTTAATAAACTCGCTGCTGACAAACTTAATGTTATTCTCTACACTCTACTCACTCTGGAAGCCCAATTAAGTGTAAGAGAACAAGGTTTTTTTTTTGTCTTTTTAATAGTATTTTTTCTGAATGCCACTATTTTAAAAAAAAGCAGATGAAATAGCCCCCCACCCCTCACCCCTCCACACTGAAGCCAGAATTATCTCAATTAGGTCAGTTATGTTCATTGTGGTTTCTCCAATGAAAAAGCTATCATCCTTCAGGATTGTAATCATCCATCCATCAGGACTCTATCAGCCATCCAGCTTATAAAAATGAACACTCTTCTATTATTTTTGAGGACACACAGGCTGTTCCACAAGATCAGCTCGTGCCCACTGTTTCAGAATGCCTCTGCAAGAGATTGAAAAAAAGGAGAAAAGTGGTTAAAAAAAGCAGTTCAGACATTAACAATGTCATGGCAACAGCAAATTAGAGCCTCAAAAGCAGAGCTCAGCTTGGAAGGTTTAGGGAGTCACTGCACTGCAGGACTGAATGAAATATTCAGCACATAAAAGAGGTCCCCAAATGTTTTTTTTATTTGGGATAATGACGCCAAGCTGACTGCTATTTATGTATACTTTTGCCTAACCATCGATTTTTTTCCTGCAAAAGATTTTAAAATAGTATACTTGTCAGGTAATCGCAGGTCTATTTTGATTCTTGGGGAACTTTGGCATTTGGAAGTGTAATCATAAACATCAGCTTTTGCTCAAGCAGAAAGCTATTGTTGTAGGAAAAACTGACAGAGGGAAAAATTGAGCACTTGGGGAAAAGTTACCCAGCAAGAGATAGTGTGTGTTGAGTAAGATGATGTAAAGTGAGGTGACAGCCTGACCCGTAACCAATAGTGAGGTATGCAGTCTCAGTTTCTGTGTTTTCACCTAATGCTGTGCAGGGGTGCAAGCAGACAATAAACCTCCTTTGCTATTTATTTTCCCTTGACGCCCTATAGCTTCTCCTTTAGGTCTTTCAGGCTTTTTCTTCCCCATGAAGTCAATCATGTCAAGCTGTCCAAGTATCTAGTGGCCATTCCCACCCCCCATAAGCTTTGCTTGCCTGATCTTCACTGCAGGTTTCGTTCTAATGCTTACGCTCGTGATTGTATTAACTACCCATGGGCAGTACAAGTAATGCGATGGGCTCGGGGGAAAAAACTGCACTGCAAAAAATATCCTTTAAGTTATGGCAGGGAGAGAAAAAGACCAGCAGAGTACGTTCTTACACTGTAGAAGACTCAAAAGTTAAACTACTCAGTATTTACTTGTCTTGGGTTTGTATCCTCCTTTCTGACTTCTGTCCTCCACATCTCTCAACTTTATTCACCTTTCCCATTTTCCTTCACTAGTTTGGGAACTTGAAACAAGGTTTGAAGTACCTCAGGACTTTGTCTGTCTTTGTAAGTGGTATCTCATGGAACATCCTGTGCTAGTGGTCTGCAGGGTCACTGCTAACATTTCCAAACTCATCTGCCTGTTACTGGGTGGGAAAGTCTCTGAGCATCTGAGGCTATTGCAGTATTTGCCCATTCAGTTGCCGCATCCTGAGATTCTCCTGCCTTTGAAGATGCTGGGTTTCTTTTAGCTAAGTCTCTACTTCCCATTACTCCTTAAACTCTTTCAAATAGTTTCTCACAGTGCTGGAATCTTCTGGTTTTGAACTTGACCTTAAAGTGAAATCTCCTATAGTGCTTACACATGCACTCCGTGAGTTGTAGGGGTCAGGTCAGTTTGGAGCTGTGAACTTTCCCATTGTATTTCAGACCAAGTCCCAGTGACTCAGTACCAACAAGTAACAAGCCTTGCACCCTTCATACACAGGCATTGAAAGAGAGCAGCTTAGTAGGATTTACATGTTACAGGCTTTTATGGTTTGTCAGCTGGGAACTCCTGATACCTGGATCCAAATCCACTGCCCTCTGTACCACTGGACAGGCTGGGAAGCACCTAGGGTTTGGATCAGTAAGTTCTGGAGCTGCCAATGAGTGAGAGTGGAAACTTTTAGTTGTTTGTGCAATTACACTTAAGTGAGATAAAGAGGACTTTCAGACTGTACAATGCCCTAAATTGGGGCACGGCCATTCAAAATGTGCTGTTTCTTTCTTGCTCCCTGTGGCACCGACTGTGGTTACCACTGGCACTCTGAGCATCACCATGGGGTTGTGTGATGGGGGGGTTTTGTGGCTGGATCTGACCAGTGGGTTGTTGAACAGCCTTAGGGTGGCAAGTCAGCTTGGCACTTCCAGAAGGTGATCAGGGAAGCGGCGCTTACACAAAGCAGGATCTGAATAGTATAAATAAGTGCAAAAACTAGCTGCAAAGAGGACCAAAAGGTGTTCAGGAGTCAAAGTCGGAGGAGTTCCCAATGGTCCAACCTCCAAGTTTGTGGTGCAGTTTGCCATTTTCCGCTTCCTTAGGAACTTCAAAAAAAGCAATACAAGGGCTTAGATTTCACACTTCAATCGGTTTCCCTCCCCTCCATGGCTGACATCCTGACTGCTCTCAGTTCCAGGAACCATGAAACCAGAAGTTCCTCCTACATTGCTGCAACACCCAAGCAGTTGAGCCAGAAAAGCCTTTATTGTGAAATGATAGGACTTATTTCTCTTCCAAAGAAAAGTGTCTTAAAGCCATGACCTGGCTCCCAGTGTGCTTTGAGAGGAGACACAAAGCTGCCTCCAGACAAACAGGTTGCTGGAGAGGAGCAGTCAGTTTGCAGACAGAATTGACCAGGGGCAGATAACTTGGGTAACCCTTATAAAATGAGCATTTTTTCCTCTCTGGATTTAGAGAGGTGACTATTTTGGAGCATTTGTTGCATGCAGGTAGAGGTTAAAAGGGTTGGAAGAGAAGGATGATAATGAAAGGAAAGACATCAGCTGTATCCCTCCAACTTGTAACTTGGTTGCCTATCAACAGCTCCATCTTAAAGAGAATAACTGCTGTCAGGAGCTTCAGGAGCCCCTCTGTACTCTGCTAATCTCCTGTTATTGCTTGTCAGAAGCCCCTTAAAGCACAGTATGGATTTTCTAACAGAGGCTCTAATTGCTGCATTTGAACATGATGTATCCTCTGCAGTACACAGAGCCCGTGAGTTATTTTAGACAGCAACAGAGGTGTACCCTGTGCTTTCCCTGTGTCTGCTCAGCATCCTGCACTTCTCAGTCCCCCAGAGCAAAAGCCCCTTGGTACACCCATCTCTCCATTTATGTGGCTCTGCCAACCATCAGTAGCAGGTGAGTAGTACTGGCTATGTAATCACCTGATGAAGAGTTTCCCCACAGGGCCGGGCCCAAAACATTTGAAAGAATATCTTCAGTCTGAGACGTGCTGTAGCTGTTACTGGTTGTGAGCGCAGGGTCTGCTCCCCAGCCTGCCTGACTCTGATTCGCCCACAGACACGATTCCTGGATCCCACACCTCTCTGTCCAACTTGCTTGTGCTGGTACAGGAAACATCTGTCAGTTGTTAGCACTTGTTCATCTGCCTTTCCCATTGCTATTCCTTCAATAAGCCTGCAAGGTTATGGAAGGGGGTTCAGTGCTTTGTTTTTGTGTGAGGCGTGTCTTTGCGTGAGGCTCAGGCAGCCCTTGTGCCTGCGCTCGTGTGCCCGGTGGAGGTGCACACAGCAGTGCTCCCTGCTGTATGTGCTGCCCGGTAACTTAGAAGGGTTTATCTTTATGAGGCTCCCCAGGAATGTATGAGGCATGAATGCAACTTAGGCCATCACAGCGGTATGTTCCCCTGACATTTTCTTGGAAAAGGAAGGTTGCTGTGTGAACTGCATGGGGGAAGAGCTGGCTCTGGGTACAGACACATCCCTGGTGCTGCCCAGGGTGTGATGTTACACATATCACTCTGGAAAGCAATTTGCTGTTGGGAGCACCCTTTCCCTCCATCACTTCTTCGTCATCGCCTTCAAACCACCTACTTCTCCATAGCTTTACTTACCTTTTGAAAAATTCCTGTCAGGCTAGATTTTCATCAGCATCTTTGAGAAGAAGGGGCTACCAACCTCACTGTCACCCCATGTATGTCTCAAAGCTACACAATCATCTCTTCTTTCCCTCCCACAATACCTGGTACCAAGAGTGGCCAGGGAACCTGAGCAGCCCAGGAGCCCTCCTGGCCCTTCACCATGGCTTTCACCCTTTGAGGATGATGAGGACTGTCAAACCACTACAGAGCTCCTCTTTGCCCATCTCACACTTGAAATGCCATAGATGGAGAAAGCAGGAGGCAAAAGAAATATGTTTTCTTCCCAGTAACATGTAGGTAGCATCTCCAATGCATTGCTGAAAGCCGAAGCTGAGTATTGCTTCCTGTCCCCACAGCAAAACCACTCAGGGCTACACTTGGGTGTTCACCATCAGGGCAAGAGCATCTGTTGCTGCTTAAAACCTGCCTGATGGACAGAATTAGCACAGAATTTCTGGTCTTTATAGCAGAAAAACCTATTACTAAGGAATTGCCTACACATTTCTGAGTCTCCAGATGGATGTGTCCACAACTCTGTAACCCTTTAACTTTGACATAGTGGCTGTGCATAGTGTGGAAATGACCACCAAGGCCAGCAGTGGCAAGTGGCACTTGGCAGCTGGAGGTAGCTGGTCTCTTGGTCCTCTGTTACTGTTCAAGGGTAAACTTTCCTTCATCTTGCTGTCTGACATGAGCACACTCTGAATGATGGACAGGAAACTGATATTTTTGGACATTTTAATCATCAAAACAAATCAGAGCCATTTTTTTCCTGCACATCCAAGTGATTGAATTTAAAAACAACTCCCCATCCCCTGGATGGAAGGAGCTGAGCTAATGCCAGCACATGTACTCTATCAATTTTTTGTATTTCCCTGCAAGTAATATTCTGTCTAAAGATGAAACCTTCTCAAAATCCCACAATTTTCAGGGAAAGTGGTTCTGCTGGAATTTTTGACAGTGAAAAACTGAGCAGAAGAGTTTGAATATCTTAATTTTTGCTACATAGCAATGCCAATGCTTAATTGATAAGTGGAAGTGAGAGGAAAATTAAAGGAAAAAAAAAAAGAATACTTTGCCATTACTCTAGTGCAAACATTTGATAAGTGAGAGAATGGGTGGAGCATGGGGAGAACCACCTGCCAAAACCTGTTGACACATTTGTTTTGCAAAAACCAGTGTAACTTCTTGTCATGGCACTGAGGAGGAACCCCAGCATCCAGCTGGCTCTGATGGACACAGGATTGGCAAAGCCAAATAGATATCTCACGTCAAGAAAGAAAAAAAAAAGAAGCCTGAATTAGTGTGAACATCATCTCTCCCACCACACCTAAGTTGATGAGAGCGATGAGTGATCACCTTCTTTGCAAGTGTTGACTGCAGTTCCACGAAGAGACTGGTGGCACCCACGTAGGCAGTGTGAGAACAGCCCCTGCTCCCCTCCTCTGCAGGGGAGAGTCCTGGATGCAGAATGTGCTTGGCACTGCTTGTTCTTCCCAGGAAAGCAGATCCTTCATCTGGCACCTGAGCCTCTCAGAGCGGGTTGCAGCCGTGCTTCCTACCCAGCATCTGTCTCCTAGTCCTGCAGATGGGCACGCTCCAACCTTCATATCACACGTTCCTGTTGTCTTGACTTTCGATGGAAGAAGGTATCACAGAGACCCAGAGAAGTGGGCTCCTGGGCTCTCATTCTCCTCTCATGTATTTTAATGTGAGCAGGAGTGATTTTACTAAAGCCACTGGAGGTGCAAACTGTGAGGGAGAGGGAACAGGACCCCTCCATCTATATCCTTTTCAGGGCTGGAAATGTTCACCTTTGATTAGAGAGATGGTGAACAAGAGGGGAAGGTGGAAAGTGTCAGTGAACAGACAAGAAACATGCTTGGGAGGAAAGAAAGAATAATTAAACAAGGGCTGAAGGCAGGCGTCTATTGTACTTCTGGAAATGCTTCCAAGCTTGAAAACATCTGAAATACAGGGAAAACTGAGTGTTGTTGCCATGGTCCCAGGAGAAAGGGGCACAGTTCTAAAACTATGTGAACTTCAGAGAAGCGCAAGCATCTGTTATGGATATGAAGCCTATATTTTATTTTATTTTTAATTAACGGGATGTTTTGAATTTTTCCCACTAGCTGCTTCATTTCATTGCCTGATGTAGTCAGAAATCAGCTTCTGGACCGGGAGAATAACTCAATGGGAAAACACTAATGAATCTCTGAAATTAAGCTCTCCATTGGAAACATGGGACAAATACAGCAAACAGGGACTTCAGCACAGGGGAGACGCACCCGGTGGGGCACAAAGCTACTCTGCCATGGGCCTGTTACTCCCCACTCTCTCCCTGAGTATTGGGAGATACCCTGAGTGTGTCTTCCAGGAGGGAAAAGCCTGGCATTTCTCTTCTGCATGAAATGCCGCCTGGTCTGTGGGGCCCGCTGGGAGCAGCATGCCTGTGCTGAGACGTCAGTAACTTTCCACGTCAGCTCCATGAGCACAATTCCTGTGCATAACTGTCTGAGCATCTTTACTCTCTGAAGATCTCTGTGATTTCAGCCGCTTCCTTTGACGATATAAATAATATGGTCTATTCTTAGCTCCACAGCAGTATATTCAAATCTTTATCTAAATTCTGCAGAATTTTCCATTTCAGATGTTTGGGCTTCCAGAGGCAGACTGCTGCTTATCCCATGCATGCCATTATTCCTTTGACACATGATCTGAAAATTCAATTATCAGACCAATTACTGATTTTTTCTAAAATTTACAAGGAAAACATTAAAGTTTGATTAAGTGAGAATTCCCACTGGACTGATCAGCAGAGAGACCAAAATTAAATTGTGTTTTTAATAACTTCATCCTGTTGCAAAGCTTAAGGAGTATATGAATGTGAAAGCCCATTGCCAAAAGCCAAAATTCTGAACTCTGGGCGGTTCAGAGACCCTCAGCAGAACTCTGAAAGACGTCTTTCACTCATCATAAAAATGAGTACATGCTGCTTTAATGCCAGAGCAGAGCCAGGCCAGTGGTGTCAGAGGTACCTTTCCAGCAGCAGCACTGGGAGGCAATGCTTCATATGAATTATACACGCAGCTGAACCTAAGCAGAAACAACATGGGGTCCTAACCTTTGGTGTTAAAAGGTGCTCAACAGCATCAAGCGGAGGAGCAAAGCAACAAGAAAACAACCACTTCTTATCTGGAGATGGATCAACAACAAAATCATATGGCACCATCATCCCGTGGTAACTCAAGAGATCTGGGCAGCTCCAGGCATTAGTCATAGATGTCTTGCACCAGAGTCAAGAGAATGCTGGTCATGGTGAGCATCTCCAAAATGTTAGTGGGGGTTACTGGTTGTGAGACACATGCTCCTCAGAGACACTTTTGCATGATATAAAGGTTTATCCCTTACAGCTGCCTGTGATACAAACCCAGGTCATTATGGGCAGATAAACATCTGCCTAGTTGTGCCCTCCCAAAGACTGAACTGACATCTGAAAATACAGAGAAATGGTCACAGCACCAAGCCTGGCACAGTTCAAGAAGCATTTGGACAATACTCTCAGGCAGATGGTGTGAATCTTGGAGAGGGTACTGTGCAGGGCCAGGAGTTGGACTCAGTAATCCTTGTGGGTCCCCTCCAACTTGGCATATTCTGTGGTTCTGTGATTCTGTGAATTTGCAGGTGTAAAAGCAAATTCATTTTAAACATTTGCTTGAGGAACAGATGAATCAGTAAAGAGTAAAGGACAAGATGCAGATATCTACAGTTGCATCATCAATGAAATGACTGAAATCAGCTTAGAAACTGAGCTCTGCCAGCTGCTGCTTTACAAGCTTAGTAGGAAGACTCAGACTGAACAAGGTCTCCCTTTGGACCTTCTGCCTTCTCTGAGTCCTTGCAGTACTCAGAACTGTGTTTCCTAACAGGGTTGAAGATGTTTTCCTGTACTGATGACACAAAAGGGTTAGAAAAAGTAGGGATTTTACTAAAGGGTGTGGAATTGTTTGAATTCAGTAAGAGATGTTAATATGAGGGGAACACACGTCCTTCAGCAGCCATGAAGCTCTTTCCATTTGCACTGTGGTACTCAGTGTCTGGGTACAGGGGCTTTCATTCCCCAATTTTCCCCATCTCCATAATATCGCTCCATCTCCCAGCATGACAATGAGGAGTAAGGAAAAGCACAGAAAAGCCTTTTAACCTTCAGTCTCCATCAAATCAGAATTTCCTGATGATGCATAATGCATAAGCACTTAGTGTGTTCTTCATGTGGAGGGGTTAATGAGTGAAACGAATTGTGTCGTGGCAGGGCCTGATTCCTTTGGAAAGCTCCTCTCCCCTTCCAGAGCCTCTGGATTCATCTTTCTTAAATAAATGCACTTCAGAAATCTTTTGGAGTGTAAATAAGTCAGGGCAGCAGCAAGAAAGCAATTGCCAGTGAATAATTTGTAGAGCTGCTTGCAGCTGGCCCATCCTCCCGGGGCCAGACCTGCTGGTTGGCAATGCCCTGTTTATACCTTGATGATCATGGTGCATAAGCTCCCTCGTTTAAAGAGGTTTCCATGATCCCCACTCATTTTTTTCCTCCATCCTCCCTCCCTTTTTGAGCTGTAATCGCCAAGACACCGTTGACTGCAAGTACTTCAAACAATAACCTTCTGAATGATTTAGCAATGCAGCTCCTTCAATAACAGGTTCTTCTTGGATGAAATACATTCACATTTATGTAGGACAGAGGTTTTGGAATGCTATTAAATTTACATGGTGAGCTGGCAGAGCAGCCATCTTCATCTGATACGAAGAATGGGAAAAACAGCCTCTTCACAGTAACAGGGAAATGTTTACGAACACAGAAAATTCCTGCCAGTGTTCATTACCCTAGCTGGGGGATGAGGATCATTCACATAGAAATGGAAAAGCTTGTTAAATTATGAGTCCGTCAGGCTGTTGTGGAGGGTGGGGTTGGTCATGCATGGGTGTTTTTCACTTACTTGACAAGGCCCTAATGTTGGTGGGGGCTTTGTACAGCTTCTCATAGAAATGAAGAAGAGAAATAACACTTGCTGGAATGCAGTGACAGTGGGTAGAGATACTACATCACACAAACTCTGTTTTGGGTATGGATGGGCAGGTGAGAGTAGCATGGCTAAAGGTGAGGAGAAGGGAATTAGCACTCTTACAGAGCAAGCAAAGCTTGGTCCAGCACGCAGATATCAGACAGGGAAGGGCACCAACACCTGACACCACAGCCCAGAAGGATGCTCATTGTAGAACACCATTCCTTAGGAGTTTGTTATCCCTAACCCAGCAACATGCAGGGCTCACAGGTGAAATTTGAAGGCAAGACTCACCAGACCCATGACAGTAAACAGAAACTGGGTTGATGGAATATTGCCTGCTGTAGACCATGACCCCTATAGTTAAGACTCCGGAGGAACAACAAAGGCTCATCTCTCAGACCTTCAGCAGCCAGTGGTACAGGTGCAGCCAGACCTGAGAGTAGGAGAGGTTTGCATGAAGCTAAAGAATGAACCAAAACACAGGCAGCGTGGGGCCTGGCTGCAGTGCAGGGATGATGGGCTGTGATGGAGGGGAACGTGGACCCACAAGTGGCATGTCCCCACTTTACATCCTCCGTCAGGACTGGGAGCAGAGCTGCTGGAAAGCTCCTGTGCCGCTTCCACATCACAGCGGGGCATGGTCTTCAAACACCCAGCACCATGGTGCTGCAGAGCAGGGACATAGGGGGTAACCATGAGACTGAGTTCAGCACAAGCACAGGTCCATCAGAAGCAGCTCTGCTGACCCCTCTGTGATATGGCACCTTCACCATTGCTCACACTGACCAGCCCCACATGTATTTGCTGTGTCTGGGTTTGGGGAGCACTGTGCTGATCACCAGCTCAGCCCCATGGCACTGTTCCCTGGGTCACAAGCACTGTGTTGGCCACACCACCAGCCTGGGGTTTTTTTGGAATGGCAGTGCTAAGGCTGCCCCCTCCTCCAGCAACTCCACCCAATCCAGCATCAGCGTACACAAGGACAGATTGCTGGGGGCAGGCTTTCCAGTGAGGGGGAAGAGCATCAGAGGAGGGATGCAGGGCTGCCGAGCATACCACACCCTTCTCCACCTTGGAGCTGGCCTGCTTCTCCCTTCAATGTGAGGGACTCCTGCTGGCAGGAGAGATGCAACCCTGAGCAGCTGAGCGCCCACGACCTTTGAAGGGCCTGTGGCACTTCTTTACAAGAGCAGAGAGACATTTGCAGCGACACCGTGGCTGACCTCCAAAGCGTGCAGATTACTTTTTGCCTCCTTAAATATTCTTTGCGGCGTCCATGAGCTCTAGAAATGCCAAAAGCACTGGAGCAGCTCCAGCTGAAACAGATAACTTGGTGTTATTCAGTTGGCAAAGCAACGTTTTCACCTCCCATCCTAAACTGTTGTGTGTGGTAACGGGGCTGTTCTATAACCCCTACGTTTAACCCCAGCAGTGGCTGCCCCCCAGTAACTGGCACAGTGGCAGCTCTGTGGTAAACAAGCAGTTGGAAGTTAGAAGTAGTATGAAAACATACAATACCTTTATAAAGCTCACTGGGCTGTAGGTGGCAAATAACTTCAGCAATTCCCAAATGGCCTCAAAACACAGAGGCTGCAGAGGCAAATTAGTCATTTTATGCTCTAAATACTTAATGTCAGTGCTAAAAATGAAGAGATGGAAGAATGTCGTGGAGAAGCAGATCAGGACACAGCCAAAAACAAACCCCATCCTCATCTGGTATAACTCGATGTGGAGCAGCAGCAGAACCAACGTAGCGATGCCAGTTTGACAGCCTCTGCCCAGCCAGTTACGTGAGCATCGCTGAGCGAGCTGCGCTATGGGAGAGCGACCCATATTCAATTCAAATATTGATACTGAAAAACAACAGTCTCCTCTTGTTTCTGACCAAGCAGAGTTTGAAACAGAGGCCAAAAAGATTACTTCAAAGGTACTGCCCACTGACAGGCCAGGGGGATGTGAAAGGCACAGCATGAGGCTTTTCTGCTTGTGTGGGAAATAAGGAGGGAAGAGATAGGAAGCTGGCATTGCAGAACGGAATTTAAAAAAAAAATAAAGGAGTAACAAGTACAGGCTGTGGTGTGCCTTGAGAGGGATCAGTGTGGCAGCTTTCAGGCCGGGCTAACTGAGGCAGCAGTAATGCGGACCGGGAGCGGCGGAGCCCACGGCTCTCAGCCTGGGATAGGCAGAGCAGGAGCTGCTCGGGGCTGACCGGTCCGGCCAGCGGGTATTGTATCCGCAGGCTTTGAGCTGGGAACAGAGCCTGGCACTTGGGCTCTTTTCCTTGTTTGATTAGCTCCTTTTCCTTTGGCAGCTGAAAGGACACTTGGCAGCACCAGGGCTTCGCATCTTGTTGAGCTGAATAGGAGGGAGCAGGGTTTTGGCAGGGACAAAAGAACATACCACTGCTCCATCAATGGCCTCATTACTGAGTGCTGGGGCTCACAAGGAGTGGCAAGGAGCGAAGGAGAGCTTGCTTCTGGTAGGCAAACATGAGCTAGAAATGCATTTCCAGCTTGACCTATTACTCAGAAGATATCAGCTCAAAGACAAGTTGAAAGCTTGATAGTTTTTATCTGCAGAGGAGATGTAAGCGTGTATTGTCTATCCTTGGCTGAGGGTCTGGAAGTCAGCCTGAGTGTGTGTGTGTCTGTCGAGACTAAGCCAGTGAGCTAAGCCATCTGAAACAGGAGAGTGGCAGAGAAAATGAAGGGGCAGACAGATTTTCAGGAAGGGGTTGGAGTGCCCTGACTGCTCAATGGGTGCTCATCACCTGGTCATGCTAGGACCAAGGGTAACAGCTGTATTGTCTCCTGTTCAGGCCCCTTGAAAAACTAAAACACAAGACAGCTGCCAGCAAATACACTGAAGAAGTAGCAGGTGACCCAGCAGCTGGCTGTGGTTTAGCTCTAATTTATTCTGTAAATTTATTATAGTATAAATCAATACTATTTATTCATTCAGACATAACGACAAGACTGCCCATGCAGATGCCATTAATGACCTGAGCAGATACATTTTTAAAGACATCTAGGTGAGAATTTTTAACAAGCCAATAATAATGTTTCTGCAAAGTCTACTTTCTCTATCGTTATGTCCAAGCAGTGGGATTTTCAGGGACATTCATTGTTCCCTGTTGCTAATAATTCACACTGAAGCCTGGTGTGAATCAGGTTGGGTCAATACCAAGTGCTTTTGAAAATCCTAACTTCTATATTAATATTCTAAACTATTTTGAGAGTCAGGTGTAGAGACGGTGGCACAAACCACACAATATATGTCATGGTTGAGTGAGGCTGAGCACTTTGAAAATGGTCCAAGAGTATTTGTAAGTGAAAACTTGATGCTGTCTGCAGGAATCTTTTCATGTGGAAGCTATGTAGGGCTGAAAGTTATGGCAGCAGAAGGTGATCCAGGAACACTGCAAAGGAGTTTAGGGTAGAAAATGATCAATTGTACAATACTTTGGTTGATACTTGTAAGAAGGACATACTGGGAACAAGAGGGTAAAATGGCTGTGAGGGTTTTGATGCAAATATCCAAGCTCCGTGCTCTCCTGCTTCTTAAAATCAAGTCTCGTCCCTGCTGGTCCATCCTCAAGCCTCAGGAGCTCCCTGTCATCCAGGTTTGCCCCCGCTGAGTGTCCACGGGGAAGAGGGGGAGCAGAGTGACCCGTCAGACTGGTCATCCCCAGCTTTTCCAACAGCTCATGCCTCCCAGCCCTGCACTCTGCAGCCAGTGGCCACAGGTACCCCACTGCTTCGCCTGAGTCAAGGGAGGGTGGCAAACCAACACTGCCCGTTGCATCCCCAGGGGAGGTGTAGGCTCTGGGTGGAGGAGATGAGGTGACAGCAGACAGGCCAGCTGTACTTCCCTGCAGGCAGACTTCATGTGGCAGCCCTCCAGCTCTGGGCAGGGCTATAGGGACTAAATTCCAGCCCTGCTTCTCCAGGGCAATTTCAGAGGAATTCCCTGGAGTTAAGCTAAATTTAAAATGGTTTCAAGGAGGAGGAGTGAGAAGCAAGCCTCATCCTCTCAAAACTTGCTCAGATAGAGGCTCTGCTCGGCATAGCAAGATGAATAATAAATAGCAGCCATCCATCCATGTGGATGGATTGGCTCTGCCCACAGCAGAGAGTGTGAAAAAAAAAAAAGTGTGAGGGGAACATTTCCCAGCAGCTCTCCCTCTGGAAACCTCTTGCTCACGTGGTATTGATTGAGGGAAGGTACAAAGAAAAGACATTAGTTAAATAAAATGTTTTAACATCAGACAGGACATTGATGGTTGAGTTGTTCATCATCCCAAAGAGTCTTTGAGGAAAAGGAGAGGAAGAGGGAGAGCTCGAGACTGACTCCAGCCCAGGGCAGAGACCAGCACCAACACACCCCGATGTCCTCCATCCCTCCTGGCCACCCCAGGGAAATACTTGGGCCCCCTCCTCCTCCCCTTCCCATGTCTGGAACCCATTCCCAAGCATGTTCGAGCTCCCTGTTGGCTGTGCTGCTGACAAGCTCCTGACCCCAGTGCCTGTCAGGTTCCCAGGGCATCCATGCCACCTCCTGGGACACAGAGGAAAAGCTCCAGCAGCTCACTTGGCATTATGATGCTCAGCTTTTAGGCATTCCTGTGAGACCCGAGGGAGAGGAAAGGCAGGAGCAGTGTGTCTGCAGGCAGGCATCTTGGCAGGCACTGGGGAGCCTCTCCCTTCCCCATCTGATACCAATCCCATAAATGATCCCGGAGGCATTTGACTGCAACAGTCACTTACATAAGGGCGACTTGCACATCAAATGCACCGTGGTGGAGCCCCAGACCTGCTCACCCACCCTCTTCAGGGGAGGATGCTGTCAGACAGGGGCCACGGGTGTCACCAATGGGACCTGGAGGGCAGAGGGAGCTGTGCTTTCCCTCTACCTGATGCTCCAAGTCCTCTATCTGGGCAGCCAGCCTGAAAGGCCATAAGAGCAAAACCATCCTTGCAGCCATAGCAAAAGGACTGGCTCTGCAGCTTGGATGCACACAGTGCTCTGGAAACGTTGGAAAATGGGTGAAAACATGTCCCTTTCTTACTGGGAAGAGCTGGAGGGATGTTCTGTTGCTCTGGCACCTCCTGCCTCACTGCCCTGCACTGTGGAGGGAGGAGGCAGCTCTGGCAGTGGGAATCTGGGGTGGCCAAATCGATAGAGTTGCAGTCCTGGCTGGGGAGCTCCTGGGACCGGGAAAGGCTCTGCCTCGGACAATGGATTATTTTTAACTAGCTCAAATCTTCAAACACTGTAGCTTAAAAAAGGGGGAAAAGAAAAGAATAGCTGATTTGTGCAAGCTCCCCTGCTCCCATTAAGTCGGTGGAAGTGATGTTCTGCATTTCAATGGGGGCAGGACTGAGCTTCTCATGAGATAAATTGCACCCTGTCTGTCCCTTTGCATGCTCTGTGCAGCTAGTCCTGGCTTGCTCAGCTTTGCTCTTTCCTGGCTCCCCTACGAACACCCCTCCCTCCCTGAAATGCTCCCCAGCAGATTTTTGTTGTTGTTGTTGTCATTTAGCTATTCATTTTCCATAGGCTGCCTTCATTCCCGTGGCCTTTTGCAGCTAGGAGACAAGATGTTGCCTTGGAAACAAAGCCCCTTAGATGTTTGGAGTCTCTGGGATTGCTCTGTCTGCTCCTGAATACTTTTAGGTTATTTTTATTAACCACACAAAGATGCAGCAGGCTCGTAGCCAAGGCAGAAAGTAGCCCTGGGAGGTGGAGGGAAGGCAAGCATCTTACTGGCATCGCTCGCTCCTCTGTGGATATTTTTTTGTGATGCATCACGGGCTGAACGCCTGTGAGAGAAATGGTATCTCCACAGAGTGCTGCACAGGCAGGGCTGTTCCTGGGGCTGGGATGGCTGCAGGCAGGCAGAGCTGCAGTAGCACCAGGAAGAGAAAAAGCCGAAGTAATTGAGAAGGGAAGATAAAGAGGAGCTAGGAGTGGCAGACATTTGAGTTTCCTGGGATTTCTCACTTTCCACTGACTGTCCATGCTGTGGAGGGACCCACCACACTCTGCTGCCAAGATACAGAGGCTATAGGCCTGGTCTGCTTATTTTAGAGGAAATCAGATTTCCAGACCCATTAGGCAACTCTGAAAGTCTCTGCTCTAAGTTTTATTGGCAGTTCTGCTCTGTGCCACCAGTCGAGTGAGGGGCAGTGCAAACAGACCCCAGGCCTGAGCTTTGCTCCCATTTTGGCAGCTGGAGCACACTGGCTCCTTCTGCCCCAAATCTGTCTGCAGGAGAGGTCTGACCCCTTTTGCAAGGGAGCTCTGGGAGGCAGTCAGAAGCTGTAGTGTTCCCGTGTCCCCTTATCCACAGGCATCACTGCAGGACACTGCCAAATCCCAATCCCAATCCAGGAAGAACATTTTGGAGTCGGCTTTTACTCCTCCTTCTGCAAAGATGTAAAAAAAAGAAACAAACCAAAAGCAGATTTAAAGAAACTCCCTAATCCCCTGATGGTACTTGAAATATTTCCAGTCCAGCCAAAGTATTCCAGAAAATGTGAATACATATTATTTTCAAAAAAATAATCAGTCTGGTATTAAGCCAGTGCCTTGCTACTCGTGTCAGCACAGTCCTCTCCTCTGTACAAACACAAGGGAGGGCTTCCCACTGCAGTGGCTGCAAAGCCAGGGAGGCTGGCCGAAGGAGAGGGGCAGCACAGAGGGGAGAGAAGGAAAGCACTGAAACAGGATGAGCCTGAGACACAGCGAACAAGGACTCACAGCACTCAGTGGGCAAGGACACCCACAGAGGTGACCACAACGTCACAGTCACAGAGAGCTTCGACCACGGTGCTTGGAATGGTGCAGCCATTTCCATTCTTGACTACAGGCAGGCACTGGTGCCATCCCCACTGTTTTGTGGAGCTTCAGGTGACCTGTAATGGCAGCAGAATGTGTTTTAGGGGTGGATCCACCCTCTATTCCCAATATGTATCATGTAGGATTACACACAAGGGAGCAGTTCTGCTGTTTCGTGCCATTTTCCATCATAGCTGAGCCTCACAGATGCCCAGACTAGCAAGATGCTCACAGATTTTCTTATCCCTTCTGGTGCATCCTCACCAGAGTGAGGAAGTCTGCCTCATCCTCACAAGTGTTATAAATGCCGGGTGCTTTTTTCCCATTGTTGCTGATTTTCCTTGTCAATACTACATGATGCCATGGTTACAGAGATGTAGGACTAATCCAGTGACAGCAGGTTTATGAGCTTTTTTGGTTTTGACATTCTTTGATGCTATATTTGTGCTAGAAGAATAAATAATAAATACACACAACAACATCAAAAATTTCTTCCAAGCCCCCAGCCTATTTCTGCCTATCCTCGTTAAGCTGTTAGAAAGATAGTTCTCTGCCAGCCACTTATTTTATGAACTATCCTGTCATCTAATGATGCACCTGAGGTCCCATTTACCCATTCTCTCTGAAAAGAGCACTTAATAAAAATAAAGCTCCTGTTAATATCCCCGAGAACAGTTTCCCTGGAATGGCACTGCTTGTGCTCAACCCAACAGGCTCCTTCCCTTCCCTCTTCTCTCCCTTTTCCTCTTCTTCCTCTTCCCACCCTCTGGCTACCAAAGGGTTGGAGAACTTTCTTGATGCTCTTGTAAGGAAAACAGAACGTTTTTTCTCTGCAGCAACCTGAAACAATATATAAGCAAATCTGTTCGTGTGTGACGTGCCTCGGTTCCGCTAAGGAGGAACTTGCTGGGGGTTAGTCTCTGTAATCCCTGCTGATCAAAGGAAGAGCTCCTCCAAGCCTGTTACAAGCACCCAAGTCTTGATTTTGCTGGAAATACAGCAGCACAGGGGAGATTTAACTGAAAATTTGTCTTTATCTGCTCTGAACTCTGGAGCTCCTTCTAGGCAGGCACAGACACCTCGACCATTCACTGCTCAACCTCGGCCCCATCAGGTGCAGCTTTCACTTACACCAGAAACTCAGCCAAATGCTCCTCCACCCCCATCTCTTGGAAATTCTGGTTTTCCTTGCAGAGAAAGATTCACAGTCACCTGGAAATTAAGAGGGGGAGAAACTAAACAAACATTGTAGTAGTAGGAAGTCATGGGCAAAATTTTGCTAACCAGTCAATCAGTGAATTACATCTTGTTTCAGCCCATCCCCTTCACAATGTTGGAATGGTTTGGGTTGGAAGGGACCTTAAAGATCATCTAATTCCAGTGCTCCTGCCGTGGGCTGGGACACCTTTCACTAGACCAGGTTGCTCCAAGCCCCATCCAGCCTGGCCTTGGACACTTCCAGGGATGGGACATCTACATCTTCTCTGGGCAACCTGTGCCATGGCTAACCACCCTCATAGGGAAGAATTTCTTCTTAATATCTAATCTAAACCTGCCATATATTAGTGTGAAGCCATTCTCCATTGTCTGGGGTCTTCCTGCATCTCCATTGCTGGTTGTGTTGCAGCCAGAGACAAAAAGCAGAAAGTTATCACACCAGCACAGGCAAAGACAGGAAACACGTGCATTATTTGGGCACCTCTCTTGGGTATTTGCACTGGGATATGCTGTCAGTGACAGTCCCTAAATGATCACAGGTTTGCACACTTTGATCTGCACATTCCACTGTCTCTTTTTGTAAAGCTTCCCCAGAAAATACCCATGTGCAATAGGGAAAGCTGGGCAAAGCAAAGCACTGCCTTCTTTTCTGAGATCTCTCTTCCCAGAGTCCTTCTACAAATAAGGGAAAGTTGCTTAAGTTTGCAGGAGAAACTCCATTCCTGCCTGATGCAATGCCCCATTAGCTAAGTAGTCGGTTGCTGGGATAGCTCCTAAACCACTATGCAGGCAGGCACTGGACGTTAAGCACCTTGTTTTGTTCCTGTAAAATCCAAGTAAAACCTAAGGAAAACCCCAAAAACCAAAAAGTTTGAGGTGGTTGAGAATTCAAATTAAAACAGCAAACAAGCTGTGAATAAAGGACTCACGATGAGAAAGGTCTTGTTGTACTTACTAATAGACCTGGACAGAAATGTTTGTTGAAGTTGCTAAAAAGCAGTGTGAAAGAAACCAAAAACATCTGTAAAATCCACTCAAAATGTACAAATCTGGACAAAATCTACAGGTAGTCATGGAGAAAAGGAAATTATGTGAGAATTTTTCAAAAGGATTCTGTGTTCCTGAAAAGGGATTTTACTTTCATTTTTCCATCTTTTCTTTCAGAAACAAAATTTTTGTTTGAAAATTGACATAAGTCTAAAGTAATAATACTGATCACCCAAATAACTCAAAATACTTTAATAGGGCTTAAAGCAAGTGCTTTGGCTGGATGTGAAATTAGATTTTTCAGAGGACTTTGGGTCCACAGGAGAATGCAGGGGAACATGTTTCATCCAAGCCGATTTTTCACACCACCTAATTTTTCGGTTCTGCTGCCAAGTGGAAGAATCAGTATTCTTTGGCTGCTGTGATGCCTGATGTCACATCAGCAATGAAAAATAATTTTGAGCCTCCTTTTCAGGCAGAAGGCTTGTGTATGAACAACAAACTGACTGACTGCTGTAGCTGTTTCAGTGGAGAGCAGTAAGAAATCTCTACCCAGATATCTCAATTATGGATTACAGAGAAGAGGCAACAGAGAGCTGAAATTTAAAATTTTCCTCTCCCCTACTTATACCCCCTTTAAGTATATATCTTCAAAATAGATCACTAAGTAAAATAGGACCATAAAATGAAACAGAGCTCTTTTTGATTGAAACACCATCGCTTTCTTCAGGGACAGATGACTGTAACTCACAGACTTATTCCTTCATCGTATGAGGCACCGATAAATCTGTGAGATTAATTGTAGAGTGGAGATTAGCACCCACCGTTCAGCATCAAGCTCTGAGCATTAAACTAATTACTAGGTTCCAGCACTGCACGGCTTCCCAGCAGGAAGGCGCTGCCCTATAAATCATCATACACAAGCAGCGTTTAGGCAGAGATGTTAAAAAAAAAATCTGTCTTTCTCCTGGGAATGCACCCACCACAGGGGCTGGTTTCCCCTTCTGTTCCAAAGACAAAGCCTGTTTTCCCCCTTTGCGATGGGAAAGCTTGGAATGAAACTGTCTCCTCTGCCCTGCCACCCTTACGCAGTCGCCCGGAGGGATGTTGGTGTGGAAAATCTTAAAGGCATTTGAAGAGTGAAAGATGTGCAGGCTAAAGCCGTCAGGAATTCCCAAGCCCAGAGCGGGTTCCCAGAGAATCGCCACCACTCCCGCTCAGCTTGTCCTCAGCCATCGGCGTTGCAATGAATGTAAAATAGCCGTTTATTTTACAAATGCCAGGAGCCAATGCAGCTTCCCCACCTGCTCTCCCACTGGGGCATCGCAGGCATTTCCCTGCCGTTTCCTGCAGCACAAACACTCCATTGCCATTACATTTTGTGGACTTTTCCCCAGCAGAGGATTTTACAGAGAGGAGAAGGGCAGTAAGCTGCTAGGATTTTCCTCCCTCGTTTTTCCATGTTTCCAGCCTGCTCCTCAGCACTGCGGCAGAGCACTTCCCTGCGGAGCATGAAGCCATGCGGCTAATGTCCCCCATCTGCGACTCTCTCTCTCATCCCCTCCCTGGTGGGCAGCGCTGTCTGTGCCTGCATGGTCTGAAAGTCCTCGGCAAGGAATGAGGCTTAGGATTGCAGGTCCCATACCCAGCCCCTTTGCTCAGTGTTTGTAGGACAGAGGACCCATCAAAGCCGCCCTCAGAGGGATGCTTGTGGCATTTTCTGGCTATTGGTCTTTGGGGAATGCCCTCTTCTTGAATTAGAAAGGACTGGGATGGATAGAGTGCTGTTTTCTCACCTTCCTTTGCAACTACTGGGTCAGGACCTATTTTGAGACCATTTAACACATGCTCTCTGGCCTTCCCATCCTTGCTTGGAAAAATCAGGTCAGCTACCCACCGCGTTTGTCTCGCCCAGTTCAGGAGCTCTTCTGAGCTCCTCGAGAACAGTGGAGGACGCTGCAATTTCCTAGAATAAAAGAAATATAGGAAATGGCTTGTCATCCCTCTTGCAGGTTCGGTTCTGTGTTGTTGGGTGGTGGGTTTTTCCACCTCTCTGGTGAGTGGAGCACTATTTTGTACCATAGAGCTGTAGGAACTCTTACTATGGTGGTGGCCAGCTGGCAACCCAAGAGCTTAGTATAGTCCATGCATTATCCAGTGCCTGGATTGCTAGATAGTCATTACTCCAAGCAAACAGGGAATATTATTTTACACATGTTGCAGGAGGGGAAAAGAAGGTTATACCCACATAAGGGCTAGCAATTTTTATTTGATCAGCTGCAGTATCATACAGAATGGGTAGGAATAAAGGTAGTACTGAACACAGAGCAGTTGGCCTGCTGTAAGAGCCATAATAATCTATAATATCAGTCCTGCTCAATGTCTCTCCAAATAGGAAACAGCAGACAGAAAAAACAGCTGTAACAAGGTTTCGGGCTAGATATCCTAGACCACATCCCAGACACACAGAACTGTTTGGCCAAGACAGAGGTGATGGTGCCATCTTGGCTCCAGAAGGATATGAAAACCAGAGCTGTACTAATTGATAGCCAGACAGCACAACCTCGGGAGAAGATCTGGACTTCACCATGGCTGTCAGGTTGTGTTTTCTGTACAGAGTAGTCTGTCTGCTCACAGACAGACAGCAGCCCTTCAGTGTTGTATCCCAAGTTAACCAACCCCTTTGTGAGCTGTTTTACATGAGCAGGGTTTCTGTGACACAGTGGAAAGCCAACAATCTCTAACTTGATTTGTTAGGCTATGCTTTGCCATGTGATGCAGATTGCGAGAGAGCGCTACATTGAAGCTCAGCATAAACACCTTTCACAGACCACTGGCATCTGTCTGGAGCTTTGCAGTCCCACCTCCAAATAACAGGAGTGCAGAGGGGATGTAGTTTGGGCGCTCACCTCAAAGTAGTCTCCAAAGGGACAGATTTTAATAAGCTACTGGATAGATTTTTACCTGCTCAGTGCCTTCCAGGATCTCTCAGCAAGCCAAATGCCAAGCAGAGGTGGGAGGCCTTGATTAAATGTTCTGAAGGCGGATGGAAGGCTGAAGGAGGAAGGGAGAAGGTTGTCTCTCCCACGATGCACAGCAGCTGCTTCATGCCAGACAGATTTCCACAGATTGAGAGGTCAGCTCTGAAACCCAGAGGATGAG
The DNA here is from genome assembly GCA_013400415.1 of Scytalopus superciliaris. Taxonomy (NCBI): domain Eukaryota; kingdom Metazoa; phylum Chordata; class Aves; order Passeriformes; family Rhinocryptidae; genus Scytalopus; species Scytalopus superciliaris. The sequence continues at coordinate 319,340 of VXBX01003293.1, read as the reverse complement.
TGAGGGGGAGAGTCATACATGTAGCTATTCAGTGTCTCCAAAAACTCCTATGGACTTGGAGCTGGGCCCTGGATGTCTCTGGAAGAGGCATGTTCACCAGCCCTGCTTTGTTTCCAGGATTTATTCAGGCTGCAAATGCTCTGAAAATCACTGGCTTTTGCTGTGATGCAGCCACACTTTGGCTGGGAAGCAGGGTCCAGACTTCTGAGACACTCTGTAAGGAGGAGGAGGTTTTCAGTTTATGAGACATGTTCTGCCCCTAAGTTATGGGGCATCATTTCTCACTGCAGTTGCAGAGGCATGTACTGCTATGCCCTGGTGTCAGGATCTGGGTCCCCCATGAAGGTTCCCTTCCAGGGACGTCCTTTTTGGATGCTGGATGCTTTTAAGACATCAGTTTGATTTCCCCCAGGTTCGTGACTGGTGATGGCCACTACTTTTTTCACGAGATTGCTTGCTGATAACTAGTACCATGCTGATTTGTCTTGCACCACCAGCCAAATTGCAATGCTTATCTTTCCCCCCACTGTGCATGGATTTTCTGAAATGTTCTGAGATGCAGCTCTGAGAACAACCAGCCACCAGAGGAAATTGCCCCAGAGTTAACCTTTGAGACAGGCTGAGTGACAGGTATCATTAATCAGAGTAAATAACAGCAAAAAATGATATTTACTGGGATTTAGTTCACCAAAAGTAAAAGACAGTACAATGTGACACACTGGCTCAGCTCTCCTGTGGGTGTAACTCAGTGCAGCTGTATAGGGTTTAGCAGATTTGTACCATGTAGCTTCACACAAGGCTTTGCCTCTCCCTTAAATTCTCCCCTTCCAGAAAACTGGAAGAAATGGGCAAAGAAAAATAGTAAAAGTTCTTCTGGTGAGTGTCCAGGCAACTTCAAAGGATCAGAGCCAGGATTTACCCTGGGATAGTTAGAGATGGGGACCTGGGTCCTGTTCCAGTTCAACTCTACAGCAGCCAGGGCAGGAGCAGCTTTGCTGGTACTTTTATGGGCACTGGTCATGGCTGATGGTGAGGAATGAATAATCAAGGGTGGTCTGCATTGGTGTGATGGAAAATAACTTGCTTGCAGAGACAAACATGACTGCCAGTACTGTCTGGCTGATAGGAGGGGCCCCTCTCCCTTCCAGCAAGGTAACACATTAATTGGGCTATGTGGCTGTTGCAAGCGAAGTCACAAGTTTTCATGCTGAGCACAGGCTGTGTTCTTGGTGACAGTGACATATGGGAGACAATTAAATAACTGCATTTATGTCCAGGTTAGGGAGAGAACACGTCCCCTTATGGAACAGGATTTATACTGTGGCTCTGGTGCACAGGTGAGCCCAGAGCCCGAGGTCAGGAATGAGACACGCTAACTTCCTGCTGTGTTTACAAGCTCCTTATTGACATCTGCTTGTGGATTTCAGACCCTGCTCTGGACCTACAGAGCTCTCTCCATTCCCTGACCATTGCAGAGGTTTGTTCTTTAGCAAAGGGTTATTTGGTCTTTTGGCTTGATGGCTGAAGTCTGGATGTGTATTTCACCTTCCCAGAGTCTCTGAGCTCAGCTGACTCCCAGGCCAAGCCCATCCAGTTCTAATTCTCTCACTGCAGGTGGATGGATTCAGCATTCAGGAGGGACACAAAGTGACAAATCCCACTCTCTGTAATGAAAAACATGAAGGCAATCAGCTTGGAGGTCAGGGTTTCAACTGCTATGGAAAATGCAAAGCATTGGGAAGTGGCAGCAGGACATGTGGGAATGCTGCAGTGATAGGCTAGGATGCTCCTACTGGATAAGAACCAGCATGAAGGAGACCAGCCTGACCTCGTACCCTCCTCCCAGATGGCTTGTTCTGAGGAGAGGGGAGACAGAGCAGCTGGGAAAGGCAGAGGCAGCAGTGGTGGGAGCAGCCCTACACCATTTTGTAGCTCCTTCCAGCAATCCCAGGAGCCAAGGGCTGCCTATTTTTAGCTCCCGAGGTAGCTGAAATACCACCGTGATATTCATTAACGAAAACCCTGTCAAATGGGAACTGCAAGGCCGGGGGGTGGGGGGACTGGTTGGCCTGTTTTGTTTTGCTTTATTTAATTGCTGGCTGCAGTACAGAGGCAGAGCGTGGCGGGAGGCTCGGCTCCTCTCACCTCAGGAAAAGCGGGAGCGCCAGACCCGGGGGAGGCGGGCAGGGAAAAGTCAATCAGGCAGTATTTAAAAATCTACCTGCTGGGCCCAGAGGGGGCTGGAGATTTTAATGTCATTCCCAGCTTGAGATGCAGCCTGGAGAGTGAGAAAAGAAAGGGGTATCTTCTCTTCTTGGATCTGTAATTGCTCGTTAAATCATCTAACAAATGCCTGAACTCCTGGATGGCCCCATGCTTCTTGACAGAAGGACTGCATGCTTGATGGGGGGAGGAGTATTTTTAAAAATACTCGTTTCACCTGCTTTTTCTGAGTCTATAAAACTAAGAGTTCAACGGTTCATTCTGCAAAATAAAACTTAAGTCTGGAATATTTTTATTACCGTTCAGCAGGAGCAATAAACTTTCCTTCAAGCCATTCCCCTGCTCCAGTCTGTTGACTTTCAGTCTGCCCTGCAGGCAGGTGCCCATGCTGCAGGCAGACAGCCTATCCTGTCCCCAGAAGGGACCTCCAGTGACTGCAGAGGAGCATATGCCAAAACAACGCCCTGTTCTATGTGCTCAGCCTTGCTTCTGGCCCAAGCAGACCTGATAACCACAGCCAGAGATGCCTGTCCCTGGTCACTCCCATTCTGCCTTGTCCGTCACTGTTCATCTGTATCTTCTGCTCAAACCCTCATGTGCTGGGTCTTCCTTCCACAGACAACTGCCACTGGTCTCAGTAGTTGAAAAGGTGAGGCAGCTGTTTGCCAGCACAGAAAATATGACAACTGTACTGTTCCCTCTGATGCTTTGCAGAAAGCAGTTAAATCCACAAGGCTTAGAAGAAGCCCAGACTCTGCTCCTAACAGCTGGAGAGCTTCACATGTGCTTTGCCATTACAGACAGATGGATAGATCTGTAACTTATATCTGTAACCCCTCCAGTAGTCAAGATAACATAGAAAGACCTCCTTCTACCTGACTGAAAGCATGGTTCCTGTTCCTGCACCACCCATACACAAATAACGGGGCCAGGCCAGACCGCAGCCATTAGCAGGTTTTATGTCATTTAGAGTCTGTGAAAGGAGCTGAATTGCAGCTCCAGCAGGGCAGGCAAACCATACAGATGATTTATGAATATTCACTGAGTTCACGAAGCACTCCGGGGCAGAAAACAAGCTTTTGAAATTAACTGAACTCTTCAAGGTTCTTAGTTTGTCTTGGCTTTGAGGTGTGAGTCACCAATACTGTTTCTCCAAAATGAGCAGAGTCAGTGCAGAGGGCTGGGAAGATTCCTGGGCACTAAAATATGAAGTTAAGTACTCTGAGAGACTTCATGTTCGTAAAGCCTTCAAAGCATAGAGTCCACCCCATTAAGTTTTATGGGATACAGTACTGATACATACAGTACTGAGATTTCTTCAGCCCATAAAGGCTGGATGTTCAGGGGACTTGAGGCTCTTTCTCTGAGCACTGAAATCTCCTGCAGCTTCAGTCTCCAATGCTAGCAGTTTTATGCCCTGCAGTTTTTCCACAATTTCAGTGTCCAATAAAGAGGCTGCAGAAGAATTTTGGTCTTGGCCATGCAGACCCCATCATACACCTTGTCATATCCACCCGTGCAATTAGTTTATTATGGTGCTCTTCAACACTGGCACTCATCTGCTTCTAATTGTACCCAGCAAAGCATGGGCACTGCCTGCAGTCCCCTCTGTGAGACTTGTGTTTCTGGTCTGCGTTTGTTGGTTTGGATCAACCACCCTGGAAGGTGAAGATTTCCACCTGTGTTTGGCCAGGAGTGGGCTGAGTCTAGCTGACAAGAGACAAGGTAATAAAACAAGGAGAGTTTGCTGTACACACATAAGGAATAAGAGCTTGTCTTTTCCAATTAATAATAGAAATAATAACTGGGTTTGTTTTAACTTGTAGAAATGTGAGACATTTTCAAAGGAATGAAAGAAAAACTCTTCAGATGAGCCAAAACCCAAAGGGTTTCAGGAGTCTGTGGGTAATGTGGGAGATCCACTTCTTGCAAAGCAAACAGAAGGGGTCATGAATTTGGGTGTCTTGCTTTGCAAACAAGTAAAGCATGAGCCACTGTGGACTATTACAGTAAGGCTGAACTCAGCTATTCCAAGGCTGTCTAGACATCTCCATCCTAAATCTGAGACATATTCTGGACCAAAGTTGTGTCAGAACACTGTCCTTCAGGAAAAGTTGCTGTTTGGGCAAATCTCATTTTTCTCACCAAAAAAGATTCCATGTGAAAACAGCGAGCTGGCCCTTCCCTTCCCTCACTGCCATGCTCCTTAACTGTGGGAGATTCCTCTCCCTCTGAGTCACAGAGGACCACAGCCAGCCAAGGTGGTCTGCATTAACATGAATTAGCGCTCATAGCAAAGAACAAGAATTCAGGAAAAGCAATAAACCAGCATCTGGAAAAAATTGTTTCTGGAGTCTTTCTGCTGTCCTTTCTGATACAAACCCCCTACTTCAACAAGGTTCTGCGCTTGGTTAGTGCCGGCATCGTTGCAGGGTATGCATCATTTTCCTAACAGTTTTAAATAACTTTGTACATGTATGTGTTTCTTTCTGTTCCCAAGAAACTCCACACGTGTGCACTGCAGACTGCTTTGTCTGTTGAACAGAAATATTTGTTGACATGAGGTGGATTGCACAAACAGCCTTTTTCCTTGCGATTTTGTGGCTCCATCCTCCTTTTGCCCTTTCTGCTGGATCACACAGTGTGGATGCTAAAGCCCCATTCCAAGAAATACAACCTCTTTACTCCTGATGGTTTAGTGAACTGTTTCTGAAATTTCTGGCTCCAAATTCTGCTCTGAGCATCTGTGTAACCTCATGTTTCCTTCCTCCGCAGGCTGATGCCAAGATGGTCTGTGATGTTGTAAGTCGTATGGAGGACACAGAGCCCTTCTCTCCAGAGCTGCTGTCAGCTATGATGAGACTCTGGGCAGACTCTGGGATCCAAGAGTGCTTCAACCGGTCCCGGGAGTATCAACTTAACGACTCAGCCCAATAGTGAGTATCCCTGTCCGTAGTCTTGCATGTCAAGAAGATGCAATTGGGCTTGTTAAAGTTTTAACTGAAGTTAATGGCCTCATGGCAGTGGAACTGAACATGTCTGTGCTTACAGACTGGGATGTGTGTTGTGTCACAGGCTGCTGTATGGCAGAAAGGATCAGGCAGGACATTCATGTCCCCTTCTGGCCAGTCAGGGGTCAGGTCTGCGACCTCAGGGCCAGGTTCCCAAATTGCTCCTAAATGGCTCAAGGTAGGTTTCTGCAAACACAGATCTAATGAATAGAGGCAGATCAACCCACGGATGTGGCTGATGGCTTCTTTGTCTGTCTGGTTGAGAACAGAAGAGTGTGATCACCTGCTTTGTACAGCAGCACAGCTCTTGGGTCTGCTTTTCTGATAGTCATAGTGTACTAATAGGTCAGCTGGGTTACAGCCAAGGGTAAGGGACATCTCTGCTTTTCCAGTGGCATTGTTTTATTCCTGTAATACAGTCAGTGGCATCTTTGCCATTAGGGAGCACATCCACATGGGGTTTTTTTAATGACGGTTGTCTGAATCCATGATTTTGGTTCATCCCATCATAAGGACAGGACATCTGCCCATAAATGGCTGCTCTGGCTCTGAAGAGACACTGAGTGTCTCCACAGTTTCAGTTCATATCCATCTGTAATGATAATTTGTCCAATCTGTTTGCCTCAATCTAGGCCAGGTTTTCATCCCATAATTTCAGTAGCAGTTGTTTCAAGTCAGGCAAAATGTCCCCTGGCCCTGTACTGAGTCTCGGGCAGAAGTCAGTAAAGAGTGATTAAGTATAAGCATAAGGAACAGGCAAGCACAGAGTGATCATTTCTCCAGCTGTACCCTTAGACCTTTGTTAGTCAGGGAAATAGAGGCTTCCCAGTGGTGTCAGGGCAATGTTTTTGGCTTTCACAGCATCCTGTAGCAATAAGTTCACCAACTCTTTCACACACTTCTGGAGTTTTTATTGTATCTTTGGATTGTTTGGCAACTCTGCTTAGGCTTTTCCTGGATATCTATCAAAAGATGAACCCAAGCACCGGCACGGCTGCTGCTTTTGTTCTGTGTGGTGGGCCTGGTGTTCCCAGGCTGTACCAGCTCCTCCCATCCCAGCTGGCAGGGCACTCGGGGAGCGCAGCTCTTGCGGTGCCGCAGCAGAAGGCAAGTGATGACACATCATTTGGCATTGATGGAAAACCGAATGGGAAACCTGCAGATGTGTGGTTGGTGACACAGCATCCAACCCAGCCATCATCACAGCTCAGAGATGATCCCGGCATTATGCTGCCTTTTAATCAGTACAAGGTGGATGTCCATGTTTAATCTATATTTCATTGCCAGTAATAGCAAAATCAGCCTTCTGTTGCCAGCAACCTTTTATTTTTTCTTTTTTTCTTACCTCGAAGAAGGGTAGGATGGCATAAACATACCTTTAGAGATATAAATTATCTAAAATGCCAGTCCTAATTGCATTACAACCTTGTGGAAAATTCTTCAATTGTTTTAGAGCAAATTACCTTGAGGAAAGTATTTTGATTTTCCTTCCATGCAAGATAGCAGTTGAAAATAATAAGCAGAGCCCTCCCAATGTGACCAGCTGCTGGGCAATTCATCAGCAAGAGCTCTGAAACCACAAGCAGTTTCTAGATATCAGCTGAAGAGGCTCTGTGCTGTGGTATTCACAGCAATTTCAATGTGGGGTTGCAGCCCAGCAAAATGAATTTTGATGTCTTTGACTAAATGACTTGCATCCAGAGAACGATGCACAATGCTCCTTGCTAACAGAGTCCTTCTCATTTACGGACCTGCTGGTGTTTAGGAGCCTCTGGTGGTTCCATCACTGGAAGCAGAGCTGCTGTCCCGGAGCAGGGCACTGTAACACATCCTGCTGCACCTCTACACCCTGGTGCCATCACATTAGGTGGTGATGCAAGTGAGAGCTCAGTTGGCACTTATTCACACCAGTGAACTCCCAGTGAAAAGAGGCATATTTTGCATTTAATCCTTTAATGCTTTGGCGTTGTTTTCTTTTGCATGACTGAAAGATTTCAGACAGTTTTTTACTTTTTCCCCACCCTGGGAAAAGGCTTATCTTTATTGACACTGATATTGGACTTAAAACGCTAACAGCTACAAAATGTGTTTTCATTATGGCTAAGAAAAATAAATTCCAGATAAGAACTGAATCTGAAGTTCCCCAAAGTTTGAAAAACAGTGACAGCCAGTGAGCTGCACCAGCATAGGTTTTATTTCAGGCTTCTCTTGGTGTTAAGCCATAGGGAGTGGTGTTTTGCTGGCAGCAGGGAAGTTTGCTGCAGCCATTGGGGATCGTGCTCCACGACTGCTCAGCACATGTCACAGAGCCCGGAGGCACAGGTGGGACCTTCAGGAGTGACACTTGCCTTCACCCCAGAAACCACCCGCCAAATGCCCTCAGTGCTCTTCAGAACATCCCCCACTGTCTGTCTAAGGAACCACCACCTGGGCTTCTCTGAGTCAGTGCTGCTGTTGTTCTTAATTGCTCTTCCAGTGCTTTACCTTGAGTTTTTTTAAATGGCTGGAACAACAGGCCTTCTGTTATGGCCCCTGGCAGACCGAGTCACAGGCTAATCAGCAGCCTGCAGGAGTCAGCAGCATAGCTCTTACTATTCTGTCATCAATTTCACTGAAAAGAAATTTAATATTTTGAATTAGACTAAACAAGAAGTGAGTTGTAGCTCTTCTCTCCTATCAAAGATGGGCAGGAGCACATTGCTTTCCAGTCTCCGATACGTGCTTCCTTAACACCTTCCTGCAAGGCTTTGTTTCTTTTAGGCTCTAAAGTCCTTAGCAAGGATTTTACAGCTACTGCAAACGAACAGTAGAAAACAACACTTGTGCAAAGCAAAAGCACGACTGAGGAAGAGGGAAGGTTCTATAATGGACCTCCTGTGTCTTGGACTGCAAAAAGCAAAACCATAAGGATGGCGAGGGAAGGGAAGAGAGTAAGATGTAGCAGTTGGTTTAATCTTTTTTTGTTACTGCATTTTTTCATAGTTCCCTAAGGCAAATTTACGGGTGGGTTGCGTTCCACATTCCTAATATCTTGATTATGTTTTTATTCCTATTTCGTCTCCTCTTCCTTTCTTGTCTCCATGCCTAGGAGCAAAATCTACCTCTGATCATCAAAGAGTCTGGGCATTGCTGATGTCTTTTTCTTCTCTAGCCAGTTTCTGTCTGTGGAAGCACATCTGTGACCCACATTTTGCTTTCAAAATCAGCAAAATAGAGGTTTCCAGCTGGTTTCCTTAATCTCTTACTTTTGTTCAGATTTTAAAACTGTCTTGTGTTTCCTAGCCTCGAGTTCTTAACTAGCCTGGTCAGTGAAGTGCAGCACATAGGGCAAGTCTGATCTTAACCACCCAGGGACGGGGACCTGCTTTGAACAGCTTCCAAACTTCAGGGGGGAAATGGAGCAGACGGAGCATCCACACGAGCTCTGATTTTCCGTGCGCATCTCCAAACAGGCACAGGCCCTGCAAGATGTGTAGGCAGAGACAGTTTGCAAGTACACAGATACAAAAAAGCTAGAATCCATCTCAAGTTATTCTCCTCCTGCTTCCAAGTACTTTGAAAGATCATTTGATAATGCCAGGGCTGTGAAACTACCGTGAAAATGTAAAATATTTTAGGCCTGCATTCAACCCATCCATCTTCACACATATCAGAGGTGTCAGGGCTAGGAAGCTTGTTGCCTTTGGCTGTCTCAGTCAGGAGCAAAGGGAAGGAAAGATGCCTCCAGAGAGGGATACAGACCTCACTGCTCAGTGGAGAAAGAGAGATGCAATTGTGCCTGCTGCTCTCCCACAGTTATCCACAGCCCTGGTGCCAAATACCGAGCCCAAACTGGACAACATTTTGCTTACTCCGTCTTCAAGAACTGCTCTGGCAGTGCCTTACAGAAAAGTGGCACCAAACTCAGAATAAAATACTGCAGTGCCTTCCTTCTCGCCCCATCTTGTGTGGGACTGTTCTCTGATCTATTTTCCTTGCAAAAGAATTGTCTTTGCATGATGCTATCACCTTCCCTACTGATACTTACTGCATCCCACGTGCCAACACACACTTTGCATCAAAAAAGCAGTTAAGAAAGTGGAGCCAGATGTTGTTGTGCTGTGGTGAACGGCTTCCAGATTGAGCCCTGACAAGGCAGCATTGAAACAGGCTGCCCCAGAGAGGCTGTAAAATCTCTGTCCTTGGAAATGCTTAACACTGAGCCACCTGAACTAACTTTCAAACTGAATTTAACTTAGAAGTTGGCCCTGCTTTGAAAGGGGGATCGGCCAGATGGACTCCAGAGGTCCAACCCACACTGGTACTTTTGGGTTTCTTTTTTTCCCCCCCTCCCTCTCTCTCTGACAACATAGTGTTTAAAAGAGAGAAAAGGTCTTTGGGGCTTGCTGCAGTCTCCTGTTTCTAGTCATGCAGGACCATGCAGTTCTATGATAATGTCCACATCCCACAAGTCCAATGGTCTAAACATTTACCTTCCTGGCTTCACCAGCAAGGCAAACATTTAGACCGTGAGACTTGTGGGACTTGGACATTATGCACGACTGTCAGGACATGATCCATTTTAATGAGCTGCAATTGTTGCTGGTGCGCTCAGATGAAATAAGAAAAATTATAGGTCAAGGTTTTGCATTAATATTCCCATCAGGTGCGTAGATTCCATTTTCTCATCACAGCTTTTGCATTAGAATATGGTTTTCTGCACACCCGTCTTACTCGTGCCTGTCACTTGTGCTCCCTTGCATTTAATTGGAGGCAGTAGCAGCATAAATGGAACAATCCAATTAATTGGGATGACTTGCATTGCACTGTTTATTGAACAACCCACCTTTGTGTCTTGGAGCCCAATAAAGCAGAAAGGGAAAATACATCACAAGTGTAGAGGTAGGTACATTTGTCTGAATTTATGGTTTAATTTACCCCAGTAAGTAAATATGCCCACCAGCTCTGAATAATTAAGTTTCCCCTACGATAAGCAAAACAAAGCAGTCCATAAAGGCCAGAGCTGGTTGACTGGAATCACCAGCCTTGCTCCATTTTCACAAATGAGATGCAAATCAATTTGCAGGGAGGAGAAGCCCTGCAGTGTCTGCTGGTGTTGGGTCTGGAGTGGGGCTGTTTCTTGTCAGTACAAGGTGGGGAGATGTGAGCAGTCTGAGCTTCAGTGTGTTGTGGTCCAGCAGGGCTTGGGCTTGGTCGAGGTCTCAGGTTTCACTGTTATCCTCATAAATTAAGAAATTATGTTGTTATGTGACTTCATGTAGAGATGAGTATGATGTGGAGGACGGGCATAATAGGAAATTCATTGTCTTTTAAATCAGCAAGATGTTTTCTAGCATCTCATCCTCAGACTTCATCCACATGGAATACCCAATTTCACCAAAATTGCATGCAGTCTCTCCAGGGGCTGCCTCTTTTGCCCAAAGCAGAGTGGACAGAGACCATGTCACGGTGTCTTGAAAGTGGGTGTTAAGCAATGCTCACCTTCCCATCCCACTAAACGCTGCCAGGAGAGCATGAGAACTGAACTTCCTTGGCAGAAAACTCACTCGCAGGCAGAGGTCGGCAGGACTCTGCATAACTCAGCTCCATTATAAGATGTGGCACTCGTTATAATGCCCACCCCACTTGGCCTTCCTCAGACCCCTGTGCAGAGGAGAGATCCACCAGACCTCTCTCCTGGGGTACAGCCTCTCCATGGAGAAGAGGCCACCCAGAAGCATAGTCCCAGAGCCAGGCTCTTCCCTTTAATCTTTCAAAGCCACACATGCAAGTCATGAGGGAAAAGGGGAACGGTCTCTAAAGACATTTCCTGCCTGAAGTTGAGGCAACCTCTAAAGAAAATGCAGGAGAAGGGAAACCAGAACATTCTATCCCATGTGAGCACCTCGTTTCTGAAGGACGATATCCCCTCTTGGTCCATGTGAAAGTATCTGAGATGCCACCAACCCCCACCTGGAACACCAGGAAAGCATTCACCAGCTGAACCAGAGCTCCAACGCTTTGCTCACTGCCTTTCCATGTGAAATACCAAATTCAGCAGCCAGCTCTGCTAAAAACTCAGAACTGCTTTGGATATGGATCCTGCAGGCAAAAACTGGTGGTAGAGTGTTGTCACTTCCGCAATTCTAATTGTTCTTTACACCCCAAAATTTCTCCAAATCTTTGTGGAGAGACTCAGGAGATACAGACTGCACTGCAAGGAGGAGCAGTAGGTAGTTCATTCCTTGGAGACAAAGATGTAGCAGTATCTGCTACCTCCCTGCCATTTTTCATTGCTGTGTTGTCTTTGGCCTGAGGTTGAGTAAAATCTTGACATCTTGACTAAATAAGTGGCTATTTAATGACCCACGATTCCAATGAGGGCTGTCCCCATTACGGCAAAGCTCCCACACAAAAGGGTAGGAGCTGGGGTAGTTCACACTGCCTGGAAGAGGGAACACTGTGATAATTTGGGAACAATTTCTTCCCTTTTCACATTTTGCTTAGTGATGAGGAGCAGCCAGCACCACCTATAAACACAGCACAGGGCATCCTCCCTCTGAGGAAACCTGCTGAACCCGGATAATCTGTTCTCATCTCCGACTGACAGACCCAACAGGAATTTCTTCCTGCCTTGCGAAGGGCTGTGGGTGACAGATTCGGCACAGAAAGATTTGACTTTTTTTGGCTGAGTATTTGTGTATTTTTAGCCTGAAATGTCCTTACGAAACCAGCTGGAGCTGGCAGGCTGCCACCAAGGGTTGGGGTTGGGCTTTTTTGTTCCGTTCAGTTTGTATTTTCACTGCTGCCCCTAGTGTTGGCTGCAGCCCCCCTCTCCCACCAGCTCTGCCCTTCCACCGGCTCGGCTCGTGCCCTGCAGTGAGCCCCTCCCTGCGGTCTCCCACCTTTCACCCTGTCCCTCCCACGCTGAGGGACGGCAGTGCTGAGATGCAGCTTCACAGCCAGGGAGTCCAGGCTCTCCTGGGAACCTGCCCCTGCTGCTCCTCTCCTGCAGAGCCAGGGAATCCAAGCTTTCTTCTCCCGTTCTGCACTCTGCAGTTTGACATACCCTACACCCCCAGCTCTGCCATCACAGCCTGCCCTGCAAGACAAACAGCATCACTCCTACAGGGTGAGGGCAGGAAACAGTGCCTCCTGAGAGGTGTACCAGGGAGGCTCTTGGGACGTCCTACTGCTCCTAGAAGCTCCTTAGGGAATCAGGTAGCTCTAGCAAGGCATATGTCTCCCTGTGTGAGTGATTCCTGCTTTATGCCAGCACCCAGCTCATTGCTCACCAGCGTCTGTGAGCCCTGTCCCCCCACAGTGCATGTGGCCCTCTGGGGACTGACTGGCTGCACTCATCCTCCTGATTCTGTGCCGTGTCTGCAGGCAAAGCTGTCAGGAGACCACCATGCCGTGGCTCTTCACACGGCTGGCGTCAGGTCTGGCACCATCTGCGATGCTGGGAGGTGAGCATGGTGGTGGTGTGTGTTTTCCCAACTATTTGTTATCCATTTGAAATCCTTAAATGGCAAAGAATGGCAGGAATGCAGGAATTTCGTTGTAGCCAGGCTCCAGGGTGGAGCAAACTGTCCTCCACACAGGTCTGCTGGCAGCAGTAATGATGGTGTGACAGGGAGATGCTGCACAGCTGCCTGTGGCTCCCCCATCCCCAGGTCCTATCCCAGAAATCATTCCAGTTTGAAGGAAAAGTTACAAAAGGACTTTTCTGCAGCCTGTGGAGCACACAGCAGCACATTGGGAGCTCTGGGGCAGAGCTGCCTGCACCAGGGCTACCTGCAAGGGATGAACAGCCCAGGAGAAGCCACTCCAGCCCAGGACACGCCCTGCCAAGCAGGACTGATCAGCTCTGTGTGCTCAGGATAGAGTTATCTCCCTTCTCCCTTCCTTCACAATTTTATGGCTGCCAGCCTTTACCTGCCCCAGGTTTCTCAGCTCCCCTCCCCTGACTGCAGGAGGGGCAATTTCTCCACGGGTCACCCTGTCCCTTGTCCTGCCCCTGCTGGAGGAGTGCTATTCATCAGGCCCTACAGAGATGAGCAGCTGCTGCCATTCATCCCCCATCCTCTCTTGGGGGCAAGACAATGTACACGCATGCACCTTTCCTTCTAGAAGAGTGCAGCATCCCCATGCTCAGGTTAAGAGTTTTATCCAAAATGCAAGTTCAGGGTTAGGAGTTAAATCCAAACCCAATCACAAGCTTAGCTAAAACTTCCCGTTTTTCAATATATATAAAGACAACCATTGGAAAATTGCTTTTATCTGCTGCTTCCTAAACCCTCTGGCTTGTACTTTAAAGCCTTTTGTTTGTGAACAGGACAGCTGGAAAGTCCTTTTTTATTTCCTTAAGCAAATAGTCTGTCTAATATCCAGCCTTGAGGGGCTGAGGCTTTAAGAAAGAACAAAAACGAAGGAAAAAAAAAAAAAGGATGTAGCAAACATTGTGACATGGTGTAAAATCACAGGACTCGGCAATGATGTGTTTGAAGCTCCAGATATGTACCCATGGTAGGAAGGCAGAGCTCCCCAGGCTCCCTGAGAGCACATCGTGGCCATCAGTCAGCAGGCTGAAGCTCCTTGTTTTGATTCCCCAATGGGGACAACAAACACACTCCTGTTTATGAGGTGCTGATGTCCATGGTGGCAGGAGCAGCAGAGGCAGCAGCAGAGCGAGGCAGGAACCGATAGTGTTGGGCAGGCAGGCAGAACCTGTTGGGGGGAGGCTGGGGCAGCCCCACAGAAGCAGAGTCCCAGCATCTGGCCAAGACAGTCCTGCCTACTGGGATTTACCTTGCGGAGCTCAGGGCACTGATTATTTCACAGATTAATTGATACAATAGCTCTCATTAGCCCTGGAGCAAACACCACTGTATGTCTTGCTTATCCAGGCCAAGCGCTGAGTCAACATTCAACCCCCAGCCATCAATTTCCTACTGCATTTTAGGTGGGAAAAGGGGAAATACGGGGTTCTTTCCCCAGGGATCAGCAGCATGGGCATGTGTTTGGGCATAGCCAGTGCCATGCATGTGGTGTGTGCGTGGGGCATTGTGGAGGAAACCTGGCACCAGGGGCATTTGGGCACAGGCAGTGTGGGTGGGAAGGGCTGTGCTTTTCCTTGGGGTTTCAGTACAGCCCTGTGGAGAGCAGCAGACACAGCTGTTCCCAGCACCATGCCTCCAGCTCCCCAAAGTCAGCAGGACTTGGGGGAACACGTGCTGCCTGGCTGTGGCACACTCCAGGGCTGGGTCAGTGCCAGGGATGGCCTTCCTGCCTCCTCCCTCTCTTGGAAACCTGACAAGGGGTTCATTCACACCTGTTTTTCCCCTAAGCACATGCAGATGAGATGATCATTGATTTGGGCAGTGGAGCCAAAGGCAGATGAATGTGATGCTCCTGTGTTACTGCTCTCGTGCCCTTCTCTTGTTCTAGCTGGGCGTGAGCCCAATCAGCACGGGAGGCCTGATACACTGTAGACAGATTTTTTACCTTTTCCTATTATTAAGTTTTTCTTTTTGCTCCAACACACTAGTTTGGACTACCTAGGTCCTTATCAGTCCATTCATCCACACCTTTTACACTATTACAGTAAAAATAACACCGAGACTATCTATGAACTATTATTTTACCTTCTTCTTGCTTTCAGATCACTGCCATAACACACAGATCCAAACCCACAACTCCTAGTTTGTCATCTCCCTCAGAAAATCCTGTAACCCCACACCTGCCTCTCCATCTGCCCTAACTCAGGCTCTTGGGATAGTTCTGCAGGGGCTGTCAGGGACAGGCACACATTCACTCCACCCTGTGGACCCAGGCTCTGGGCAGGGCTGCTTAGTTTGGTTGTGACTGCAGAGCTCAGAGCAGAAGGAGACGGGAACAGCAGAGCGAATACCTGTCCTTGTGCCAAAATCCTCTTGCTTACACCTTCCTCATCTCCAGTACATTTAGTGCATTTTAATGCTTGAGTGCCTGGAGAAGGGACCTCCTCAAAATTCCCTGGGGACTCTGGGAGTCTTCTGGGGCTGAATTTATTGGTAAAAAAGGAGGAGAAATTGTTCTGAGCCTAGATTTTAGGGAGCACCTTCTCCATGATGGTAGGAGGCGAGGGAAAAGATACAGGGGAGAGGGAAACCAGGCACAAACCACACAGTGAAGCCATGCCAAGGAAGCGTCAGCTCTGTTTTTGTGGTTAGTCCAAGCCGTGCTGGGCATTTACAGTGCACTGTGCCTTGTTGTAACACCTTCCTTCTTGGGCTACATTGCCATCCCAGTGCTGAGCAGCAGCTTTGCTGGGAGCACTAGCACTGAAAAGAAATTTAGTGCTCTAAATTTGCAAGCCCAGGCCATGAAACACCATGTGAGCAGTCACTGCAGCTCGGAGGCTTTGACAGCACTTCTAATGGCATAAATCGGAATTTCCCAATCCCTCAGTACTGCTCTTGGTACGTAAGGTTTGGTGATAGCATAAGTACCATTTCCAAGTCCTCCTTCAGGAAAATACCAGCCAGTACATCCTACCGAGCAGCATTAATTTCAGTTTACACATTTTCAGTTAAACAGCTCTACAGTCTTGCAGCCTCCAACATGAGAAATACTGCACCAGGGAGTGTGCTGAGCAGTGAGGCCAAATCTGCAATGGGCAGGAACAGGAAGAAGAAAGAGAAGTCTGATGCTAGCTACAGCTGCTGAGAGCTGGGAACTGGTAACAGAGTCCAGGCAAAAACCTTTGCTCAAATTAAACTAACCTTGGAAGCAGCAACTTTGCACGAAGAAATCCACAGAGGACCTTCTCATTGAACAAAAATGCATACACAAAGAAATTACACAAATACAGAAGTCACAGAAAATATCAGGAAAAAAAGGCTATACATTTCTGCCCAGGAGCTCAACTATCTGCACTCTACCCAGGGGATGGAAGAGCCTCCTCCCCACACGTGATAAAGAGCTGCATCTCCTGATCCACTGCCTCAGTCAAGTCCCCCCTCTATGCAGGACTGGAGTGCAAGTCCTGAAGGTGACAGAGGGGAGCATCCAGCATTGAACACTCCTGCATCTGAGCAAGCTCTCCCCACCTGGGAGCTGCTCTCTGGGCAGGGCTGGATGGGTTTCCCATTTGCCTTCCCAGCACCAGAGGAACTACCTCTGAAGGGGAGTGCCCAGGCAGGACAGCATGGCTCAGCCCTGCTGTGTTCATTCAAACATCTGCAATCACTATGGGAGACTTAAGAGCATCTGCTTAAAATAATTGGTAGTAAATAGAAGTATGTTCTAATAGGAATGTGCTAAATGCAGAGAGGTCACCCACATAACCAGTTATCTTACCAAGAGGTTTCTCTGACTGCAGTGCAGGGATCCTGAGTGTCTGAAGGAGCTGCCCAAACCTCTGCTCTGCCTGCCTCTGTCCTCTTCTCCCATATTTATCTTCCCTTGCCCCAGAGCAGAAGTACCACTGGAGATCTGTAGGTTGTGCTTTGACCCTGCTGACTCTAGTTGATGTGTCCACCAGATTTACAAGAAATCTGGGTGCAGGGTTCACACCATTACCCTCTCTGAAGTCCCAGCAAAGCAAAGAGCATCACAGAGTGGGACTCCCCAGCTTGTCAGGGCATCCCATGGTGACAGTGTGGAGCAAGCAGCTTTGCTCCATGGGAAGGGAATGCTCCTATATGAATACATAACTTGCATCAACAGGGAAGACCTGAAGAAAAATTGGACAATATCCAGTATCTTTCTTTACACATGCTACCTTGCATCCCCTGCCACGTGTTCCCATAACAACAGAGCCACATTACGCATCTCTGTGGTTTCGGCTGCGGTCCCGCAGCTGCTCCCCTCGTACGACAGTGTGGCATGTCACGCTGGCTCCCTGCCCATGCATGCCAGGCCTGGGCACACGGGAGATGATCCCAGGGAACACTGTCTGCCTGCTCCCTGGCCTCTTTCTCTTACAGTGCTTCTCAGCCTTCTTTTTCCTCACTGCCTTAAAACTCATCAATCCAGTCTTCAGCCCCAGAGGCAAGCGGGTCATGCAGTGAGTGAGTGAAGACCCCACATGACCAGCATTTGTGGGGTGCAAAGGCAAGGGATAAACAACAGTGCAGATATGACCCAGACCCATCCTGCAGCCTTCCCTTATGGACCTAAGGTGGCAATCCTGGATTCAGGGTTTTTTTCTTGTTTTCACTTTGCAGTGGGAGCCAAAAAAACTCTTTATTTTGAGAAGCTTCAAACATTGATTGAACACGGCTGATCCTTCCATCAGCTGGTGCAGTGCCACCAGATGAATAAATCTTGCATGCATCTGTAATTACTACTTAGCTTGTGTTTAAATGCAGTGTCATTGATCTGCAGGACTCATCAAAATCCATATGGGAATGCATGAAATTATATTGGATGGAGCAGAAAAGTACATGACAACATCCATTTTCAGCCTTGTTTGTTCATCAGAAAAAAAAGAAAGCATTTATTTATCGCTATTCAAATTCTTGGGTTAAATTGTGATTTAATCGTCAATTGTAACACCATTTTATGGGCTGCCCTGAATATATGGAATACATTTATTTCCTATAATAGGCTTTATATACCTTAAATTTCTACCAGCCTTGCAGTATTTGCCCCTACATGGGCAAAATCTGTATTAAAAGCATGGAATGGTGTTGCTTAAGGGTTGTAAAACTCAATATGGCAAGGTCTTGTGGTCAAAGCTACTGACTGCAATTTAGGGAACCCAAAGTGACTTCCAAATGCCACCACAGACTTCCCATTGTGTCCTCAGGCGAGTCGTCTATCCCCTTAACACTTTTGTTCCTCCTAAAGCTAGTATGATTAATAGTATTTCCCTGCTCCAGTGGGAGGCTGGGAGGACACATCAATCCTACCCAACAAGAGCTGAGGTGCTCCAGCAGCAGGGCCCAAGGACGAAGCTTGTGCTAACCAACCATCTGCTCGAGGTGCTCTTCTCCCCTCCTGCAGCCAAGAGGAAGCTCACCAAAAGCATTTTATTGGCAATAAAGCCCATGTTATCTGGAAGAACTCCTGATGTTTTCCAGACCTGTTGCTGCTCTGGCCCAACTCCATCCTCCCAGTGGAGATGAAGTGCTCCTGGGTCAATTCACACTTCTCCCACAAGCAGGCAGGAGCTACTGGTCCTCTCACCTGGTTTACTGCAGCACCAGGCTGTTTCTGGTGGGAGATGTCCCCAGGGCACAGGAGAGAGTCTGCACTACCTCAAGTGTAGAGACAGCTGTCCTCAGCCCATGCCTCTGAGGTGGTACTTCGGCTCATTTCCCAAAGACCCACCCCAGCTTTGTGGCTGGGTTGTCCCATAAGGAGTATCCCAAATGAATTTTATCATGCACATGTCCCTGATGCATCTTCAGCTGAACACAGGGATCAGCTCACTCCTGCAAAGGCGTGGGAGCAACCTGAACCACTGCAGAAGTCTAATCCCAGGGGTGGGTGTGTGGTGACAGAAGACTATGATTACAGACCTCTGAGGTTGCTTATGCCAATAAAAGAGGGGGAAAAGTGTGGGGTCAGCAGGATGTCTCATCAGCCCAGCCTAACCCAGGTGACAGGTTTTCCTGGTGGGAACGGTCGAGCTATTTTGATATATGACAAACAAGTCTAACAATAATTCAGCTGAACATTTCCTAAAGGGATGAGAAACTCCATGGATTTTCCCTATGTGTCTCTTCTTCTGAATCTGGCCTGGACTGAAACCAAAATGCTGCAATACCACAAGCAAGGCTGTTCTCTGAGGAGCCTCAGCCTGACAGCTGCTGAGAAGGACCAGAAAGTCCATTTGCGTAGCACAGATTTTGCACGCCCGAGAGATCCACCTATGTCTGGGATAACTAAGATATTTTTAGCATACAGCCAAGGGTAAAATTTCCAGGTTTTGCTTTTGCTACCTGTCTGTTCATGGCAGACCACCAGCTAATTTTGGTACCCCTGTTTTGTGGCAAGGATGTGGGATTTGAAAGCAGAAATCCCCATAGCTTGCTAATAGATCAGGAAAATGGACAGATGAGAGGATCCAGAGGTATGATTCCCACTCCATCGCCAGCAACACATCTTCCTCAGCAGGGTGAGTGGATAAATGAGGCCCCTGAATGAAGCCACCTCCTGACAGACCCACCCCACTCTTCATAATTGCACTGTTGTCCAGCCATGGACATCCTCCAGCTACTTGATATGAAGCGTGGATCTCATTAACCGGTGCTTTCCTTCGCAGCGTTAGATCTAAATCCCTCACTGGTGCTCTCCCTGCTGCAGACAAACACCCCACACTACGAAACACTGCAGCTATATCTATTTTTTTCCTTCCAGCTTAGAAATGGAGATGTTAATGCTACTTCCCCAACTGCCACAAGTGTAAATACATGTCCCAGGCCTTTGTGCACACCCTGATGAATATCTCTGGCCAGCGGCTGATCAAAAGGTTAAAGTCTGTGGGACTGGTTTCATCTGTGGTCCCAGCTGTCTGCTTTCCAGGATTGGAGTAATTCTGAACAATTAGCTCATTTGGCCTTGGGGCCAAATTTAATCGTCTGCCATGTGATGTGAGGAGCACTGGGGCGAGCGATCCTTCATGCCGTGCTCACTGGGGACTGTGGCTGCAGCAAGCTGGGTTTGTTTGGGCTGAGCAGATGCTTGTGAATGCACCAGGAGCCCCACTGCAGCACAGGGCCTGCATGCTCTGAGCAGGGTTCCATCCCATAACAAGCTCTTCATTATCCCAAACTCCCCGGGGCTTATTTTTAGCCCCTCCTTTTCTTTCCTTTCTTCTTTACGCAGTATAGAAAATCATCAGCTCCACTGTCAGCAGGTTTATAACAGCAGTCCTGGAGCAAAGGAAAAAAAGCTTCAAACCTACCGAAATGTTGCATAAAGGTTTTGGCACAGATCCTGCTCGCTTCCAGGGTTCTGAGTCCCACCATTCCTCATCCCTTCTCCAGCTCAGCTACTGTCCTTCAGAGCTGGGCGTCAGAAGGGAGCAGAGACTTACATAAAGCAGGAGCTGGGCTGGAGCTTTGAGCCTTCCTCTGCTTCAGCCAAAGTTCGATCAGTGCCTGTGTCTGCCCTGCTGTGCAGAGGACATTTGCGTGCAGGGCCACCAGGAGAGAAGACCTTACACAGCCTGAGCCCTGCGTCATCCCGGCAGGCTTGGGTTCACACAGCACCACTGGAAAGATACAGCCAGCCCCGTAAAAACCTTTTGCTTATAAAACAAAGAGGAGGGTGCCCTGTGGTCAGTGGCTCTGCACTAAACTATTTAAATCACGGGGGCTTTATGTAAAACAGCAGCATTGCCCAGATGAGGACACTGCTAAAAGGGATCACGGTGTTGCTGGTGAACCATGGTCACCAAATCTGCCTGTGCAGCAGCTCTGAGGGGCTGGGGTTACACTGTCTGGTTCTCCAAGTAGCATTGTATTCAATGACCATAAAGCCACTGGTTACTTACAGAACAAGGCAGCTATGGCTCCCTCCTTTCTCCACCTCAGACAGAATTCAGGAGATGAGGAAAACTCCTTCCTATGTGGTGAAAGGCTCCAAAGTGCTTCCACACAGGTAGCAGAGTAAAGATGCTTCACAGGGGAATGTGTGGAGGTCTACAGAGTTGTCTACAGAGAAATAAGTGGGGGATAGGGAAGAGAGAGGACAGCTGTTCCCATTCAAAAATTAACAAAGTTAAACTCTGACATGGCAGTTTAAAAATCAGAAAGAGGCAATTTTTTACAGACAGGGTAGCTGAGCTTGGAAATTCCTTGCTGCAGATGTGGCTGTTAGAAGTTTAAATTGCTGCAAAAAGTGCCTAGACAAATTTCTGGAAGAAAAATCCTTGAGGGGTAATAAATATAAAGATATAACACTTCTCTTTGAAATTCTGTTATCCATATGAAGTATTGGAGGCTGGGAAAGCTGAGTACTGCATACTCACCCTGTATTCATACTCTTCTCTCAACATCTGCTCTTGGACACTAGCTAAGCTAGGTGAGTCATTGATCTGATCCAGACACATTCTTTTTCTCTTTTGTAAGAGCTCCAATATGTAAGGAAAAAATCTTTATCATCCCCTGTTGCATCCCATCCAATTTTCAAACTTCATTGCAGGAAGATGAGCTGACATCTGCTTTCCCAGGGCCCCTCCACAACCCTTTCTGAATGGGTTGATAGTGCTGGCTTTTCCTCCAAAGGCCACTTCTCCCCCAGCCAGAGAACTTCAGTCACACACTCAAACCATAACACAGTGGCCTTTTATTCCAGAAAAAAGGAGACCATCATACATTGCTGACCAACCACCACCCGTGAGCAAAGCCAGCCAGCAGCTTACACCTGGAGACCCCTCATGTCCTGAAGTATCTATGTTAAATGGTTGCTATTTAGTGACTGCTCATCCAAATGTGATGCTAAAAATTATTCTGGATCCAGTCATGCCTTGGAAAACTGCAAGTCTAACTAGGACAGCGAAACTCCAACCCGCTTTTGTTCATTCCTTTTGCCTCTCGGTGGTATTAATACCAACTTGTCAAGCTGATCTTGATGTACAAGTCCCATACAGCCCTGCCTCAGTGCAGGGCAAAAGAAAAAGAGGCATCAAAATGCAGCATCCCTTCTGTCACCTTCCTTTAATAACACAGACCATCCTCCTCATTTCCCAAGGGACACTATTGAAAACCCATGTCATCCAGCAAGGTTCTTTCAGGAAAGTAACCCCAGTAATCCCTAAGCCTGGTGACCATCACTCCAGCTGTTAGCAGCCTGCAAGAAACAGGCACCAGAACTGATGTGTCACTGGTTGGATTTAGTTAGGGGGGGAAGCTGGGGAGTGTCCATGTTGGTATCTCATCTGGTTGGATGTGAGATGAGATTTGTCATTAGGAGCAGCAGCAGGACAGCAGAGCTTGCCATGTAATTCATGTGATTCCCATCAAGGCAGGACTGACTGATCAGGGAATGCAGCCAGAAACATAAAACATATTGCCCAAAATCCAGGAGCACATTTCCAAGACCATCCTTCTCTGGGCTGGGCTGAGAAAACACGAGACAATGTTCTTATCCTCTCAGTCCCTAAGGTCTTTTCCCTGCCTGCCTTAACCCACCTGGAAGTGCCCAAGAAACAGGATGTACCACCTTCTGGCTTTTGTTTAGGGGGAGCAGAGGGCTCTGCATGTCTGTGTGCACACCACAGTCCCTACCCTTAGGCAGGATCAATTCCTGAAGGGACACGATGCCACTGCTTGGCAACATTTCAAGCCTGTCATAACTGATTATTATTTAAGACACCTGTGGCATCACTGCTATGGGTGCTGGATTGTGAGAGTGGGCTGTGCTTGATTTTTCCCCTTCCCCTAAAATATTACAGCAGGTGTGGCTGGGAATAGTGTCTACAGGAAAAACACCATGATGCTGTAACTTCTGGGTACTTGTCCAGCACCAGCTGCCCTGGGCAGCCAAACAAACCTTTATCACACCTTCGAGCAGTGGTGCCCACAGTTTTTCTTTCTGGTAGGAGATACTCTTAAACATTTACTGTGCTGTTGTAGAGGCACTACTGTTACTCCCTAAACCCATATGGTCACTAAATATTAAATGATTTTAATGCTAAATATACATTGAGCTGTGTGTTCATCAGTGAAGGAAAGGAAGAAGGTAAGGTGGAAACGTAAGTTCTGATGCAGGTAGCCTTCCATCCATGAGGAAGGAGTGTTCAACTGGAAATATCTTTACATAAGCATCTAGATTTAGATGAGTTGGATCCTGTTTGTGACAACCTTGATTAAAAACTCAGCGTTTGCCAGGACACAATGTTGGAGCTGCCCCTTGAGTGCCTCAGTACACACAGTCCAAAATAACTCCACAGTGACTCAGCTGCGTATGTTGACAAATGGGGATCTGCTTTCTCAACCAAATACAGCGCAAGCCAACAAATCGAGGCGGGGGTATCCCATGCACACACCGCCTTTCCTTCACGGAGGAGACATGGGCAGAGATCAGGACTGCCAGGATGGAGAAGCGGCTGGGAAGGTGATGGTGTCTCCAGGCTTGCTGTCCTGAAGCTGCCACTCTGACTGCCTGCAGACCTGCCCCAGACCAAGACCCAGCTGTGGCTGCTGCTGCACCATGGCGTGTTAAGCACTCAGGACATGAGCTCAGCATCGGCAGGGTGTGAGCACCTCGGGTGTGCACAGGAGAGCTGGATGCTGCCTGCAAAAGGACTGCCATGGTGTCACCTTGGAGACAAGGAAACCCCAGCAGATGTTTAACCAGCTTATTGCTGTTAGCCTCAGCAGATGTGAATGTACATCTGTGTAAGCTTTGCTGCAGGTATGCAGCTTTGACCACAGCCTGCAACCTCAGCTGTGCTTCTTCATCCAAGAAAGCAGCGAGTGGAGATTTTGGCATAGGCAGCACAGTCCTGGGAGGGGTTCCCATCCACGCACTGCACATAGGCTGCTGCCACCGGGCTGTTCCTATGGGACAACTTGGACAAAAGTCCTTTGTTCATGCAGTGTTTCTGGCATCAACACTGCTGCTACCACATGCTGTGGTAGCAAATGAAGGCGCAATATGACTGTGCAGATATTCACTATCAGCTAGTCTGTATAGAGCTCCTGCCTTTCCTAGCCTCCATTCAATGAATTCCTCTCCCTGTGTTTTGGAATTGCCATTTTTTTCTGCATTTTGCTTTTAGCAGCATAATAAAGTTGGGCTTCACCTCCCTGAGCCTGATAAACTGAGTTACTCGGAAACCTGCAATCTGCTTCAAAACAAAGTACTTAAGATAAAAAGATATAAGCAGTAATGAAGCTACTCAGGAGCAGAAATGATAGAGGGTTACTCATGTGCTCACAAACCTTCTAACCTTCCTTCAGCTTTTTTTAACCCCTGCAAACCCTGGGCAAGGCAGGCTGCGAGTAAGACCTGATGTGTCATTTCAGATATGCTTCCACTCCAGCGTGCAAACCCCAGAGCTGGGAAGTAGAAGAGCTCTGATGCCAGCACCAATGACACAGAAGAGGGAGAGCTGAGTTCTTGCTCCGCGGCCTCCAAAGTGCTCTTATTTCTGCTGGTTAAACAGATGCCAGCTTCTGAGGGGATTATGTGTCATCGAGTCTGTTGGCTGTGACAACTAATTATCTCCCACAACGGTTTACCCTTGAGATTTGTGGTTCAAAGGGCATACCCATGAGTGCTGCCATCCAGTGCCATGTGTAGCAATTTGTCCCCACTTGGGTTTCCTTGTTCCCAAAGAGGTGGCACCCCCAAGACACCCTGTCCCTCTCCAGCTCAGCTCACACCAGCAAACCAGCAGGTCCTTTCAGGCAATGTGGGCAGGGAGCTCCAGCATTCCAGTGAAGCCTCAGAGATACCTGCCAGCAGGAACCAAGGAGAAATAGCAGCAGCTAAAGCCAGCTCACCATCCAAACAGCAGGCTGCCTGAGCTTCCCGTTCCTACAGCTGGATATTACTGTGGCAGCCATGCCCCTCCAGCTGAGCTTTGCAGGGTGCATACACTGACAGGGTCCACTTCAGCTGCAGCCAAATCCAGGGGAAAAAGTATCTGCTGCAGCCTGAGGTGGGAGAAATTCCAGGGGAGAGCAGCCAGAGGAGTAAACAGTTATGGAATGCAGCCTTAAAACCAGCACTGAAAATGTTGTATAATCTCATATAAATTGATGGCTGACCCTCATCAAGACTCCCAGAAACAGATGAAAAGCAGACCCAGGCAACTGAAAGAATTTAAGTCCTTGAGAAACACACAGAGAGTGGTGGAAAAGATTAGAGATGAGGGAAGAGATGAAGAGGGAAGTTAAAAGAAAAGGCAAAGGGTGTATTGGCAAGCAGGTATTGGATCTGGGGTGGCCACAGCCAGGCTGGAGGCATTAGTGTGGGAGTGACCCCACAGCACCAAACTTGCAGAGCTCAGCTCGCCTGCAGCCAGGACAGGCTGAATACTGGGGGTACTGAGTGTTCTTCTGTCACAACACCAGTTAAGCACTGGAAAACAGTGATAGGGGGCCTCCAGCCAAGGTTCCTATGGAGATATCCCAACTGGGATTGAAGCTGGATGTTGTCAGGTAGGATAGGGTGGTTGGGATGGATTCTGCTTGGCTCTCCATTATCACTGTCATCCTGCCCTCTCAAGAGGCTGGCAGGCTGCATCAGCTCCCCCAAATCTCTCATCTCCCAGAGTAACTCAGGTGGAACCAGGCACATGAGGCTGTATCACCTCCATGGACAAGAACACGAAGGGAGGCAGTGCTTCCCAAGCCTCAGAGCCAGGTTGTTTGCAGGGTCAAATCAAATTTGGAGCTAACTTGCTGTCAGGCAGTGAAGGGGAAGGCTGTGTGGAAGAGCCATGGACTATGCATGCCAGTAGCAGGAGTGAGGGCCCCCTGAAGTCCCAGCACACAGCCCAGAGTTTAAAGGATGCTACTGTTCACCTGCGAATCATTGCAGGTCAAGGGCAGTAATTACAGTAATGAACTCCTCTGTCACTGCATTGCTGTGGTGCTGAATTCTTCGGCCAGTTTGCAGTAAATTTCTTCATTTGCTGCCTTCCCAGCATTAAAGGAGGATCTCAAAGGCAAGAGTAATTAATGACAAATGTTAAATTGAAGCGAGTTGGATAATTGGGAAATACAGAAAATGAAGATGGAGGAAATGATATAGAACTTCAGCATACTGCCAAGAGCTGCAAGAAGAAAAGAAAATTGTTACCCTACCCTTACACCTCCACTTTTTACCATCACCTTGAAGAATTTCAATGCTAAGGGCAGAGGAGAGCCTGGGTCTCTAAATAGCAGCACTGCAAGGCTGCCTCAGTCTGTGGGGCCATGTGAAGAGATGCAGCTGTCTGTTAAATAACAGGAGTTGACACCAGTTGTGAATAGATGAGTGATCGTGGCTTCAGCCGTCACAGCATAGTATCTGATTTCAAATGAAGCCCCATTCATCTATCCAGGGCCTATCATAAGGTTATTAAGGGAGCATCTGTCACAAAACCACAATGCCTTTAAATGCTTGGAAAAGGGCACAATAAAAATAAGCCTGCTTAGGTTATATACTTTTCTCTGGCTGGTATGATTCTTGGAATTCCTTAGCAAAAATAAATTATAAATATGATAGGTGGGGGAAATACATGATGTGAGCAGGGTGAGTTTTGTTTTTGACCTTAGGGTAGAGTTTGGCTGTGTGTTTGTTGTTCCAGGCTAGCAGGGTAGGCATGAAGGCAGTGGCAGAGAGTTTTCTTGGGTAGCAAGCTGGTAGTTCTGCTTCAGAGCCTTGGCTCAGAGCACTCCCTCCAGGACACAAAGGGAAAGCCATTCCCTGGTTTTGGATGCATCAGGGAAAGCATCTCCAGCAGCAGGACAGGACCAAGTTTGGGCCAAGCAGCATGTGCTGTGGCAAGATACAGGAGGCTGGGGAAGTGATTTTGGTTATTCATCAGGACTAAATCCACACTCTGTGCTTAAAAAAAAATCACATTTAATCACATTTAGCTAAACTGAAAGAAAAAGTCAAGCTTAGACATCATGGCTGTCTTAAGTGAATGGTTCCAGCTTGTACTGTCTCATGCTCATCAGTAAACTCAGACCAGAGACCATGAAGTCTTTTCCTTCCCTATAACTGCACAGCTCCTCTTACTACTCTTTATTATCTTCCTGCTGTATTGGGCAAAACTGTCATCCTCTAGCTAACACCTCAACAGGTACCCTCCTGTCCTGCCACCAGCAGTCACCTCCTGCCCCACTGCCTCTTTGGGTGACATCAGGCATGGGGATCAAAGGCCACTGCTTATGCACAGACCTGCCCTGGTATACCACAGTATATTGAAAGCATCTCAGTTCATTAGGTTGATGCTCCTTGGGCGAGAGGTGGGCATTTAGGCCCTGTAATGCACATCAGACACCCTTTAAGAGAAACTGGAATGTCTGCGTGCAGTCTTAATGGTGGTGAGAAGAACCTTCCTGTGTGATGCAGCTCTGTGTTTATAATTCATATTAAATTGTAATACAACTTCTACTTTTCTTTATAAATTGTTTTGAAAAATTGTCTTGAATGTGGATGAAAAACTGAATTGTGGTCATATATGTGAATCTGTTGGGTTCCTCTACAGAAAGATAAAAGACAGGACTTCCTACCCCGAGTTTCAGCTTAGAGAGACATTGCTTGTGCTCATAGATTTTAAGCCTAGAGCAGAATAAAGTTACATGTTTTAAAACCGTCCAAGTGTTTTAGAAAGGTGGATCTTTCCTTTCCCCCCTCAAGGCCCCAGTTGGTACCCCAGATTATCACCATCTAGGTGGAGCCCTGGATTCTACCCAAGCACTGCATCTCCTGCAGCACCAGCCCCGAGCTGGATTTCAAACTGAAGCAGTGACTCACTTGGGCAGATTCATCTCCCTTCATTTGAGCTGACTGAAAGCAAGAGATCCCGTAAGAGCGTGGCATCTCCCTTCCCAGCACAGAGAGGCATCTCCCAAAGGGGGCTCGACCTCTGTGTTCTGGGAGCAAGACCTCTGTGCTCCAGCCTCTTATCTGAATAAACCCTTGCAGAGAAATGTGTGTGTACAGAAGCCAACACAATGGACCAATTGGGACCTTTGTCCTCTGGGGAATAAAAATAGCAAGTAATATTAAAACTGTGTATTTTCACAGATTGCAATCGGGACTCACAACACACCACACTTAATTTCCTGCTTTCAGTTCACTATCAGATTTTATGCTTAGGTTAGTGGGGTTTGTTTTTCCCCAGAACAGGATTTTTTTTCCCTTTAACTACAATATATTCAGCCATGAAAAATGAGATTCAAAAAGATTAATAGGAAGCTCAAGGATTCATCTGAGATTGACAAAGATTAATGTGTGTCTTATGCTTATCTGCTTTCTTTTTCTTTTCCCTTTTTCTCTTAGCTACCTAGACAGCTTAGATCGAATCGGAGCTGCAGACTACCAGCCCACGGAGCAGGACATCCTCCGAACCAGGGTCAAAACAACTGGCATCGTAGAAACCCATTTCACATTCAAAAACCTCCACTTCAGGTTAGTCTAAATCTGCAAAGTACATTTTCAGAACAGCTCTTTATCTCAGGGTTTCCGCATAGCGCCTAAAGGAAAAGTTCTTAAATTGCTGGTCAGTGCATGGATAGCTCCTACTGCAGGAGACATGGTGTTTGGAGGGTCAACAATATGAAATACTTGGTAATTCTGTCTTGTAAGTCACTGCCAGCTTCTTCTAACCCAAACAATACCTCTTTGTTGGAAAGTATAATAGGAGATTGACCCCCAAGTCTGATCAAGCCTCATAAATGTTAAAATATTTGGCCAGATCTTTTCTCTGGAGTGGCTTCGTACCACATACTTAATGCATTGACCCTCATGGTCCCAGCCAGTAGAGAGACAGAAAGCCATGCACAAACAGTATTTAGAGCATATAAAACTCAAGGGCACCTCCACAAACTCTTTGGGACCCAGCATGCTGCTAAGGCTCTCCCACAAATCCCCACATCCCAATCTGTAGCTGCTCTTCCCAGTCCTCCTCGGCCCCAGGCTCTGGAGGAGAAAACCAAGATAGCAGTGAAAGACCCATCACTTTGTGTTTGGAGCCTTCCATGTGGTCAGAAAATGCCAAGAATGCTAAAGTTTCCTGCTAACTAAGAAAGAGTGGCTGCTGATGGTCCTCTCCTGTGCCACAGGCTCTTCGATGTCGGGGGCCAGCGGTCAGAACGCAAGAAGTGGATTCACTGCTTCGAGGATGTCACAGCAATCATTTTCTGTGTTGCGCTGAGTGGCTACGACCAGGTGCTCCATGAAGATGAAACCACGGTGAGTCTAACCGGGTCCTGGAGGCCCCAACACCTCTTTATGGGGTACTGCATAGCCAGGAACTCCTTGGAGATCGCTGACTGTTCCCTGAGGTGCTACAGTAATGGACTTTTGTCCATCACTCCCCCCTGACTCTGAAATCCTGGGGACATTTGTCCTCCACACTCTTTGAAATGAAGTCTGCATGCCCAAGTGATGCTTCCTTGCACCGGTAAAGTCACAGTGTTTTATTTCTCCTTTCTAGCCAAACTGTGTGTTTTCAAATTGCATTGCAGGACCCTATATCAACAAGAGGAGATACAGCATGGTGGGCTTTAAAACAGATGTTAGGGAAGTGGTCAGGCTGTGGTGCAGAGGTGCAGGATGGCCATGCATGCCCAACACTAAGCCTAGAAGTATAACCTATTTCTTCAGGCTACAGAAATTCATTTTCCTTAGTGAGAATGGAACTGTTTGATTCCTCAGGTAATTTGCTCTAGGAGAGATTTTATGACTTCCCACTGTGACATTAGACTCAAAATACCATCTGGAAATAAAGCTGGCGAGGACCTGTGTGCTCCCTGGTATTAGAGTGCAATTAATACAAGTGAATTGAATACACAGAAAGGATGCAATAAGACTCATTACTGTATTCTGGCCATTCATTCAGTGTAATGGGGATGTGTGTTTTTGGGACTAATGACAACTGCTGTGGGCACCCAGTTGCATTTGTCTAATGAAAAGAAATTGGAGGCCATACTCAGACTGTGTAATGATTTCATGGGTGCCCAGTCTGTGGCAGCATGGAGGGCTCACTCCTGCCAGCTCTGTCTCTCTGAGGATTTGCGTTTTTTCTGCTGGTAAAGCTGTCAGGCTTGCAGAAAGCTGTGGATGAGGAAGGAAGGCAGGGAAAGATTGCTGTTGGGTAATAACTGTCTTGTCCCAAAAAGACTAGAGGTACTGTGGTTTCTAGCATCCGAACCAGGTTTATGAGCTCTAGCAAACTCTTTGATGAAGTCATCTGGTTGTTTGAATGGTATTGATGCCAGAATTCAGGGTGATACCAACATCACCAGTCATAGGACCCAAGGGAATGGCACGAAGCTTGTCAAGGAGAGGTTTAGGCTGGAAATTAGGAAAAGGTTCTTCACTGAGAGTGTGATTGGGCACTGAAGCAGGCTACCCAGGGAAATGATCACAGCACCAAGCCTGCCGAAATCAGGAAGTGTTTGGACAGTGCTCTCAGGCACATGGTGTGATTCCTGGGGTTGTCCTGTGCAGGGCCAGGAGTTGGACTTGATGACCCTTGTGGGTCTCTTCTCACTCAGGATATTTTATGATTCTCATGTTCTGTGGTGGTGACTACACCCCTCCATACTGACTGAGACACCCTACATCCTCTCATGTCCACTTATTTATATGCTCCAGTTGTCGCCTCCTTCTGACACTGGACCTGATATGCTTAAGGATGCTCAGCCCTTTAGGATTTACTGGGAATGAACCAAAATCTCCTGATGTGATTTGAAAAATCCAGCCATTATCTCAATGCCATAGAGCTCTGCAGCCAGACAGTGAAAACAGCCAGGAGATAGAGAAGAACACAGAGGGAGAGGGCAGGTCCGGGGGACAGGGAGCAAAGCTGTGATCTGAGCAGAGAGCAAGGTGCTCTGTAGGTATAACTTGGACTGTGACACCCAAACTGTGAAGCCAATGGCAGCTTTTAATACAGGTCACCTTTGGCTGCTCATCTACACAAGCCAGAGAGCCTGTGATTCAAAGCCACGGAGCACAAAATGGAAGGACCTGAATGCCAGTGCCATTTTTTAAATGTCAGGCTTAACTCCACTCCTCTGAACTGGAGGTTAGGGCATCTCTCCTGGGGAGAGCCCTCCCAGTGATTATCCCTCACCCAGCACCACCCTGGAGACAAGCAGGGTGCCAGCTTAGCCTCCCTCCTGAAGTGCCCTGCTGCAGAAACCAGGATTCATACATCTCTGACTTCCCTTTTGCAGCAGGAGAGCAGGCTGGTGCAGCTCTGGCACAGCGCTGACATTTGCTTGCTATTTCAGTCCTTTCTCACAACACATTTTGGGGGATGCTGAGCAACAGGAGGGCAGAGGCAGCTGCTGCTCATTTACACATTCGGCGTAAATGGGGAAAGGATTCGGCATCGCCACCACCACGCCAGCAAGACGCCCCTGCCTAACCCAAATAAACAACCCTGGGCGAGGCCAATACAAATAGGAAAAAACACTGGTGTTGGATATTGCCTGCCCTATCCTATCCCCACCACAAATGGCAGGTGGGAAGCGTGGCACCCTCCCAGCTGAACCCCCAAGCATTCGGTCTCCTCCCTGCCAACGTGGTGCCTCTCCCAAACCCCAGCAGTACAGCAGCATCTCCTCAGTCAGCTGATTTGCCGTCACATCTGCCGGCTCTAATGACGTCAATCAGTTTTTATTGCTTCTCACTTGGAAAACACAAAGAGGAGGCAGCTGAGAAAATGAGCTGGAAGCCACTCCTCCAGCTTCGTTTTCTAGAGATGCTTACTACGGTCCAGGCACTTGCAGCTGTATTGAGTCCCTGAAGGTTTGGGGGCTGTACAGATGTCTCAGTGAGTATGAGAAGACTTGCAAAGAGTTTTCATTGCTGGCTTGGAGCCATGAGAGGGAAAAAGCCCTAATGCATCTCAGTGCCCGAAAAAACTCTTACAAAGTTGGGTGCACAGGGAGAATGGCTTTTCCTCCTGTACTCAGTGCCCATTTGTCAATGATCACAGGATTTCACTGGCACTTTTTGCACTTCTCTAAGTCAAACAATGCTTCAGGTGGAGGAAACTGCAGTTCAGATGCAGTCAGCCTAACATGAAGAAGGGAGGGGCTCATCTTGCTAAGCCTCAGCTGGAACAAGTGTAGGGTCAGCTTATCTCAGTGAAAAAACTCCCAAACAACAGGTTTACTGTGAATTCTTTCTGAAGAGCTGGTTAAACAAGGCTGGGTGAAACATCCCCTGACCTGTCTCTGCCCTTAAAGTTCAAACACAGCACTACGCTTGTAGAGGCTTTTTGTGGTTTATTGTGCTCTTTGTTTTAAAAGATTGAGCACCCAATCCTCCTGCAGCAGCTAAAACAGGGCTGTTGAGTGCGAAGCCATCCCTGCTCCCTAAGAGCATGCAGTCTTTCATAAGGGGTGTGTTTTCTCTCCAATTCGCTGCCACAAAGAGCTGCACAACAGGAGTCAAGGAAAGCAAGTACTTCCCTATGTCCAGATCAGAAAGACATAAAGAAGAAATCAAGAAAACTCTCTGCATCTGTGATTTTTAGGCCCATGTACCCATAAAGATCACACTTTGCACAGAAATCCCCAGTGCTGCTGAACCCATCTTCTCCCATTGCCTCCAACACCTTACACTGCTGTTGGCAGATCTAAACTGCTTCCGTGTGTGCCCAGCTCCTTGGGGAGAGGAACAAGCCATGAGAGATTCAAGCAGTGCCTTTATCCATCCCACTGCTGCCAGCCACAGCCCAACCTAGAGTTCAGGAGGCTAAATTGCATCCTCTGCCCAGCCTATCCAACACACAAGCCACTGTCCTCAAGGTATTACACCTGCTTCTGCCTTTACCAAGTCCATGACAAGGAACTGCCAGGATCTCTGCCATATTTGTGCACAGTGGGAATGTCCTGGTTTTAACTGACAGAACATCTTCATGGGTTATGTCTTTGCATAACAAGGCTGTTTTGTCTCATTCGTAAATTATCTCTGTGTTTCGTAAGTTGAGGTTACAGGAGGGGAAAGCTTCAGCCCTGTAATCGGGGAGGAGGGAGGGACAGCAGTCATATCACTGAGCAAAATTGGAGAAAACAATTAACAAAGGTAGATTTCTGTTGTTCCTTCTAAATAGAATTCCTAATGGAATGTTTAAAAAAGACAGCAATGGCATGGGACCTGTCATGGGAACTGAGACTATCCTCTGGTTTTTTTCCTTGCAAATTCTAAGGAGTCATAGCAAGAGAGGGAGATGCTCATGCTGTACATTGCTGCCTTTGAAACTAAGATATTTAGGTCAACCCTATCTAGCCAAGACATGCAAGTATTGTTCATGTCCCCGTTGCTGAGGATGGGATAGGTTGAAGGAACTGTGCTTGTGACCCTTGGTGTGCATTAGTGTTGGCCTGTTGGTTCATATTGCATTGCATGACCTGGTTAGTGTGCTCTCTCTGCTGTCATTGGGCAAGGAAAATGGAATTGCAGCACTCAGAAATTGCCTTCGGAGTGACAAAGCAAGTGAAAGTGGATTGGACATCTTAGGAAATACAAGCAGGAGGGGGAATACAGAGTTTCTGCACCTCGGATAACCATCAGTGTCCTTATAGTTTGCATGACAGCTAGCACTTAATCACCAAGGAAAACAGAAAAGATTGAATCAACTGTGTGTTGCAGAAATCACCAACTCTCCTCCCATACTCCGGTGAAAAATAGATGGGTTTTATCAGTGTGTTTCTGCCTGGCAGAGTCTTAACCGCAGTATCCTTTCTGCCTCACGCTCAGGGGAAAGCTGTTTGCCCTTCACATCAGTGATGGGAACATGGTTGTGCAGTGACATCTGAACTCAGCTGTGAGCAATCTTCTCTCTTGTCCTGCGCAGGAAAAGTTAACTGGACTTGAATATGTATGAGGAAGTGGTTACTCCTCTGTAACGTGGCTGATGGGGCTGCTTTCCTTGTTGGGGCATAAAGTGTTTGCAGGCATGAGGATTTAAAATATCAGTTTTGAAATAAGAAGTGACATTTAGATGCCATTACCTTAATGACAAACTCAATATAAGGTGAGAAAAAGCGGCATGATGGATCCAAAAGCAGGTGAAGTAACTTACATCACTTCATCTGAAAGTATGGGGAGTGTAACCTTTCATGGCTCCTCGCAGGGCAGGCATGACTGCCCCATCAGAGCAGCACAGGTACTCCTGAGAGGGGCCCAAGACAAGCTCTGAGGGACTAAAACTTTCACTGTGGATTTACTGGGAGGAGGGGGATTATTTGGAGGCTTTAACTTCTCACTCCTCCTTTAGCAGCAGCCTGTCCTTTTTGCATTTGGTGCCCAGACACTGCCTCCCCATCCTCACCTCTCAGGCTGGGCCTGCCATAGCTGTTAGAGGGCTCCTACAAACATCTATTGAACTAGTAACTGTTGGGAAGGGAAAGGAAAGGGAGACAGTAAGGCATTCCTGATGTTAGCCACCTGGGCAGCTTGCATCCACGTTTTGGCTCCCAGAAGTCTTCCCAGGATACAACATTTCCCACTTGGCATCCAGGTATGACAATGGAAGCATCTGTGCCTGCTCACCAGGATATCACTCTGCACCTTTGCCACACAGAGAGGGCAATTCCTGGATCTTCAATAATGTTGTCTTCTCTTTAAAGGTGGGAAAGGAAAAGGTGGATTTTAAGACTGAACATTGCCCATGTAAATAGGGATGAGTGGGCTGAACAGTTGGTTATGTTTACTCAGCTGACTGGCAGAGCTGGGGGGAAAATCAACATGTAGAGATCAGAAAGCCAGGTCAGGTAGCCTTAGGAAGCTTTAAAACTTGTGTCTGGAATCTGAAAGGAGTAGAGGACATTTAGACTAAGTCTCATGTTCTACAGGGGTCTGTCTATTGGTTTGCACTGTGCGTATATGATTCTGAGATTCTGTATTCTGGTTACGACAGAACATTAAGAGTCCCTGTTGGGAAAACACTCATTTTCTAACATATATTAACACAAATTAATCAATTAATTTATAAGAGAAGTATAAAGATTTCTCCTTACACAGTCTTGCTACTGTAGAAAAGTCGGCTTCACCTAACCACAAAGCCCAGCTGAGAAGTGCTTAGCTTCTGTTTCTCAGACAAACCCCATGTTGCCCATGGTGCTCCCCATGCCACGAGGAGCAGTTTCACCCCACCACTCCCTGCCAGGGCTGTGCAGGGTGGCACAGGGCTGCAAAGGGGCAGGGGGGTACATGCAGTGACCAAATGCTGACAGCTGCTGTGGATAAGATAAGTAGGTTTAACCCACAAGCAGCCTTCATGTTTTTCTCCATGCTTTTATTTTGAATCAGCAAGTATGATAAAAATGTCATTTAAAATGTTCTGTGAGGGACTTTGTTTAAAAAAAATGGTTAATTATATTTGCTTTCTGTTCCCCTGACCACCCTCCACTTTATTGTCTCCTCCAAAAAGCTTTGGGTAGCCAAGGATCTCCTGTTCTCCTGTACAAAACCTTTGTACACCAGGTTTCTACATGGTTACCATTTCGGGACCACAGGTAGCAAAGAGGAGCATTGCCCCAGGGCTCCCACACCAGCCAGTACAAAGTGGGTTAGTAAAAAACAGCCCACAGGCACAGGATGATCCAGATAAGCAACGTGTTACAACTGAGACCCAATAAGTAAATGCATTTTTACCTTTGTACGTGATTGCGTCGTCCCCGTGTGTTGATACAATGCACGGTGGGGAAATGCTCAGTCAATTCAAGACAGGGTACAGCAAATCTCACACATCCTGTTTTACTCTGGGTTGGATCGGATGTTTCCTTCATCCACAGAGCCACTTCTATCTATATAAAACATTCAGCACCAGCTGAAGTATATGAAATGAAAAGTGTTAATCAATAAAGTGCTGGGCTCAACTGTGCTGCCAGCATGGGTGTGGAGTGGAACTGGGGTAAAGGCCCCCAGCTGACTCTTGTACAACTCCAAATTCCCAAATGCAGAGCTGGGTGGGCAGGACGTGCTGCACCCACTCCAAAAAACCCTCCAGTAACAAGCCCATGCAGCCCTGTTCTCTCCGGCGTCTCTGTGGTGGTGGCTGTAACCAGTTTCTTATGTGCACTGGCGGGTTTGGGGAATGCTGTCCCAAGGAGATCCCGCTGGGAAAAGCCGAGGAGCCGGTCTGGTCTGTACCATGCTTTGCCTTTGATAACCCCCTGACTCTTGGGTGTGCTTCGTCCTCACCGCGCCTGCTCTCTCCGCTACCCGGCTCCCGGCTGAGAGATGGCCACGCGACCGGCGTGCGCACTCCGGCGTCGGCCTCGCGCGCCAAACATCACCAGCCTCAGCACCTTCACAGCTTTTCCTCGGCCGACTGACCTTATCTAGCCAAACAAAGGCCAAAAAATGAGCATTTGAGAGACCAACCAAATTTGGCAGGTATGAAGCTTCTCTTGAACTGAGAAAAAAAAAAAAAGAAAAAGCGAGTTGAGAGTTGAAAGCAGCAGGGAACATGACACTTGGTTGACTTTGCCGTGAGCTCTTTCCACCACCATAAAACCATGTGGCGGACTTTGCAACTCTCTAACTGGTCTGGTTTTTTCATTCCTCTTATCTCTCTCCTCTTCTGTGTCCTTTTTTGCATGACCTGTAACCAAAGAGCTAACTTTTCTCTGTGTGTGCATTTGAACTTATGGCTCTTCTGCTGGCGAGTAACTAATCTTCTTCTAGAGACATGAGCTGCTAACATCACTGGTAGCTGCCTGGCTGCCTGACTTCTAGTCTGGTTGTTCTTAGATGCTCTTTGTTATGTTTTTCCTTTTTATAATTTTTTTCTCTTCCTTTTTCACGTTTTTTTCCTCTCTGCAAGTCACTTTCTGTTGAGCCATCTTCCAAGAGAACTCCAAAAAAAACCCTTTAAAAAAATTAAAAGCCCAACAAGAGACAGCACTAAACAAAGTAACAAAACCAGGCAAAGGTCACGGCAAGGTCATTTCCAAAAGTATGTTACCTTGATGTCTGCTTCCAACTCTAGATTAATTCAAGGATCTACCAGTCCTTGGTTAATGTATCCAACCAGTTGTGTGCGGCACACATTTGAGAAAGTGGGAGAAAAAAAATTTAAAAGATGATTGAAAACATTTTAGAAAATCTGCATGAGCTACACCGACACAAAAATCTGATCAAAGGGCAAAAATAAGTCTCCATCCATGCATGGTGCATGATGATTTCTATGAGCTGGGATCCTGTAAATTAATGTTATGCAAAATCAAAAACAGCTCTGTATCGTTAAATGCCCTTAAGTTACTAACTGTGTCAAATGTTATAGGGATTCCATCTGTGTATGTATATGTTCAGCTGTATGTATACATAAATCTATTATGTATATTGTAGCTTTTCTTTTTTATTGTTTTCCTCCTTAATTTAGTTGTTTTAGATTTCCCTACATGTTGAATGTTCCTGGGTTGCTGCCTCTGGCCTGATGTGATCTCTCCTTTCTATTGCAGAACCGCATGCATGAATCTCTGAAGCTTTTTGACAGCATCTGCAACAACAAATGGTTCACAGATACATCTATCATCCTCTTTCTAAACAAGAAGGACATATTTGAGGAGAAAATTAAGAAATCTCCACTGGCTATCTGCTTTCCTGAGTATACAGGTAATGAGAAAGGTGGCTGTACAGGAGTGCATAGCAAAGGGACCACAGAGCACTTCCCAGCAGGGCTGATGCTGTTGTGTATCACAGGCAACAAGGCTAAAGATGCAAAGCAAGAGCTCCCATGGGCTTCACTGCAGGTTTTATTTCAGTAAGTGCCATAGGATCATCCCCACTAGTGGTCCACTTAAAGCAGGAGGATGACTTAAACCAAGTTCTTGGCTGGCAAAGGGCCACCAACACTGAGCAAAGTGTTTGGTCTCTGCCTCACAGGTCGTTTTGATGCTGAGCCAGCACCTGCAGGTCTGAGGCTGCAGTGCACTCTCCAAACTCCTGTGCCCTGGTTCCCTGTGTCACACGGGAACATGAACCCTCTTACAGGTCTCTCAGAAAGGTGCAGTGAACTTAGCCATTACCAATGGGTGACTGGTCCCTGGGAGACCAGTGCATGGGGTTGGTTAGGCTGTCCTCAGCTGGAGTCCAGCTTTGCTCTTTCAAAATTCACCATGTTCCTCTGTAGGTCCTGGCTGGCCACAACAAGAATCCCTCTGCAGTTTCTGGCCACCCACTACCCCACTGCCAGGCACCTTGGGGCTGCAGGATCATCATTACCCTGGAAACATTCATGGCCAGGCTGGATGGGTCTCTGAACAACCTGATCTGGTTAAAGATGTCCATGTTCACTAGGGTGGTTGGACTAGATGACCTTTAAAAGTCCCTTCCATTCTATGATTCTATGATCAGCCCTCCAGTGTGCAGGCAGCAGGTCTCACAGCTTGGCTGCTTCAGCTCAAGCTATACATTTTCATTACATTAGTTGAGGAGGCCACCAGTTTCACTCTCAGGTTCACTGAAATCAAGTGTCTGGACATAGAAACACTTCCAGTTAAATGCAGATAGAAAACAAGGTGTTAGATTTTCTGTTCTACTGGTCACCCACAGCCCTTAACCCATAATGCAGGCAGAGGACAGCCACAGAGAGCATGCTCTAAGCTTGGATGTGGAGAAGGCCTTAGTGATATGTTGAGGTGAGAGCAGGGACTCTGCAACAGGGCAGTGCAAGGAGCCCCCACTTCTGCTGCCTGCCTGGCATCTGACCCGCTAATGATGGGAATACATCACCCATCAAAGGCTGTAGCTGCACCCCGCTGCTTCCCTCTGCATCTCGCCAGCTTCCACAAACCCTCATTACCATTCTGAGACGGCATAAAAATAAACTTTTATCGTCATGAATTATTTAAGCTCACCGGAGACATCCAGATGAATCAAGCCGACAGACAGAGAAGCAGATCTCTTTGTCAGGAAACGTGGTTGTGAACCAGGAGCAC
The DNA here is from genome assembly GCA_013400415.1 of Scytalopus superciliaris. Lineage (NCBI taxonomy): Eukaryota > Metazoa > Chordata > Aves > Passeriformes > Rhinocryptidae > Scytalopus > Scytalopus superciliaris. The sequence continues at coordinate 280,552 of VXBX01003293.1, read as the reverse complement.
CAAGGGTGTCACATTTTTGGGCAGGCCAACAAATTATTAACCAGAGCTTCTTATCTCTGAACGTTTGATTTTTCACTGTGAATAGACAAAAGCTATCCCTCATTGCTACTTTGGGCTGAACGGTCTGTGGCCATGGAGCGGAACGACTCCAGCTGAATTCAGAAGAACATCTGCAGGCTTCCTCTCTGGGGAAGGTTTGGGTGTTTGTCACTACCAACACATTTCAGCCATCTACTCATCTGCTTGGTCCAGACAGAACCAACATATTCCCAACACGTTTGTCTGAAAAGATCTAATCATGGAAATTTCAGTCTTTACAGTTGAAAGCTCATAATAATGTCTACCCCAAATTTTCCTAGTTGCAAATTAGATTGCTGCTTTTGGATGGCTTGTAGAGCAGCTCATCACTATCTTCTTTATAGCAGCACTTATCTATACTGGATGGTTTCTGTCATGCCCTCTTCCTTTTCTCAGTGAAGCAAACCTGCACCTCTCCCTCCTTCCTGATTGTATTTTGTGCACCTGGTTTTGTGGATCTTCACTGAAGTCTCCCAGAAACCTCACTCTGAAATAATATCCTGACATCCTCTGGTGGCAGGGAGACTAAAACAAGAAGGAATATAGTTTTAGATACAACTGTTCCTTCCCCAGTGATCCCAGCCCAAGAGAGTAGCTCAGTGGGGGAGGCAGGTGCTCAGACACACATAGTTAAGCTCTTGGCTGACTAAACAGAGGAAAAACAAATAGACACTGTTTCAGGAGCACTTCAGCCCCAAAGTGAACCAAACCAGTCTTCCCCAGATTTCAGAGGACCCCAAAGGTGCTCTAAGTTACTTCAAGGTGCTGTTCTGGAAGCTGGGAGTTCTCATAATGCCAGGGACTCTTGACAGACCTCGTGTCTCTCTTGTGCCATCTGAGAGGGCTGGAAGTCTGATGGCTGAAAGTCCTTTCACTGATCCAACAGGGATGTGAGTCAGAGGTGAGGAATATCCCACCCCCAGGCATTCAGCAATGCCATGGCAAGTTAGCTCATACATTCAGTGAATATTCAGCCCAGACTTTGGACCCAAGCACACACTTCAGGATGCTCACCCCTGCTTTGCTGACCACAGCTCAGAGGATAAAGCCCTCATGGTCTTGTGGAAAAGCAGCATTATTAGAATGTTGCCCTGGAGTTAAAAAGAATTATTTGATGAGTGCCTATAAATTGAACAAGCGGACTTTCAACATCACAAGTAGGTTCCACAAAATGCTTTTAATGAAATGAAGTTTCTGATGTCCATTAGTTCTGCTAACAGGGAATTATTAGAAGACTGCATCCACAAATTTGCTTGCTGTTTGCTGGAGCACTAACTGTTTCCATCCCCTTAATTCACTCATGCTTTTAACTAATCCACAATACTTAGCAAAGCAACAGCAGAATCCATGGCATGTTTTAAACCAAGCTAGCATTAGTGATTGCCTGCTCTCCTAGACAGAATCCAGCATCTAAATCCTCATGCCTTTGAACAACCAACTTCCTGTTCATAAAATACCCTCCTATTTGTGCACAGCATGTGGAACTCTTCACAGATTCTTTAGACAGCTATTTGTGCAAGAACCTGCTCCCAGAAAACAGTTCACTTCTCTTACTTCAAGCACATTCTCAAGTCCCATGGTCTTCGTGTGCTTGTGCCTTCAACTAGCAATGTGTGTGCGTGAAAGTGCAATTTCCCAGATGAGCTGCCTTCCACCACAGCACATCTCAAGCCCCCAGCAAGCTTCTCTATAGCAGACAACAGCATTTCCTATCAATAAGCATCATGGAGGGAGAGAAACCCAAAAGCAGGAGCTTTCTGGGGGTCAGGCACCCAGCAGTGCCCTGCAGTGCTGTGGGGCTGCACTTCAGGCCAGCCAGAGAAAACACCTTCATCAGCCCTAAGCAGGTGCCCAAGTGGAGCTGTCTGTATGAGCAGGATCAGGGCTGGCCAGAGGAGAAAGGATCTGCTCGTTTTCATGACTCCTCCTAAGCTTTTTTTAACACAAAACTTGATGGTTAATAAGGTGTGGCACAGACATCTCAGTACATCAGAACAAGAAATCCTTTGTGTTGTGATTTTAGCCATGGCTCTAATAGAGAGCATTGCAACTCTAATTTCTCAAAGAGAGGGACATTTTGTATTAGCCTTTTTGTATTTTACTTTTTTTTTTTTTTGAGAAAACCCCACTTTGCCTTGGATCTTTTCATGTCCTTTACTCTAAGTGATTCAGGGAAAGGAGGGCACAGCTACCAATACTGCCCTCTATTCATGGACATGTTAGCTCTTTTCCATCAAAAACTGAAACTTTAATAAAAAAAATACCTAAAAAAGGAAAAACACTAAGCCTCTTCCCCAGGTCAAGCACTTGCTGCATTCCTGGCAGATTTCTTCTCCTTTTTGTCACCATGATGTGGAATTTGTTCTGGTTTTCCCATCATAGCCTGTTTAACACTCAGCTCCCCCATCTCTTCAGGCTACAAATAGCAACTTGGAATAAAAATACAGCTGAGCTGACAGTCAGAGAGCATCTCCTGCCTGGCAGCAATCCTGGCTGGTAACAGTGCCCATCGCTGAGATGGAGATGGGACGGCTGGGCTGCAGTGGCTTCCAATGTCCCTACAACAGGGCGTTTGCAGGCCCCTGCAGATTCAGGCTTATGGGACTGCCTTAACCTGCTCTTTTTCCTTTCCTCTCGGCTCTCTCGCAGGCCCAAACGCTTTCACGGAGGCGGTGGCGTACATCCAGACTCAGTACGAGAGCAAGAACAAGTCCCCCAACAAGGAGATCTACACTCACATCACCTGCGCCACCGACACCAACAACATCCAGTTCGTCTTCGACGCTGTCACGGATGTCATCATCGCCAACAACCTGCGGGGATGCGGACTCTACTAAAGCACCCTCCTCCCCTCCTCTCCTGGCCCCTCCCAGGAGTATCCTCCAGTCCCACGGACAGGTCCTCTCTTTCCTTGTTTTTTTCCTCCTCAGAAGATGATGAGCAAGAAATACATAAACCCCTCCTCCCGTCCCAGAAAACTTTGCAGCAAGTTCTGCTTTCCCCAGCCCTGTTTTATTTTATTTTGGTTCGTTCCCTTGCTGCCTCATTCCACTCCTCTGTTCCAATTCACAGTGCTGTGCAGGGAGCTAACGCATTTCCCACAAAGTGCATTTCAACTGCCAAAAGACAAAAATACTTCAGTTTTAAAAAAGAGGAAAAAAATCAAAGCCTTAAAATGCTGGTCAGGAACAGTGTAGTTTGGAACCAAAACTTTTTTTTTTTTTTTTTTTTTTGCCTTGAAATTAAGGGATATTGTTTATATGCCTGGTTCTTCATCTTTTTTTTAAAAAGCACTATTCCTTTGGGAACTACTAAACACAACCTGATCAATTTGAGGGTACCTTATGGCTCCAGTAGTTCTAACCCCAAAGCCAGAGGGGTCAGTGTTGAATGCACCTGCCATAGCTTGGATTTGTATATTCTCCTTTTTTCCAGTCAGCTATTTGAACAAGTAAAACAGCCATATCGAGTTCTGCTGATGTCTGAGTAACAGGGACACAGTAACAAAACCTACTAAGCCTTGTCTAAAAGCATTTGTTACTGGTAGCAGTTTTACCTCAAGTTTTTCAAAATTAATATTAAAATGTATCTAGTGGTTGCAGTAACCCATTTCTGAGGCACTTTGCCAGAGGCCATAAAGCCACTGGGCTGGGACCCCTGGAGTGTTGGCAGCAAGGACCCCAAACTCAGGGGCATCCTGACAAGGAAGCTGGCCTGGGTACCTGGTGACCTTTCCCAAAGCACCCTCCAGCCTCAGTGATTGATTTCAGCACAAGCCTTGCTCCTGCAAACACGTCTTTCCAAACTTCAACCCTGAAACGCTGGAGTGCACCAAAAATATTTAGTCTTGGCTTCTTGTGGGCAGAGTTTGACCTTCAAGGACCTGAGGTGGGGAGAGGTGCTTTGGGAAACCTCCCTGTGCTTGGGTGGCAGGAAGGTGTGTGGGAGCCTCATGGCTCTTCATCGCCCCTCAGGCATCTAAACACACCCCCTTGAGAAGCACAGCCTTGTGCTCTGAGCCTCCTTGGCTCGTGTGTCATCTCCTGCCTGACCATCCAAGAGAGACAGCTCCAGGTTTGGTGTCTCCAGTCAGGCATCTCTTTACCAGCTTGAAGTGAGAAGGATGTTTTATACTGGCCATATAGTGGCAAATGAGAGCTCAGGGAGCTGATTTGAGCCAAGTGATGAAGTAGAAAGGAAAAGTGCAAGACAAGAAGGAAGGAAGGGCAGGGGGAGAGGTTTGGAAAGGACAAAGGTAGTGCCCAGCACAGCAAAAGTGGGGGCTCAGAGGGGAGGATAAATGCAGGTGGGCTGAGTTACATGTGGCCACCCATTTGCCATTACCAAGAAAGAGTTCTGGGTGCCATTAGGTTGAAGGCAGAGGGGAATGTGAGAGGTGGGGTGTCACCTCTGGGGCCACGGAGAGACCCTTAGGAATCCACCCCAAAAGCTTATCTGATGTCTGGCTGAGAACCACCTCTGAGGTCCCACTCGGGGCCCACCTCACCTGGGGGCAGGTAGGCAATGCTGATCCCTGCCTCTTCTCTCTTAAAATTCCATGATCTTGGAAAATATGAGTCTTTCCAGGCCAGCCACAAGTTCAGCTGTCCTCTCTTGGCAATATGATCTAGGGATGGCTTTCAGGTCTGAGGAGGTCTGAGTTTTCTCCAGGGCCATTCCTGAGAGGGACAATATCTCTTCCCTTGCTGTGCCCATTTAGGAGAGACAGAGCAGGACAGCCCAAAGAGAAGGGGCCAGGTGAGTGTCAGTGTGCAGGAGGCAGGAACAGGAGCAGGTATGGTGGCACAGGATGGAGAGGACCTGGGTGAGTGGTTTAGGGAACGGTTTGGGAGAGAAGTTGCAGAAAGGAGATGAGGCAGATAGAGGCAGCAGAGAGGATAGGAAGAGAAGGGCACCTCCATCAGAGGCTGTACTCTGCCAGCACAGTGCTCATGAGACATCCATGACAAGCCCCCAGCCAGGAATGTGAGCAGGAGCACCCTGTGGCAAGCAGGGAAGGCCTGCAGCAAAAAGCAAGGTGGCTGTCACCCATCCAACCAGCTCACAGCCCAGCATGGCTGGTAACTGTCAGTAACCCCCTAAAGAGCATTAAGGTATAAAACTGCATTTACTATTGTACAGTGAGGACCCACTGCTGCTCTGCTGGGCACTAACAGCAATAATGCCAGGTCTCTGCCTCCCCTGCTCTGGCACAAGCGAGTACCCACCTTTCTCTTCACCATCTCAGTCTTAAAATGCCTCCAGTGACATCAGCTCCTGCAGAGAGCTGGCCAGCCAGCAAAGGCAGGAGCCCTTCTCTGCTCCTCATGTCACAGCCCACACACACACATTGTTTTCCTGGGCCCCAGCCCCATTTACTGTCAGCACACTCTGCTGTACGACTGTGAACCAAAGGAAAGGTCTGCAAATGTCACTGTCCTTGGTTTAACTTAGGATTTTAGGAGTGGATGGGAAGGTTTTTCAAAGAAAGGACTCCCAGTGGCAAGCCCCTGCCCAGTTTTTGGTTCCTTGGAAGGGACCAGCCAATGGCAATGGGGTGGTGCTTCTGCTGCAGGAAGGGCAGGGAATTAGCTGGAGGGATGTGGAGGGGGAGGGATGCTGCTGGAGCTTGTCCCCTGTGGGTGGCTGAGCCCCACCAGTAACACCCAACACCCACATGTGCATTGAGTGTCAAAGCGAGGGCTGAAAAGCCACACGTGAGTTATGTTTGGTACATACAGTGTGTGTCACCACTGGACCCAGAGTGCAGTGCCAGCCCCCCACGTGCTGATGGCTGGCAGGTCTGTCAGAAAGGTTTGATCAGCAGTGCTAGAGGTTTGGAGATTCTCTGTTCACACCCCTTGCTGTGGATGACATTTTATCTGAGTAAATAAGTAACAGAAGTTGTTCCCAGGGAAGGCAGCACCATGCCAAGGATTTGTGAGTTCTCAAAACAAAGGACACAGGAGTATTTTGGTAACGACAATTGAAATTAACTCAATTTCAAACTCTGCCAAATGCAGCCAAATGGCCAGTTTTGGCTCAGTGCACTTTTGCCACTCTCAAGGCTGGATTCAGGTAACCCATGCCCAGCTATTCCAACTAGGAGGTCCAAAGTCCCTCTACAGCTTCAGTGGGTTCCCAGGATTCTGGTGATAACCAATAGCTGGTGTTCCATGGGGAGAAAAAGAGAGAAAAAGCAGAGGAAATGTTGCCACACAGAGCCTCTTCTTTCATTTTCTTTATCATATTGTGTGTCTAAAGCTCTCAGCTGCTTCTGCTGACATTCCCTCCCTCACACAAGCGTCATGAGGACTCACTGACAAATGCTGGAAACAGCATTTGGAAGATGAAATGCTTCCAGTGTTAAACACTACTATCTCTCCCACTTGATGACCATGTATAGATTTTTGTCTCCAGAACCCTGCCAGATCATTACTCACTGCTGGCTGCTGCATCCTTCTAAGCCTTTCCTCGCAGATGTGCCTTCCACAGGCAATCTTTTGCCCCGTGCTTTTTCTAAACACCAGCCATTCTTGCAGCAGTTGCCTAGAACGACCTCAAAATACATTGCCTGCTTTCAAAAGCCTCTTCTTAACAGCCTCTTGTGCTTTGCAGTTGCCATGCTCTGAATCCAGCCCCTTGGAGACCCCAAGCTATATTAGATTTGCAGTCTCCACATAGCAGGGATGTTGCAACTGGTACAGCTGCATCAGAAGTCATACCAGGGCATGGGGGATAGATTTTAAAAGCACAGAATTGAAACAGCTATGTCTACACCCTGGTGCCCTTCAAAACAAACCTGGGAGTTTGCAAAAAAAAAAACCACTCTTTTTGGGATGCAGGTGGTTTTTAATGACTCAGGTCACTTGTCCAGCAGCAGGAGCCAAGAGGTCTCAGCATTGAAAGCAGCATTAGCAACTCATGGTGAGCTTCAGACAGCAGCAAAAAGAAAGAGGGAAACCCCTCCCCAGCTTACTTCATAGTCAATGAGAGGATCAAGTGTGGAGCCCTGAGACCACAAAAATGCAAATAGCTCCTTTATTTAAACAATAATTTCCATGAAATAGAGAAACCCATAGAAGGAAAGGCTTGCAGTGCTGCAGGGCTGAGCTGCAGAGCACTGTGCTCCTTGGAGGATGCAGGATGCAATAGCTGGGCTGGTTAGGAGAACTAGCAATAACCACGCACTGGGAAAGCACATGCTAAAATACAGCCCCATCCTGCCAAGGCCAGTTTTTAGTTTAGCAAATAGGACTCACACACACTCTGGCTCTTACAGGAGGCCAGAGCAGCCCAGTGGAGCAGCAGGAGTGCTCAGCAAGGCCATCTGGCTCCCACTGTCTGCCAACAGAGAGCATCCCTGCTGCCCCCTGCCCTCCCACCGGGCCTGGCCAGGCCCAGCCAGGGCCAGTCAGCTTCCCACCACCCACCAGAAATACTCCCAACTACATCTCTCTCAGGAGTTTTGTACTGGAATTAGCTTCTTGCCTTCATCCAGCCTTCCTGGATGGCCAGTCAGCCTGTCCCTCCACAGAGGACAGAGCATCCTCAGGAGGAGCCTGCTGTGCCTCCTTTGTAGGTGTGATCTTGTTTTACAGGACACTTAAAGTATTAATAAGGGCAGTCTTTACTGTAAAGTACATTAGAGCATATCTGGTGGGTTTAATCTACCATGGCATGAGCCCAGTGCTTGCCTGCTAAGGAACAGACCTTGTTCTCAGGCTAGGAGTGCAACCTCCAGGAGGCCAGGGTAGGACATAGGAGATGTCCTTGTGCCAGAAGGTCCCTGTGTGCCCAGAAGCTGCTGTGCAAAGCATCGAGCAGCACCTCACTGTGTGGCTCAACAAGGCAGACATCACCCACGAGGGATTTTGCAGTCGGTGCTGGGAAAGGGACCAACCCTGCAGTGTTAGTCTGTGCAACATATCTGAGTATTTTGTGGCCAAAAAGTCTCCTGGAGCCAGGGAGAGTTGTTCCTGGGAAGAAGGCTGACCATCTGTCAAGTCAATTAGAGAAGCTTAGTGCTAGTGTACTGGAGTCTTTGTCATGGGCCAGGTTTGTCTTCAGGCTTACCACCGAAAACTCCACAAGCATTTCCATTTAGGAGACTAAAACACTCATTAGCAATCTGACTCTGGAAGCATCAAGGTCAGTAGAGATGGTGCTACTGAGCATCACCCTGAAGCACCCAGACCCATCACTCACTCACATCTCCAATGCACACACAAGAAAGCAGAGGCATGGACCAAGTGGCACAAAATTGCAGACTATGGTCTTGCCTCTACACCCCAGGGGAAAGAGCAGGCAAACACACTCCTGAGGCTCCCCAAGACTTGAGGGTACTGTGTCATTTCTGAGCTCCAGCCCTGACACAAGGCAATTGCTGCTGATAGATACAGGTATGTGACCTATAGAAAGAGTTACACTGAGGACATGGCTATGGAAAGGGCCTTTTCACAGGACCACCCATGCCCCAACCAGCAGCCTGTGAGATCTTTATTTGTATCCAAAGACAAGTAAGGAAACACAACTAAGTGCAACCCTTAAAACGCCACTGCCTTACTGAGAGTAGGAGGATCAAAGCCTCTGGCTGGCACCCTGCAGACAGAGGGAGAGGGAAGGGAGCTGGATGGAAGAAACATCTTCATCTCCCAGAGAGGACAGTTCTGTTCTCCATGGACACCAGGTGCAGTAGGCACAAGGAAGAAGCACATGGAGAAGAGGTAGAGAGTGGGAGTTAACTGGACACTCACTACCCCAGGCCCTCTCCCGCCCACCTGTCATGGCAATTAATGTCAAGACCAAATCCTGACTATCCTGTAGTGCAGGCAAACAGCTCCAGAACTAAACTCCCTGCTCCAGGTGGGAGAGCAGATCAGAACAGGTAAAACACCATTTTCAGCAGTGCCTGAGTCTCACCAGCTTTTCCAGTGCTGGAGCAACCCAGTGACACCGGGCAAGCAAACAGGGTTGTTAAACACCAGCCTGGTAAATAGCCCAGTCCCTAATTCGCAATCCTTAGCCCTCTTCCCCCACCTTCCTCTTCCCCCTTCAGCTCAACAAGGGAGCAGTGACCATCACCCTGGCTCTGGGCTCCCACTCCCCACCGCCTTTCTTCCCGAAGGATCACCGGAGGCCGTCACGATTTTCCTTTTGCTGGTTTCCCACTGAATCATTTCTCCTGCATGTTTGATGGCCCAAATTCTATTAACTGTAATTTTGTACGAAGAGTGACTGTCCATTGGTTTAATAGAGCATTAGTTATTGTAATAATTTATTGGCTGTCAGTAATGTATTTATTAGTTACAAAATGTTAATAAAGTGCCAGCTCTTTTCTAGTGTGAGAGTGGTTTTATTGTGTCTCCCTTGAGCACATCCAGCTTCTCAAACTCAATTTTTAACCCTATGGCTGCTCCATGAATGCACTTGCACAACACACTCCTGCAGTGTCAGTTGTGTGCCACAGCCTCATCCACCTGGAAATAAGGAATTTGAAAAGGATAGAACCAAAAGGTATCTTATGTAAGTATTTGGTGGGAATTTTTTTTCCTCTGCTCCCCAGAGGTGCTGGCAGGGCAGAGCGTCCCTGCTGCTGCCCCATTGCTTCCTCCAACACTTCGACTGCAAATCCATCACAAGTTTTGCTTTGCCTTCCCACCATCTCTTTGTGCAAGCACAGAGGCAGAAGAGCCATTTCTGGTTTGACTGAGATGTGTTTTCCTCCTTGCAGTAGCACCAAAAGCAGAGCATTGCTCCCTCCCTTTAAAATAATGTTTGGGCCAGTTTGTTCTTTTATGTTTAAACCAAAGATCTTCTGTTATTTTGGGCATGAAATAGAAGTACAGAACTGGAAGAAACCAAGAGAATTTTCCATAAGCCTCAGCAAAGGAAAGTGAACCATTATTCCTGTTGACTTCACCAATTTCCAGTGATGCAGATCAGCTGGACCCATCCTCAGACACAAATCCCCACACAGCCCATGCTGCAAATGAGACAGAACTACAAACCAGCCCTGAGAAAAGGAAAGGAAACAACTGAGAGGGAAAGAATTTTGCTTTGCATATTGCTGTTGGGCTTTGTTAAAAACTTCCTCCAGGACTCCATCCTGCTCAGATCATCTGCACGGGTGTCCAGGGCCCTGAAGTCACCAGGGTTATTTTCCCTGACTGGGGCTTTTCCTTTCCCTGGGCACATGCTTTATTTCAGCTGCTCTTCCACCAACATCATTACTCCTTTATTTAGATATAACACATACAGAGGACAACACCAGGGATGAACAAGGAAAAGCACACGCAGATACTCTCCCTGAAAACCTCAAGACCCGGTGATTTTGCAACAACCACAAGTCAAGAAGAACCACAGCCTTTTGTGGCAGTTTCTGGTTTCCCCATGAATAAGGCTTTTTTTTTTTTATTTCAAGATAAGGATCAAATTGAAATCCCAAAGCTTTGGAAAGCGCCTGCTTGGCATCCCTTGCCACTCTTTGTCAAGGAACCGACAGGGCAATCGCGAAGCCTTTCAAGATGAAATCAGACAGCTGCTAAATTTTGCATGCAAAAGCTACCGTTGAAGTGGAGCTAATAAAATGAGTCACTAATAAAACATTCATGGAAAACTCCAAAATGTGTAATTGGGTCATCATTTCATTAGGAAACACATGCGTTCTCACAAATCTTTGGCAAGTCCAAAGCCCCCCTTTCCTCTGCCTCCAAAAAACAAGGGGGCTGTGGGGGGATGTTTGCTGCAGGAGGGTTCCCCATTGGCTGCCAAGCCCCCCAAAGCATGGCTTTACACGAGATTTACACAGGGCTTGTGTAAGCAGCTGGTGTGCCTGTGGGGGCTGCAGGCAGCTGAGCAGAGCTGGGGGGCTCAGCCCTAAGAGGGGCACAGGGAGGGGCAGCAGCCTCAGACTTCACTTCTGTGTTTGTGCCAGAAGCTTTGTAGGTTCAAGTAGAAACTGGGAGGGTACACACAATGAAAGGGACCCCAGAGCTGTCAGTGGAGTAGCAGTGAATGGCTTTCTGGTGATAATGATGGAGAAAATTTTTGGGAGCTCCTGGAGAGCCAGATCTGTCCTGTCCAGCTGCACCTTCACTCTAACTGTGAGTGCATGTGCCTGCATGAGAATACCCTGCTCTGTGGTGCCCTGTGGCAGCTGATTCTGCACAGGACAACCTCACCTTCTCCTGTTCTGCTGTCTGCTCTCCAGTTCTTTCTGGTAAAAACTTCTGTAGCACAGGCAAAAACGGCTTTATATGGTTTTTGTCTGCACTTGAAAGGACAATTAAAAAAACAAAACAAAACACAAACAAAAAAATAACAGCAAAAAAAACCCAACAACTTTTGGAAAGCTTTTCAAAATTTGCCTCTATTTATGCTTCCACCAAAGCTTTTCCAAGCTCAAAGACTCCCTGGAGCAGCCCACAAGGCCAGAGTGCTCAGGGGAGCAGGGCTGGCAGTGACACCTCCACTGGTTACTTCCATGCAGCAGCACTGGGATTTCTTAGTGGCAACCCAGGCACCACTGTGGGGTTTTCAAAGATGGGCTGAAGATCTTCCCCGGGGCAGAAACGTCCTGCCAAGACAGGATCTGCCCCAGCCTCTGGGCAATTGCCTGGCATTGGTCTCAGCAAGATGGCACCACTCAGCACCAAATACCCTTTCCAGGCCCATCCACAGGACCACTCTGGGATGGCCAAAGCCCCCCCATCCCAGTCCTTATGCACAGTATGTCCTGGCTGCTGCTGTCTGTCCATCCTTTATCTGAGCTCTGCAATGGATGCTTCAGGGGTACCCACTCCCCGAGGAGACACAGGGCCCCTTCCCCATGCCTCTAGTGAGGCAGCAGAGGAGCAGATTACTCTTTTTCCTGCTCTTCCTTGAAGCTTTGGGTGTCTGCCCTGCCAGACTGGCCTCACAGGGCGTGGGGGAGGATCAGCTGCAGCCTCTACACCTGCCTTGGCCTCCAGCCCAAGAGCAGGGCAATCCCCTATTTCCTCCACCTTTGTAACCAGCTCACATTTAGCACTGTCTTACTTTAGAGATTTTTTTTTTTTTGCTTTCTAACCATTTCAATTCAGAAAAAAGTGTTCTCCTCTCCTCTAACTCTGTCTTTGCCTTTCTCTCTCCCCTCTCCTCCCTCTGTGCTCCCCATTGCAGAACCGCATGCACGAATCTCTCATGCTCTTCGACTCCATCTGTAACAACAAATTCTTCATCGATACCTCCATCATTCTCTTCCTCAACAAGAAAGACCTATTTGCTGAGAAGATCAAGAAGTCTCCTCTGACCATCTGCTTCCCTGAATACACAGGTAGGTGCCGGGGCTGGCGCGGCACAGCCTGGTGTGATGCCCACCCTGTGCCGCCGGGGCTGGGGGGCTGCGTCTCACCCCAGAGGTGAGGAGGGGACAGGGCACCTTTTCGGGGGGTGGGCAAAAGCACTGCCCACCTTCAGGAGCAGTGATGCAGCTCCAGCACCCCACTGGTGGGGTGGGGCTGTGTCCTGCCTGGGGCAGTGCTTGTGGTAAAGGTGCACAGGCAGCTGTGGGACAGAGCGGAGACAAATGGAGATGAGCTGCAACAAGCCTGGGCACAGGGAGCTGTGGAAAGGAGGAGCCTTGGTAGGAGCCAACTGCCCACCACTCAAGCCATCCTGTTTGCTGGTGGTGCCTGAGAAGCTCCTGCAAGAGGAACCAAGACGTGTGGTCCTCCAAGCTGCATCCTCCTGGGAGTGCCTTCACACAGGGAAGGAAAGAGCCACAGTCTGTGGAACCACAAGAGAATCATCCATTTCTTAGAGGAACCAGCATGGTTTGGGGAAAAGAACAAATAGCCAAGAAGATGTGTAAGAATAGATCCTTCAAAATTCTCTAAGGGAAAGAAAAAAGTCAGTTCAGATTCAGAGTCCAGCATCCCCTACAGATACTGAGATGTCTCTGAACTGTTCCACCCTGGATGCCAAACCCTGAGCCCAAGGGAGTCCCCCAGCAAGACGGTACCCATTTCCCTGTGGCACAAGTGCACTGGCACTTCCACCAGAGGAATTTAGGCTTCTCCATCAGGAAAGGCAGCAGTACTTTATTTCACAGCCACCTGTTTGAACAAACCGAACTATCCCACTACAGCTGTATGACACATCCTGGCTACCCCACGGAGGGGGACAGTGTCACCAGCCCACATCCCCTCTCCTTCGGCCACCCACTGCATCAGGAACAAGGGGAACCAGCAAGCTGGAAAAGGAAAATAAATCTTCAGATAATAGCAGCTCTTGCAAAGGCGATTTCAGGGGCGTAACTCAGCTTTGTGGCTTCCCACAAAGGGCCAGGCACAGCCTCTCTTACTGCCATAAGCAGCTTAATGCAATAATGCACATTTTTCGGCTCAAACATCTGGCGCCTCTCCAGCCCACCTTACAAAAGCAAACCTCTCAGTCCCTGAGCCAACAGGCAACAGCAGCACATCCCCTCACAGCTCCTGCCCCACCACCACACTCACCCGTTCCGGAGCCCTGGGTAAGACCCTCACCCAACCCGGGCATCGCCCTGTTGGTGCACAGAGGGGCTCAGCCCCACCAAGGGGACACAACCAGCACCCGTGGGTGATGTTGGGGTGGCCACCAACCCTCCTGGCCATCCCTTTCCTGCCTGGCTGGGGGGCCACCAGGCCCCCCAGCCTTTCCCCCCACCCCGTGCTCCCAGGGGATGTGCCATGGGGACTCACCAGCAAAGCCAGGGCAGCGTTGATACCATGGGAAGCATCCTCAGGTACAGCCCGGCTGGGCACTGCTGGGGGCTGCTGCCTCTCCTGGGGGGAAAAAGGGGAGAGGGCAAAGCAGCAGCACCTGGGGGGGGAGGAGTCCCCAATAGGATCCAGGTGTGCCGCAATTTGTGGAAAAACGGGGAAAATGGGACAGAATGGGGTGGGAAAGAGTAAGGGGAGGAAAGAGGGAGTTGGGAGGGAAAAGAGGTAAATGAACCCTGCTGAGGGATGAATGGGGAGGGGGAGGAGTGTGATGATAAGTGTTTGACCGTTTTCTGCTGTAATTAAAGCACTTTGCAAGCAGCAGGGGCAGGGTGTGCCGCGGGAGGGCGGTGACCCTCAGCCCTGACGCCCCCGCTCTGCCCCCACCTGTGCCCGCAGGTCCCAACACCTACGAGGACGCGGCCGCCTACATCCAAGCACAATTCGAGAGCAAAAACCGCTCCCCCAACAAGGAGATTTACTGCCACATGACGTGCGCCACAGACACGAACAACATCCAGGTGGTATTTGACGCCGTCACCGACATCATCATTGCCAACAACCTGCGGGGCTGCGGCTTGTACTGACCCCGCCTGGCGCACAGCGACTGCTTGGGTGGCGATCCCGGCGCCAGGAGAGAAAAGAAACGTAAAAATAATAAAATAAAAACAAAAAAAAAACAACCCCCAACGCAACCACACACAGAGA
>VXBX01003293.1:242838-256827 GCA_013400415.1 Scytalopus superciliaris | reverse complement strand
AAAAAAAAAAAAAATGAAGAGATAAATGCTCATAAAACTTACTCTAAGGCTGCAGCACAAAGCAACTGGAGTTTACATGGTCTCTCTCAGAGACTATCTCATAAGGTGTGAAGTGTATCTATCCATAATTTGGAAAATCAAGTCTCACCCAGAGGAGATGATGCCAGCTTCTTATGTCCCTTCCCACTTGCCTTTATAAAGCTTCTCAAAAATCCAGTGCCCCCTGCTGCAGCAGCCTGTTTGCTGCCAGCCCTTTCCTCACAGACAAGCCTCTGACTGACTACAGCAACAGATTCTTCTGGCAAGCAGAAAGAGAACATCTCCAATGCACCAGGTACTTGGTTACAAATTGAAATTGAAATCAAAATCAAAGGGACACCGAAGTGACAGGAATTTCCTAGAGGAAGGATGTCCCTAGGCTCCCAAGTCTACTGTCCACACAACAGAAATACTATCAATAGTAAGGATGTAAGCAACTCCAAATTCTTGGTAGAACTCTGAGCTCTGTAAGAAGGGTGAGCAGCTTGTCTGAAGGCAGCCTAAGCTAACACTAAATGCACAAAGCATTTATGAGGCAGGAGGAGGACAGCAGCACCTTCCAGCTTCCACAATGCTACCCAGGAACACGTTTCTCTCTGTGCAAGGCAGTGTCAGTGTCCCACTTCAGCCTTTGGCTATGATTCCCATTTGGCACTGTAAATATCTATCCAGGAAAACCTGTGCAGAGGCCACCAGTTCATCCCACACAGCCACCAGCAGCCTCACTCAGCTGTAGGACATTCACAGCTGCTTCCTATTCTCCAGCCCATCTCTGTGCTATTCTACAAAACAAAAATAGGTTCTCCATCCAAACCACTGTTTGCTCAAGCTTGAACACGTCACCTGGGCAGAGTGCTCAGCAGTAACCAAAACAAAAAGGTGTCTCTCATTAGAAAGCACGTGCTCAATAATGTGACATAAACACCACACCCAGGCTTTTAGGGTTCTGTAAAGGAAGGACAGAGACATAGGCAGTGTTGGGAAAGAAGGAAGAAAGGGAGGAAGAAAGATGAACAGCAACACAATCATTCAAAGCAGGATTTGAAGCCAGTAGCAAGCTAAGGGTAACTAGTTAGATACCATTTGTACAAAGAGCAGATTTGCTCCTGAAAGTGCAGGGCAAATGCCACCAAAACCTTCACATAAACCCAGAAAGTTAAGACTTGCTAGACCAGCTCAAGATTTTCATACCTGCAGTTCTGTGCCTTCCACCCCAGGCTCTTGCCAAACAACTGCACCAATCCCCACCACCTCTTCCTCATCCTCAACTGCATAATCAAACCAGATCAAAGTTCCTTCTGTCTTACAACCTGCTAATGAGGGAACTGCCATTGTTCAATTCCTGGTGAGTAACAGGTTGGCTATTCAGGTCACTAAAGGCTGCAGAGGCAGAAAATCACACACCTCCCAAATTCACTGTCTAAACCAGCAGAAAGGGAGGTCTATAAAACAGAAAACCTCAGGATGTTGCTACTACAGTCAGGGAAAACCAAAGTGGAATGAGACCTTAGTCTCCTCACAGGGTGACTTTTTTTTCTTGCAACAACATTTGAGCTAGCACATGCTGCTAAATGAAGCCCTTATTGAAGAACAGCAAAATCCATTCTTGTGCTTTATATGTAAAAGTTCCCATGTCTTAAAGGACTTCCTCCAGAAGAATTCTTATATCCAGAAGAGAAATACTTTTTATTTTAATCTAAGTGTCTGGAGATTTACAGAATGGGAATGAGAAGAGGAAGGGGAAGAGCAAAGCATCCTGCTCTTCACACTCCACAGACAGACATAGGCTGACCAGGTGTGAACAGAAATGTGATCATCTTCTGTTCTTTGTATCACTTGAGAGCACTTTCCCTCAAGGAGGAAAAAAAGAAAAGCACACAGATAATCCTTTACAGGGGCACCATGCTCAAGTCTGAATTATTTGCCTGACTGTGTGAAATGCAAGGAGGGGCTGCCACCAACCTGACCCCGTATGGGACCAAAGGCTCCTACAGTTCCTACAGCTCCTAATTGTGCTTTCTGCCCATTTTTATGCCAAATTACCTGTGTGACAGTTCCAGCATCCTCCTGATCAGTACTGTGCCGTTCCACAGAGTTGTTCAATGCAGGTCTAATGCTATCTGCACGCTGAAATGCAAACATCATGGGTTTAATACAGTGCGTGAAATGGCAAACAAAACTGAGTCCTTTGAACACATTCAGACTCTGCCCCCTGCAATGTCAGGCATTATGTTCAATTTAGAAACAGAGAAGTTAGCAATAAACAGAATGCTTTGTGTTGAAAGAGAATTCTCTCTGCTTCCCCACACGCAGACTCCAGATAACAGCACTATCAGATGTGCACAGAACTAGAATTCAATATTCTTATTAACAGAAATATTGTCCCCAGACTGCTTTACTGAAATCTGCTAGCACTAATTAAGAAAAAGGCATCATTTTGCCGACTACTTTCTTTGCAGAAAACCTTCCTAAGTGGTACAATTCAATTATCTGTCAGCAGAGAAATCAACTGGAAATGTTCTCAAGGCTCTGCACAAGAGAGACCAGAAAGAGCTGCTTTAACTGAGCAAATATTTGTCTCTAGTCTAGCTAGGACATTCTCAATATATTTTTGGTACATGACTGAATACATCGCATTTGCAGAGGGAAAAACAAATCCTGGATTCACCAGTGCTTCAACTTACATCATTCCCCTCACTCATTATTAACAGACTCAGTGCTGTGATAAATAAGAAAGTCAATCATTTTAATTGCACAGTCTTATGACTTACCTGTGTAGGGAAAGGCACCTGGATGCGTCCTTCTAGGATGTTGTCAGTGGTGATCTCTACAGAACGAGTTAACTGCAGATCCTGCAGAACTAAATGATAAGGAACCTGAGGGAACATCTCCTGAATCTGATGTGCCTGGAGAAAGCAAGGTTTATACAGTCAATATCAACAGTAAAAGTTGATAAGTATGTCAACAGAAAGAGATTTAAAGTATTATCAGCTCAAAGATGCTGCTCATGATATGCTAACCCACACACAGAAAGAAAAGAGAAAGAAAACCCATCCTGGTGCTGACTTAAAGGGCAACATGTTGACTTCACTGAAGTCAACAGGAAAACTGTAACTCCACATGGCCCTGAAAATTTAAGTTCCTGAACAGTGTCTGTAGATGCACAAAGAATTCCAAGTCTCCCAACCCTCTCTTTATGACAGCCTTTTAAATAAATATATATATATATAAAATTCACAGGTTAAAACAACACTGGGAAGAAATTTTTGTTTGTGCCAGCCAGGTACCAAAATGGTACTGGTAAGGACAAGTGCAATAAGTCTTAAGAACCCACTCTCTCCAGCCACCTTGCCTACAAACCAGTTTAAAAGGATCTGAAAGCTCAAGTAAATTAAACTGAGTTATCAGGAAACTGTTATTATTGAATTTCAAGTTAGTTAAATAATAACCAAATTAAATAGGTAAGAGGGCAGACAAATAATATGCTTTTAGAGTCCAACAGCTAGATTTCATTAAATATTAAAATCTGTATTTTCACTAATACCCAGAGTGATGGGAGACAGAGAGAAATGAGAACAACAATAAGAAGGGTCGAAGGAGTTTTGAAAGCAAAGCAAAAACTGTGCACCAGCTGACAGAGAGTTCCAACACAAGCAACTACTGCAAACCTAACTCTTCATTGTACTAACTTGTGACCAAAACAACTGACTTAGCACTTCAGCCTTTGGCCTTCCCCTCAAAATTCTTCCCTAGGTTTTTGTTCAGAAACATAAAGGAGAATATCACTTATTTTCTATTACAAAATATGTAACACTTTTAATAATTTGCTAACCTGGGCCTTTCCATTAAACTAGGCATTTTAATATAAGTTGATACTGTACTTTTGATAATACACAATTCCAAGAAATCATTATTCATTCTTAACAAAGCCCATTTGTGTAAATGTGTCCAGTAAAACAAAAACTAAACTGACCTCAGACAGAGAGTTCCTACGTATTTAAACAATAAATTGTCTGCCAACACCTTAATGCTCCCTGCCCGCCCTGCCTCAGAACCCCCAGAAAATGTGGCCTTACCCTGCTGAGTCTTAAACAGTAGTGAAGGCTAGTGAGGCACCTCACTGAACATTTATTAACATGCTATAGCTTGAAGAACTCAAAGGAAACAGCATTTCTCAAAGGAAATGAAGTAACTGTGTTTCATGAGGTCACATCTTTCTCTTTTTGTACTACATTAGAGATTGTACGGATGAATTTAACAAATCTGGGATTTCATCCTCTACATTTCTACCATCATCACAAATCAGCAAGAGGTGAGGGTGCTAGAGAGCCCCACCTCACACTGAGAAGACACTCAGAGAAACAGCTATCTTGGAGCTTAGTGCTATTAAAGAAAAAATTAAAAGGTATAGAATGAGTTTGACCAGTTACTACTTGAACAACAGCTAAATTCTCTGGTTACAGACTCACACTTTAGTACTGCAGGTTGTGAGTGAAGAGAAGTACCGAAAAAGAGCTCAAGAAGTTGCACTAAGCAAGCTGAGAAAAAGTCTGCCTATTTGTACAGGAAGGACATGTAATTTTCCCCCTCATTCAACTACCTCCAGACCTGCTTTTACACATTTGAACCCCAATATAGCCTTAACTTCTCTCTCTCACTCCAAAAAACAGCTTTCATGTAGTGTCTAACTACTGTTTTGACTTCCTTCTCCTTTGTGTTCTCCATCTCCCCATAACCCTTTCCCCAACACAACACAAGCAGGAAGGCTGAGGTGCAAGCTATTAAAGCACTCTTACCATAACATTGAGCTGGGAGTTGCTGGCCTGTGCGATTCCAAGGATGTTTGTGGTGTGCATCACTTCGACAGAAAAACTGGGCAGCCAGCTGGCAATTCGGGAGCCTGAGGTAAGAAATCACCAAGAAAGTGAAAAATTAATATGGGGTTCTCAGCAGGGAAAGAATTTCTGTGTGTATTTAACATAACTCTTCATATTCCACAAGATACACACAGGGAGTTCTGCAGTGCAATCCATCCCCAAGGTCTCCTGAACATGGGAGATGGCTGGAGTTAATCAGTAGCTGGTTTACTCTCCTCAAACAGTCACAGTGGTTTAATAATCTGAGGGCTGGAAGAGGATCAAAAAAACATATTCTTGTTTTCTTCTTTTAATGTTCCCATTACAGTGAAAATTAAAATAATCCAGAGTCAAATTCCATTCTGGAATATATGAATAACTCCAACAGTCTTACTAAAAAGAGGACACCTTCTAAACAATTTGAATCCAGTTCCAAAATGGGTCATCACTGAGAAAATATTACTTCAAAGGGGCACAGAGTAAGTGAACAAAGTGACTGCTGCAATCGTGTGCTTCAGCTCAACAGAGTAGGGCACATGGCTCCCTCCTCCTCCCGTGCTGCCATTTAAATAAACACATGATTTTCTCTGCACCACTTCTCCATGGTAATTCTGCAGGTCTCCAAGCCACAGGAGAGCACTGGGGAGCACAGCCATCAAAAATATAGTGTTGTTCTAAATATAAATGTCCTTTGGAGACCTAAAGCACCCCCAAAAAAAGTGGAAGCCACACAGAAACTATGAGCCAGTCTCAGTGTACCTAGAGATGTCTGACCCTTCTCTGCACATTATTCTCCTCCCAGTCTCCAAAGGTTGCACAACAAGCACAGACAAAGAACAGGTCACTGTGTGAGTTTGCAGCATCTCAGCTATGCCGTGGGAGCTCCACAAGAGCAGAGCCCAAAGCTGAGTATTTGAAGTACTGAAACCTACTGGGAAGCAACAAGTCTGCCATCAAAAGCTGGGAAACTGAGGAACACAGTCACACACTGATACCAAAACTATAAAAAAAAAAAATCTGTAAGACAAGCAATGTAAATTGTCTTTTTCAAAACAAGTTGTCTGCATACACAGAAATTCTCACGGTCTGAAATCACATCTGCTTTGTGAGTATTAAAACACATCATTAAAATAAACAAACATGTAAAAACTGTTGTAGTTACACGACTGCTTCTAAGACTAATCTTCTGCACCTAACCAAGCATTGCAAGTGTGTTGTAAATTGAGTGGCAAATGGACTTCAGACAACCACACATTAGTGAGGGCATAGACCAACTTTTAGACTGCACCACAGGGGGTGTTTTTCCCTGCTTTGACTGTCACTGATTAACCACCACATGGTAACAAAAAAAGACACATTGAACTGCCCATTCTGCTTGTCAACATGGCACACAACGAACAAAATGCCGGTATTGAAGATGTTAACCACAACAAATCCAGAAAAAGAGAGCGCTTGCACAAAATCTTTTAAGAAATCTCCATAGCTCCGGACAAACTCAGAGACACATATCTGAGCTCTTGCAAAAGAACCATGAAAAACATACAGGTGTTTGACAAACACAAGCAGAGGATGGTTTGAGTTTCAGCTGAAGCACAGAGAGAATTCCCTTCCACAGAAGGCTGCTCCCTTTGTTTATCTGGGCAAAAGCAGTGGATGTCAAACGTGCTGAGCTCACCATCGAAGTGGAAGAAGTGATTGTGGTGGTTCAGGCGGGGTCTGCCTTCTGCTGCTGCCACGGGGACCAGGTTCTCATCCAGATTTTCCCTTTGGTGATCCTCCCTCACGTGATGGCTGTCAGTGATGTTAAGAGACATTCTGCAGGTGGGGCAAGATGTATCTTGTTCCAGCCAGGACCGCAGGCACGAGCTGGCAGGAGAACAGCAACATTATATGGTGAGCTTGCGGCGCTTTTCCAAGACACCACTATCGTGAGTCCATCAAGCAGCTGTAGCATATTCTGTACACAACATCAACGCATGGACTTCTCAGAGATACCCCTGATATCTCTGGCATGGGTTTCTTATTTCTTTCAGCTGAAAATACTCAAGTGTTCGCTTTTATAAAAATGCATGCAGATTTATCACAAACTTAAAACACTCTCCAAGTTTGTTGTTCCTCCAGCTCTGAACAAGCAAGTACTTTTTGCCTGGAAGGGAAAACAAAGCATTTTCCCTTCTCTCACCATCCCCAACCAAAAAAGACAAAAACAACTGGACGCATAATTAATATATACTGACACATTTTCATAGCAATTCTACCTGAGATGAGGCGATGATACCTCTAATGTTTTCAAAAGCTTTTTAAAATATCAATACCCAAACCACCAAAGTCAATACCACTCCGGGAACTCTCTAAACAGATTTATTAATACTAACAAGTCTGTGCCATTACAATCCTTACTTAATTCTGAACATTTGCTGTCCTGCAGAAACTGAGAAGCATGTGAAAAAGAAGGTTGAAACACTCAAAGCTGTGCATGCTTTTTGATTCAGACTGGCACGACCCAATTGCAGCATTTGTACAAGTTAAACCTAATTTTCAGTGTGGAAGAACTGAATTTCACAGCACTGAACACTTCTTATAGCACATACTTCACGCTTGCAGGGTGGGTTTTCCAGCAGGAGCTCTTAAATCACTTTAGAAAGGTAGAGATATACAAAAAGGTCAAATAAACCTGTTCCCCAAATTGTGTACTTGCAAACAAAGGCACAGATCACAGATTTGCACTGACAGAGCAAGGGGAAAGTCCTAATTGCAGAATTCTAGCAAATTCAAGGATACAACCACACTTCCATCATATTGCAACGGAGGGATATGCAGTGATAAGTTTCCCAGAAAACAAACAAAGCCGTAAAAATCTACCAACTTCCACCACCTTGCTCACCAGCAGAACCTGTATGTTAGCACTGGTGGTGCTGTCACACATCACCTCCATTACCACAGCAAAACCACCCTGCCCACAACAAGCTCAAACCTCTGCTAGAGCTGTACTCCACAGGTCACCTGGGAAACACCTGGAGTGACACAACCTGCCACCACACTCCTGCTGCTCCTCAGTGGCTCAGCCACAGAGATGCTGGAATGGACACGACCCACAGCCCATCAGAAGGAGCACCAACACCAGGTCAAGGCTGGCAACCTTTCTGAGCAACAACTCTTTTGAAATTGACTGCTTCCTAAAAGATGAAGCAGAGAGTTTCAACAGAGCCTAAAAGGTTCAGACACCTACTCCCATTAAATTTCCTTAATATTTAGGCACAGGATTGATCTCAGTGATGTGAATCTTCCCTGACACCTTCTCTTCCACTCCAAATAAATGATGATGAAAAAGAAATCCCACGTGATTGAGAATGGACACAATGTTCAGCCTGCTGGCAAAATCACCAGGCTTTTATGAGGAGAAAAACCACTCTCAGGTTATAAATAGGGTTATTAGTTACATCTGGTTTTATATGCAAGCATAAGTCATCCACTGTAGTATGTTCCCTCCCTAAAAGCACCAAGGAGTGTAACTTGTCTCCGAAAAAAACTGCTTCAGAACTGTTACTGCAACTGTAACTACAAAAGGATCCTTTTAAATACGGAGAAAATGACTTTCTGAAGAGAATACCCCGGGCTTCTCAAGTGCTCAGCAGGTGATTAAATATTCACACGATTCAGTAGCACTGGAAGAGGAGTTTCTGCTACAGCGGCACATTATCTCATTAGAGACTTCTTGGAACACAGATAAATATTTATGGCAAGGTTTGTCATAAATGACAACAAATTAGCACAAAGATTACAACCTCTGGTTTGACAGTTACCAGAAAAGCAAAAAGCTATTTGCAGAAAGTAACACTACAGGGACAATTTAACTGACCATGCACGTTCATCACATGGCACTTCAGAAACGCCAGATTCAATCCCTGCATCTCCTTTCATTTTTAAGCACATGCATGAAAGTGTAAGTACTGCTACAAAAGATCCAAGAAAAGTCACATCTAACTCAGCACACTGTCTCCACAACCATCTGCTACTATTCACTACAGAATGAGTGTAAGAAGCAGCATAGAGAGAGATCCTTTGTCCAAGAGCTTCCCAGTTCTAACTACAAGCTGCTTAGGGACCACTTCAGCTAATTTAGTTAACCTCTTTTACAGCCCTGATGCACTCATTCTCCCATGAAACCACAGAATCAGACCTGGCCTCCACAACTCACACTGTGCAAGGATGCACTATATAAAAATCTTCCCTCTTTTCTCTTTAAATCTGATACCTGAAAGGTACTTAAGAATTTAACTCAAATCTTTGTTCTTCACCTTAAAATCAACACAGCCTCATGGACAACAAGCCTACCAACTTGCTATTCAGAAACTCAATACCACCTACCTGTTAGCTGACAAGGTGCATACTCTGATTTTGGTGGAAAAAAATGCAGCATGTGAAACAACTCAAACAAGAAAATGACTGGCATGAACAGGACTTGTATTTTGTTATTAGAAGCAAGTGACAAGGACCAGACAGCAAACACCCACAACTCTGCTGGTAGTTCATTACTTATCAGCCCTCTGTAAATTTTAGCCATGCCCATCTATCCCTTCCCTTCTGAGTCAGGTGCACCCTCTCCAGCTCTGGAAACCTACTTGTGGAAGAGATGGCCACAAGGGAGTTTACGTGCGGATTGCATGGAGTCCCAGCAAATGGCACAGTCATCATTGTTGACTGCCAGCTCCTCTGGTGTTGCAACTGCAAACCTACACAGAAGAAAAAGGAAGAGACAAAAGTAATGACTACAGCAACTCAGCATGGCCTCCTCTCTAGAGAACTGAGCCCTGAGAAAGCCTTATCGTCTACATTGACTTTGCCTTAGGAGAGCTCTGCCAGCAGGTTTGCTATTTTTTTGGTAACTCAGGTGCATGCTGCAAAGGAGCAAACACAAAAACACAAACACACATCTCTCTCATGCCTTTTGCAAGCACGTTTTTTTGCACATCTCCTCATAAATCCTAAGTGCAAAAAGCTTTGACTTTCCATGAGATAATTATATGATCATTAGGTTGAGATCCTCAAGTTATAATCTGTAAAGATTTGGCTTATGTCATTTTTCTAAATGAGTTCTAAGAGCTGTACCCATTAAGATGTCTCCTTGGGATCATAAGCATTTATGGTCTGACTAATTTTGGCCTCCAATTTTGCCACCCCCATTTGTCTTGAGTGATTTTCCTTTTTTTTTTTTTAAGCTGTAGTGCCTTGTAAGCAGTTACTCCACAGTAGCCAAACACAGACAATATAAAGATGAGTGGTATAACAGCATTCCATAGTCCTGCTTGTATGGAGTATACCTGAAGAACAACCACACAAAGGCAGGGAGCTTACTGCCATTGGCAGCTTCAGAAGGAAGCTGGAATGTGGCTCTTCCAGCACAATCAGAATGACCAAAACACATCAAGTCGCTCAGAAAGAAGTCTGTGACACATGCAACTTAAACAGCTTTGTGAGCAGCTCAAAGGGGTTTAGTGGCTGCATCTTACTGAAAAGAAACAGTGCACTGAGGGTGAATTTTATTATGCAGCTCTTAACCTGATATCACAGCCATTAAACAACTGTTCACAAAGTAAATCACAGGAATTTCTAGACAAGCCAGCCTTCTCCATCTGGACTACAGCAGCAGGCAGAGTTAATCAAACCCACAGAGGTCCGAAATTAAAACAGTACAGTGATGTACAGAAAGAGTAAAACTCCCTGTTGCTCTTAAATTTTTTAAGGACATAGCCAAATTATGAAAACATTGAATCAAAGATGCAGTAGTATGTGGCACAATATTAGGTTTTAGCAGGCCTCCCAATTTCTCCATACTGCCTTACTACAGGGGGATGGACTAAAGTAATGCCAAGGTGCTCTCAGCTCTACTACAGCTAGAGTCTGTTCAGAGTTGGCTTCAGGTTTAATAAATATATAAGTAAAGCTAGGCAAGTTGTAATTAATATTTTTATTTCATTTCAGGCAGTAACTGAATATTATGGCCTAATGAAATTAAGAGCATTTATTTCTAGCATAGGCAAAGTCAATATTTGACAACTGAAGCAGGCAGAACTCTGCAGAGCTTTTCTGACCCCAACAAGGTAGTATACAAGAAAATACAAGAGAAGAAATACTGCCTTGTTGCCAGTTAATACAATACCAGTAATACTGCTATTATAAAACTCAACCCTACATGTCTGCTAAAACCAGAAAGAGTGTCCCCTGTAACAAATAAAACTGATAAAAACACACTCTAAGTGTAAAGACTGAAGAGCTGTGTTTGGAAGATTGCATCTCTCCAGCTTACATCATGCCACGTGTAGCAAAGGAATGTAAACCAATCCCAACTTCCCTGTCAGGATCCTCTCTCCCAGATCTACATCAGGACTGCAGAGGAAATGAGAGGCTCACCTGGCTTCCATGTTTCCAACCACACGCAGGTAGTTCTTGTGCCGCCGAATTCTCCGCTGAACCTCGTGGAACAGGTAGCGCAGCTGCATAAAAATCACCAGGCTGGCCATTGACAGCCAGATATTGCCAAACAGCTTTGGGGAAAAACCAGAGCAGTGATTAGAAACAAAAACCGTGGGTAACAACATGCTGCATTAGGTCTTAAGAGCAAAAGAAATCAAGAAGCCAGCACTGAAGGATTTGTCGTTTATTGACTCCGTTTAGACTAACCCATGTGTTCACAGGTATTACTACTCATGACCTCTTCAGATACAACTTTGGCAGCACAGCATTTATAATGAGGATAAACTGTATTCAGTCCTGTCCAGCTTAGCGTCCCCTGCTGCCAATGAAAATAATTCAGTCTGACACTACTCAATAAAAAAGCTAATTAAACACCTATTAAACAGATAGTTACACAGTAGCTAATACTCCATAATGAAGTTGTTTGTGATGGCTCCAATTACACATGAGGAAAGAATGCCAGAATCCCCCCTACTCTATTTTCATTTCTACTTAAGTAACTTTGCTGTAATATCTGGTTTCTAAAATAAGTTAAGCAAAAAAATATGTACAATAAGTATACTCAATACCCTTCATTGTAAGGCCAGTCTATTTGTTCAACATTATGTCCAGTATTTCATACCAGCATATGAATATGATGCATCAGGTCCAGGGAAAGCAATGTTAGCTCCATGACAAAATCTGTGTAATAGACATAAGTGCCTTTGCCCTCCCATGTTCCTTCGTGGTTGAGATCCCAGAGATGAACAACATATCTGCAAAAGCAGGGAAATTAACATTACTCCATCTTTTTTGTTAAATAGCATCTCTATTTCAAATTATTTCACCCATTTTTCAAACAAGTTCTGGATATGGATTCTTTGCCCTTCCTAAGCCCTGTGCCCATACTCAGCTTTCCCAGGGGAGGTTTTTGCTAATGTTACTGGTTTTGAACAGCAACATTTTAAAAAGGCAAAAAGCAACCAATGCTTAGCCCACACTGGCACTACAGACACTGACAGCTAACAAAGATGCAATGTTTCCTAAAAACCTCTGCACATATCAAAAGTCAGTCTTGGGATTACAGTAACTACAGAGCCACATTTTTCAGCAGGTGAGGTATTTCTCAGGAGAGTCAGGAGTTCAGTGAGCAGAACAAAGAGGCTCCTGTGCTACATGCCATGTCCTACATAGGTGCATTACAGATACACGTGCACGTGACTTTTTCAAAGCAAAACTTCCAGAGAGTAAGATCTTACAAGAAACCCAGCAGGATGACATTAAGTTGCATATGTCAACCCTCATACAGCAGCACTGATCCACTTTAAACTTGTGTGTCAAGCTATCAGCACACACTAAAGCTATCCATGCACTGCAGAACTTTTGCTTCAAAAGAGCACAGGCAAAGTTAAATACCTTTGCCCATCTCACAGAATTCCACAATAGTTGGGTTGGAAGGGATCTTGAAGCTCATCTTGTTCCAACCTTCTTTCCATGGGCAGGAACACCTTCCACCAGATCAGGTCGCCCAAAGCCCAGACTAGCCTGGACTCGAGCACCTCCAGGGATGGGACAGTCACAGCTTCTCTGGGCAGCCTGTGCCAGTGACTCATCAACCTCACAGGGAAGCATTCTTTCCTAATATCTAATCTAGTCGGGCCCTCTGTCAGCTTGAAGCCATTCCCCCTTGCCCTATGATTCCATGCCCTTGTCCAAAGTCCCTCTCCAGCTCTCCTGGAGCCCTTTAGGTACTGGAAGGGGCTCTTAAGTCTCCTCAGAGCCTTCTTTTCTCCACATTGAATAACTCCAACTCTCTTCAGGCTGTCTCCACGGCAGAGGCGCTCCAGTCCTCTGAAAATCTTTACAGTCTCCTCTGGATTCACTCCAGCAGATCCACATCCTTCTCCTCAGAGCTGGAAGCAGCACTGCAGGTGGGGGTCTCACCAGAGCAGAGCAGAGAGGCAGAATCCCTTTGCTTGACCTGCTGCCCACACTGCTGGGGATGTACCCCAGGATACAGTTGAGCTTTCTGAGCAAACACACATTGCTACATCACGTCAAGCTTCTCATCCACCATCAGGCCCAAGTGTTTCTTCTTAGGGTTTGTAATTCAGCAAGGTAATTACATACACCTCTTACATCAACATGCTATACACACTACCCTCCTGAACAACCATCCTGTAAAACATAACATACTCACCGTAAAATCACATGAGCAGTTCTGACTGTCACAAGCAGGGACTGTAAAAGAGGAAGAAAAAAAATCATATATGTTAACAACATTCTGGCTGGGACAGTGGCTCAGATGCAGGAGCTCAAGAGCTAAAACAAAATGCCTTTACTGCAGCTTTAAAAGTTCCTGTGAACCAATAGTCACTAGAGGTGACTGTGTGCACAATATACCTGTGACAAACATGAAGCTTATAAATAAATGTGGAAGAAATTGTTCCCAAACATATGATGCTATTAGAGCAGCCACTAGTGTTACTGCTAAGTGTCACTTTTCCCCCACTACACAGGACAGGACATACTACCTTTTTCAATTATTATCACACAGCATGTGTTGAGACCACAATCCCACCAACTACCTCTCCTAATCCCACTTCAAAAAAAAAAAAAAAAAAAAAAAAAAAAAAAAACC
>VXBX01003293.1:206200-225354 GCA_013400415.1 Scytalopus superciliaris | reverse complement strand
CGGGACGAGCTGCTGGGCCTCGGCTTCTGCGGGAGGCGCAACGACCTCCTCTCGCTGCGGCAGGTGGGCCCCGGGCCGGCATGGGCCGGGCCGGGCTGAGCCGAGCCGTGCTAGGCCGGGCCGTGCTAAGCCGAGCCGCCCTGACTCCCTTCCCTCCCTCTCTTCCATGGGCCGCCGCAGTCCGAGGAGCTGGGGGCAAGCCCGGAGCCGCACGTGGCCGCGCTGAGGTAAAGCTGTCACCCGCAGCAGCAGCACCTCTCGCTGCTGAAATAGTTGGAAGGGAGGCAGTGAGTTAGTTTAGGCCGTGGCGATGCGGGTGTTTGTAACACAGGAGCACGCTGGCCTTGTGGTTGTCTCCTCAGGCGTGCTCTGTGTGAGGAGTTCCGACCGTGGCTTTCTGCCGTGACCCACATCGAGCTGGAGCCAACTATTGACATCTCCTGTGCTAAATATGAATACACTGGTCAGTATATAAGTGATCCTTTCCCTAAAGCTGTGCACGTGTAGGGAACAAAACCTCTATGGAATACCTGATCATTTGGTGACTCCAGGTTCCGGCTGTGCCTGTGCCTTTAGTCATGAAAAGTCACTGTAGGGGGAAGTTTTTTACTGCAGTCCACTCTAATTTTTAAGTCTTCTGCACAGCCACTTGCTGGTCCAGCTTTTCTGTTCCCAGGATTCCCCCTCCCCTCTATTCCAGCCACAAACTTCCATTCCATTGGGAATCCAGGTCCCCTGTGCCTGGTGGCACCCAGGAAGGGGTGGGTGATGAGGTTGTCCCTTCAGAGTGGGCTGATGTGCCAACTGCAGTGCCATCTCATGGAAGTTGATCCTGGGCTGGTAATGCTGATTGAAAATGCCATTCTCGGGAAGAAGGTGTTTTTTGTTGTTATGTCCTTGCGGGAACAGATGGGGGAAGCAGCTGCTGGAATGAATCCCACGTGCTGCAGGTGCTGCAGCAGCAAAACGTGTGTGATTGCAGATGTGCTGCTGTGCCACGACGACGAGCTGGAAGGGCGGAGAATCGCTTTCATCCTGTACCTCGTCCCACCCTGGGAGAGAAGTGATGGGGGCACACTGGACCTGTACAGCACAGATGGTGAGAGCTGCAAGCTTGGCCTCAGGTGCATGAAAAACATGGAGCTTGTGCTCCCCTTGCAGCAGCTCTCCTCAGACTGTAAAAGGGAGATAAAGAGTTTTTCCTTTGTTCCGAAAAGCTGATGTATAGGTAAAATTTGTACCTCAGGGCTGGGCTTTACAGACAATGGGCAACAGCAGACAAAAAAGCAGCCTTTAATTCCATTCTTTTGGAAGGGCCAAGAGTGGAGGCAAGCTGGAAGAGGTGCCAGTAACTCCAGACTGATGAGGATAAATATCTCTTTCCAGTAACAGAACCACAGAATGGTTTGGGTTGGAAGGGATTTTAAAGATTATTTAGTTCCAACCCCCCTGCTGTGGACAGGTGCACCTTCCACTAGACCAGGTTGCTCCAAGCCCTGTGCAATGAGGCCTTGAACACTTCCAGGGATGGGGCATCCACAGCATCTCTGGGCAACCTGTGCTAGTGCATCATGCTCTCATCACAGTAAAGAATTTCTTATTAACATATAATCTAACCCTGCCCTCTGTCAGTTTGAAGCCATGTCCTGGCACTCCATGCCCTTGTACAAAGTCCCTCTCCAACTCTCTTGCAGCCCCTTTAGGCACTGGAAGGGGCTTTAAGGTCTCCCTGGAGCCAGGCTGAACAGCTCCAACTTTCTCTGTCTGTCTCCATAGCAGAGCTGCATTGATTCCTCACCAAGCCCTTGCTCTGAGCTCCATCTCTTACACCCAGATGTCCCACCAGTCAGTGTCATGAAGCCAGAGAGAAGTGGCAGTTTCTAGCAAGTTCCAGTTCCATATCTTAACCAGAGTATGTTTTCTTCCTCCTCAGAGCACTTTCAGCCACAGCAAATCACCAAGTCATTAGTACCTTCGTGGAACACACTGGTTTTCTTTGAAGTGTCTCCAGTCTCTTTCCACCAGGCAAGGAGCTGTCTCTTGTTCATTTTTTCATTCTCATTGTTGTGGTTATTTACCCTGTGTGTTATTACAATCCTGATGGGGAGGGAGCAGAACTGTGGCTAGAGTGGATACTCATGCTGTGTGCTAAAGGCAGGGCTTCAAGGACTTTAAGGAGGATTAGGACTGACAAAGCCAACTCTAAACTATCTGTCTAGCTTCATCATCCTGGGAAGGATAAAATTCTATTTTGTGTTGGTGTCCTGGCAAACTATTGCTGTGAATTCAGCTGGGGTTTGTTTTAATTTGTTGGCTTGTTTTTTCTCATAGCCATTCCAAATAACCTAGAACACCTCTGATTCATAGAAGGAAAGGGCCACTGCAGTAACAATAAGAGCCAAAACCTTTTCAGAATGGACTGTGTTTCTTCTTTGTCTTCCATCACAATATTCTAAGAACCAAACCAAAAACCAACAGTGGAAAGTCTTTATGTGCTATTTAAAAATTTGCAAGATTTTGAAACCTGTCAGAAGGGAATGGCTTTCTCTTCACACCACTGTTACAGTACACTAGAGTATGAAATTGTTCCACTTCGCCCAACCTCTGCACAATTTCATCAAATCAAGATTTAACAGTGACCATCACAATGGGAAAACTAAGGGTTTCCACCAACCAGGGTAAATGCAAGGATAGAGACACTGCTCTTAGTCTGCTAGGTAGGCAGACAAAGAGCCAAACGTACAGGTAAATGCCCTTCATGATGGCTTGTGTTACAGCACTGTTTAAAAAGTAAAGGACAGTGCAGAGCAGTATAGTCTGCCAAGGCCCAGGGGTGCTCCATGTTGTCTGAGCTTCCAGATTAAGCTGTGACAGCTGATCTTTGCAGTCTGTGATGGCTGGTCCCTCAACAAAGTAAACAGTAGAAAAATAAAATGCAATTACTTTTAGTAACAGAATGATAAAGCCCTCCTAGAGGAGGGGCTCTGCTGTGAGCTTGGAGTAGAAGCTTAGACTGGAATTCTGGAAATATAAAATGGACTCGCGCATCAAACTTTGCTTTAAGTCTCTGTGATAATTTGAGCTGGTCTAGCCCTGTCCAACTTTTCTGTGTGTGCAGTGGGCTCTCTGGAGTCAGGTCCATCTCCTGTCATGGGTTTACATGGTGCCTGTTACACCTGGTCCTTACATGTTTTGTTGTCTAGACAGTAACGGGCTGCTCGATGTTGTTGCAGGTGTCAGAAGTTCTGTCGGCCAAGTGCCGCCTGTCAGTGAGTGGCTGGTTTCATGGCCCACCACTGGCCAGACCTGCACGCCACGTTGAAGCTCCCTTGCCCAGGAGCCCCCACATCCCCCACGATGTGAGTAACAAGCCAACATCTGCTTGTCTGCATTTCTCCTGCATTTCTCTCTCTCATTTCTCTCTCGTGTTCCTGTAATACCTGTTACGGGATGCACGGGTGCTCTGGGGATGCTTTAATCTTACCACATTCTCCTTTTTGTTCCCTGTCTGTAAATTTGTATCCAGTTTCATTCTTGTGCATCTTTGTTGACTCTGTATGTTTTGCATACCTAGAATAGTTCAGAGAATGTGGCAAATACTCATGTGTGTGTGTGCGTGTGTGTGTGTAGGAATCCAGCCCTGTGGCCAGCTCAGTAAGGGGAATTGCAGAATCTTCTTCGCTTTTGCAAATTCAGCATTCCAATCCATTTCCCTTCCAGCACGAAATACTGTATGAGTGGATCAATGTAGTTTATTTGGACATGGACTCCCAAGCTCAAATCCAGGAGGAATTTGAAGAGCGATCAGAAATTCTCCTGAAGGACTTTATTAAGGTGAGCGTGGTGGTTCGATTTGATCTCATCTGCCAGAACAGGTTGCAGGGCTGACAGGCACCACATGGCATTCAAGCTGAGAAAGGGCTTGCTTGCACATTTGTTAACTAAAACACCTTCTAGTTTCATGCCCTAAAGGAGAGTGGACCAGGTGACTTCCAGAGGTCCTTTCCAACATCAGCCACTCTCTGGTTCTGTGGGTGGATCCCCTCTGACTGCCTGTACATGGCTGCATAGGGACTCGAGAATCAACCACTTGTCTTCAACCTTATTTCCTGCAAGAAGCAAAACAGAAGGCTGGAAACCCATGTCCTACTTCCCAGCCTTTCCCCCAGCTCTTGCAGTGTAGCATTTGGGGAACTCCACCTGTTTGTGAAACAAGAGACCCATGACAGGTTTGTCTTTCTTGAAGGACTTTGACTGACTGACCTGTTTCAGTGAAATTGCATTCTCACCCAGCAGACAACCAAGTAGTATTTGATACCTCCAGGTCACTGACACCAAAAAGACACGATGCTGGCCCAGGCAGTGCCTCTAAATTCAGCAGTTTGGGGATCCTTGGACAAGCTAGAGAAAAAGAGTGCCTTATCTGGAGGCACTGCTTCTGGCACACCTGGGAGCTAAGGGTTAACATTTCTGCAATATCTTTTTTGCTTAGAAAGAGAAATACCAACTACTCTGTGAAGCACTGGAGAAGAAAGAGATCCAATGGAATAGTCGGGGTCCTGCCAATAAAAGGTGGGGAGCCACAGCACGCTGTACCTGTTGATCAGGCCAAGCAGGAGCTGCCATGAGGCTGCACTGGTTCATGTTGCCCCCAAGGATGTCCTTGTTGGCTTTCCAACAAGGAGATACACCTGCTGATACACCTGCTGTCTTTCAGACTCTACGAGGCAGCAGAGGAAGACAGCCTCCCTGACACCCTGAAGAAATTCCTGCAGCTGTTACGCTCCGAGGCCTTGTTTTTGCTGCTTTCCAACTTCACTGGCTTAAAGCTGCACTTCCTGGCTCCCTCTGATGAGGATGAAGATGCTGGGGAAGGATGTGCAGCAGACACTGCTGGGCACAGCAGTCCCAAACCTGAGCAGGAAGAGACTGAACAACAGGCTGATGGCAATCCCTGTCAGCCAGACGAGCCTGACAACACTCCTGAAGCACAAGACAGTGAGACACAGAACAGTAAGTAGACCAGCAGCAGTGTGAAATGGCTTAAGCAGAATCCTGATGCTAAGGGTCCTGGCAGCAGAATTCCCAATGACTTTCATGGAATGTAGCATTTCATCTTGTACTGCAGCCAGCACAAAGCACCAGCACAAACGTGGGACTCGAAGCACATCAGGTCGGGTATCCGAAATCAGTGACCATTACAAAAGAATTTGGAATAAATTAACAACTTAAAGTTACTGTTTTGAACAGACCTAAGTCTAAAGGGTGGGACTTCTGGGGGGGGCTGTTAATTGCCCAGTAATCTTTTGTCAATCATTGTGTGGTTTCTGCATCCAAATATCCCTGCCTCGTATAAATCAGATTCTCATATGAGATAACAAATCCAAAGGAAAAAGGTGAACAGGTCAGCAGTAAGGTCATTTCAGAATTATAAAGCTGATACCTAAAAGGTAGGATTTAACCTTTCAGAAAACACTGTCAGCCATAATAACCATTTATTGTCAGCAGTGAGATACCATTGCTATCAAAGTAAGATAATTTTGGATGCATGGATTGGTGATGTTTATTTGAAACAGTGGCTCATGTTTAAGGGCAGAATTTTTGAGAATGCTCACCCTGCTCTGAGGCAGGCAAATTAGTGGACACTAATTATAAAATAATTATAAAAGATAGCAAAAAAAAGAAGTCCTACTGAAAAATCCCATCAGAACACTTAACAGGAACAAAGGCTTTGTTTTTCTGATCTCCACAGGTAGTCACTTGGCTCTTCTATCTGCTCTGTTCCCACTGTGTGATTTTAAATTCATGTATGAGGAGGCCATAGCTTGGGTCTGTTGGTCTACATGGATTGGAAAAGACCCATGAGAAAAGACAGGCTTCCCCACATTCTGACAAAACTCTTTGGATGGGACACACAGAGTGAGTTCAGAGCAATGTCCTTCTTCACTGAGGCTTCTGGTAGTTCCAGGGTACTCTCAGAGCAGATAGGATGCTGGCTGTTGAGGCTCAGAGCTGTACTGTAAATCCAGAGTTGGGACTGAAGCACATCAGAGCTTCAGGCCATATGGAGCAAATCTTGGTCCTGGCTCCTACACATTGTTCAAAGTACATAACCTGGAACCACCTCTAGGAAAGACACCTTTTTATCCCTGAGGCCAGCAGACGGTTTTCACAGTGGTGTGACCGTGCCAGGCCTTGCTCCCCACGTGCTGTTGCATGGCTTCATGGCTTTCCTGGCATGTTTGTGCCCTCTCCTAGGCTCGGGTACCCCTGTGTGTGCGGGGGAGCTGCGGCGCTGGACCCACGGGCACTACACTCTAGTCCATGACACTCAAGCAACAGAATTTGCTCTCGACCTGCTCTTCTTCTGTGGCTGTGAGGGTAAGTGAACAGGAGAGAGATGTCACTCTCCTTACAAGGTTGGCATAAAGGAATGACTTCTGAATTCTCAGCAGTGCTAAAACAACCAAAATTTCCCTGCTTTTTGTCTACAAAGAAGGTCTCTCTAGATTTTGTTGAAGTCCTCATTTTAGCATAAATCCTTGTTTCTGTAAGTCTTTGTATAGAAAAGATGTGGGATTATGGCCTTTCCTACTGGAGCCAGGAGGTGGCGCTTGGGCAGAGGGAAAGCTGAGTCTCCCAGACTTTTTCTCTCCTAAGCAATGGCTCTGGGCACAGTGGAGGGTCAGGTGCCCAGAATATCTGGTAAAAGTGTTCCGTATCACCCCTTTTCTCTTCAGAATTATCACTGCACCTCCAATTCACAAAGCCCAGGGTCTTCAAAAGTTACTTTAGGCATATCTAGGCATTTTAGATTGATTGCTAGTTAGATAGTGATGAAAACAAAAATCTATAAACACAAGCATTTTAGACCAGCTGAGCCCAGAACACACAGCTGAAACCATCTGGCACATGCTGGTAATTATACTGAAACCATTTGGGTATCTGCTAAGGCAGAACTGTTCTACATATGAGGAGCAGAGCAGTAAACAATTTTAAACAGCCATAAAAGGCAAATCCAGTACATTTGCTTCAGGTTGTTTCTGATCAGAAGAGAAAAATAGATTGGAGGAGGTGAACTCAGGATCATTCCAGTAACTGTGGGCAGTGGGGTGAAAAAATGGCATCTCCAGGAGGGTTGTATGGAGGCTGGGCAC
Source organism: Scytalopus superciliaris (assembly GCA_013400415.1). NCBI lineage: Eukaryota > Metazoa > Chordata > Aves > Passeriformes > Rhinocryptidae > Scytalopus > Scytalopus superciliaris. The sequence continues at coordinate 218,197 of VXBX01003293.1, read as the reverse complement.
ATTGAACTTTCTAAGAATCTTTTTTTTTCTATTTTAAGACTGGGACCCTGAATATGGTGGCTTTACCTCCTACATTGCTAAAGGTGAAGATGAAGAGGTAAGGACCTCAGTTACTAGCTGCAAATCAGATAAAACTGTTTAGGGTGGAGTGATATAATTATGCTTTGCCATAAGGCTAACATGATCCTGAAGGTGCTCATATCACCCTGGAGCCTTCCTGCCCCAGTCACTGCTCATGTTTCAGGAGGCTGGTGTTCACCTAAAACACAAGACCCAGGCCTGACCGTGCCTCACAGCAGCTGCACCCTCCAGCCTTGGAGGGACATGGGGCTGTAGCAGAGATGACCCTTTTCCAGGGAAGCGCTGTTCCCTGGGGTCACATTCAGCATCAGTACTAGTGACAGCACTGAGCAGTCATACTAGTAAGAAATCCAGAATCCTCACCTCTATAATAATGCTTCTGGTTGAGGGGTATTAAAAGGAGAGTAGTGTCACAGTTCAGTTTCTAACACCAGACCTCTGTACTGACTAACTTGAAACTGTTCTGTTTGTTTCTTCTTCAAAATTCTATCAAAGCCATTTTTATGAAATTAATTTCCTCCCTTTTGTCTCTTCTAGCTGTTGACAGTGAATCCAGAGGACAACTGCTTGGCCTTAGTTTATAGAGACAAAGAAACTATGAAGTTTGTGAAATACATCAACCATCGCAGCTTGGCACGCCTGAACAAGCATCCCAACAGAACAGGATTTTGGGATTTTTCCTTTGTCTATTATGAGTGATGGTGCAGAGTGTGACCAGTCATAGAAGATGTTGGTGGGCAAGTTCCTATCCAGGCATTCAGCTGGGACCTAAGTGCAGACAAACTTTGCTGATGCAGCTTCATCACAGTGCATACAGTGGGGTCCAGCCAGGTGGCTCTTTTAACTGTACAAATGAAATTCGGTCTTCCCCCAAGTCCATTGTAACATGCACTCTAAACTGCTTTTAATGTTACAGGGAGAGGGTTGTCCCACAAGTGTCAGCTTTCCAGCTCTTCTCTCAGGGGAGAGGGTGAGAATTACAACTGTACATTGCCCTGAGCTGATGACTGTTTTTATTAAAAAAAAGGAAATGGGTCAGTTAAAGGCTTCAAACACACTGGTCGAGCAAGTTTTGTTACAAAATGCCCAAGACAGTCTCTGGAGCTTAACTGTGTTCCCTGTTTGTAGAGGCAAAAATAAAGGAGCTGCCATGGGAAATATGAGGTTTTTCCAGCTGCACAACTCTGTGGAGTTGGGAAGGAAGACAGTGAGGCTATAAAGCTGCTGGCAGTGGGAAGGTCCTGGCACTGTAACAAGGAGCAGGACTTCATTATGCTAAATGCTGTGCAGACAGACCCAGATGCAGCCCTTTCTCCAAAGAATTTACAAGCTAAATACCTGAGAGAAGAAACCTGCTCCTGTGCACTCTGCTTGGGTGGGTGTGCAGACAGCTCCTGGCTTCAGCTGTGAAAGGGTTGTGGCTCCAGTCTCTTCCTTTGCTACTTACAAAGACAAGGGGATGGAGCTAGAAAAAAATCCTGAAGTAAGGACAGGACTCTGTGAATCACTGGTTTCTGAGGCACTCTGCTGCCTATCACGGCAGCAGCTCTTCTTGGGGAGAAAATGGGTTTTATTCTGAGCTGTTCCTGTAGAAGTAAAAAGAGATGAGTAATGGAGGTTTCAAAGAACAAAAAACCAAAATTGTTTGGGTAGTTCTGTACAAAAATGCAGATGTCAAAGCTATTCACAGCACAGTCTGCTAGGCAAAGTTGAGAGTAAATTAATAAAACAAAGTTACTTCTACAACTGCATTGTGAGCCTAGGAAAGTGCTCAGCAGATCTTGGAACAGCCTCTGAGGAGACTGGGAAGAAGCTGGGCTCTCTAGAGCTTGCTGCTTTTTAATAATAAATACTACACTAGAGGGCATACCAGCCCTGGCTTGAGCAAACCTCTATCTACCCGATCACACAAGGAAACACCCTTCTGCCTCCGGTGACTCAGATGAAGTAATTTAATAAGCCAAATTTGCAGTTAGCTTTCAAAGATTTAAAAATGAACACGTCTGCTCTCCCACCCTTCCTGTCCTATGTCTCAAAAGCCAGAGGCTGGCACTACAGGTACAGGGCAGACTCCACTCACTGAAATTTCAAACAACACAAGCTACTGAGGGAAGGGGGGGTCTTAAGTTATACAGCACCAGTAATGGGAACCATCTCTATAGATGCTCTTGCTGGGTGTACAACTCTATATTTACAATTAGATGTAACTGCTTGCAAAGTACTTGGATCATTATGGAAAGGAATGTGAATATGAAACATAGACATACCCACAAAATGAGGAAAAAGGACAATATAGTAAAAAAGCCTCAAGAACTGCAAGTGAACAGTTATGGAGGGGAAGCAACAGAGAACAGAAACCTCATACCAGGCAAGATGGCCTCGTGCAGCCCATTGATCAGCTTGGCTGTACAAGGACACGTTTCCCACCAGCTGACAGCACCTCCAAGCGTGACATTTGAGCAGGGCAACAACAGCTTTCAGTTACTGAAGTGTTGAGCTGTTCACATACTTTACAACAAATATTTTGGGATTTGGTGGCTATCGGTTTGCCAAGTAGCTGAAACAGGAACAATTCAATATGTAGTGAGATGAAACAGTTCAACTGTAGACCAGACTGAAGGAATGGTTCCAGCATTCATAAACAGGCAGCAAGGAAGTTCTGCCATTGAGTATTCAGTGAATTAGTATTAAGATGAGCAGCAACACACAAGGATTGAAGAAACACAGGCTGAAGTCAGATAACCTGTCAGTTCCAATTGTTTATTCAACTTCAAACTGGAACTTGAACTAGACTTGGAATCACTGCTATACAGCTCTCTCTTCAGCAGATGCTGATCCAGCATGGTACTGCTGCACTGCATTTCCCAGGCAGTGAAGGGGGCTGTAGGAGCAAGGTTCCAGACCAAACTGCCATGTCCCAGCAGGGCATGAAAGTGGTCTAGACCCAATCCCCAGCACACATATTAAGGTGTGGTGCCACCTAAGCAACCTTGCCCATGAATTCTTAGCCACACACAGCTCTACTAGCATTGTTTCAGAGCTTATTCTATACTTGACCAGCAGCTTGACCTGCTGAGTGCAGTTCCCCTCCCATACCCAAAAATGGGGCCACTGGGTGCCAGTCCTGGGCTGAACTGCACGAGTGGGGACTGTTTGCCACTGGTCTCCTGGTGCAGGCTCAGCTTATGCCAGTTTGCTACCACACAGCAGCTTTGTTTCAACAGGAAACTGCAAGCCTGGTATCATTTCAGTTCACAGGACATGCATTTTTCATCTGGCAGATAAAAGTTGGCTTTACAGGAAAATAAAGTACAAACTTGTTGTCAGAAACTTAGATTGGGGAAATCAGTCTTATCAGAGGTCTGGACAGCGAGCAAAGGACTGACCTTGCCAGGAGGAAAACAGAGCTGGGAGTGGTGTGTAGTCCTGAAAATCAGGCTGATGGGAAAGCTGTTTTTTTTATCAGAGCCACCCTCTTATCATTAAATGGAGTACATAAATATAAGCAAGCAAGCATTAGGATTTTGAACATAAAGAACAAGAGCTTGAAACAGTGGGAACAGGTACAGCAGGTGGCAGAAAGCCCAGCACTTATGCCAGGAGACTGTTCCATAATCAAGTCTCTGAGCTCACTTGCTTAGAACAGCATGGGTGGCTCACCACCCTTTTACCAAGGAGCTGTATTTGACTAACAACCAGGTTCTTAAAAGGATTCAAATGAGCTCCTGCTGCAGATTCAAAGTTACAGAGGTCTGTACTTTCAGCAGTGCAGTTCTCTGTATGGAAGGGACTGAAGGGGCAGTTTTTTGGGGATTAGAATACATTGTAAGAATTACATTCCCCATTCAACTGGTCACATGCTCACCAGTTGCCCTCTAACAAATGGTGGGTTGCTGGTTTTAATTCAGTAGTGGTTTGTAATAGACCAATTACAGGACATAAATCCTCCTGAAAGCCCTGAGAAGCAACCTAAGAACTTCATTTCACTGAGGTGGGCTGACTCCTCCCCACTCGTGTCTTAAGCCCCGACCCACATAGCAGCAGGTGTGATGCATGGCACAGGAACAAGGAGCACCAGGGCTCAACCTCCATCCTGTGCTGGATATTTTTAGCTTCTAAAAGAAATTTGCATTGGCAAAGATTCAAAAACATCTTTAGATCTGAGATAGAGCCTTACTGTAATATTTTAATCCAATTCAAAGAGATTTCACAATTAAACGGGTTTGAGCCAGGAGCCAAATGATTTTTCAGTACCTTCTTTTGTTCCCATTAGGCACTGCCAGCTCTTCGTGAGCATGCACCAGGTTTGAGTGTGTAGTTTGTTTTTGTTGTTCCTGAAATCCACCCTTGCCCTCCTCAGTATCTGCAGTTTTTCCAGCTGTAGCATGGAACCAGTAGCTGGAAGCAAAACTTCCTGCAATCCAGGTGTGGGGAAGTGTCAGATGTGAGACAGACCACTTCCTACCTGCACAGATCATAGAACTGGATGGCTGTCAAAGCAGATGTTATCACTTTGGTGCTTCTAGTGCACTGCACTGCAGGTTACCTAAAGAGCCACACATCCCTGCAATGAAACCCAGGATTCTCCAGCACAGGGAGTTCAAGTGCACACAGGTTATGCTGCAAAAGCCAGAAAAGTGGTTTGGGTTGGTCTTTTAAACAAATAAACTTAAGACTACACATCTCCCCAACTAAGTCAGAATAAAAGCCATCAAGTCAGTCTATGTTTTAATGGAAAAGGTTGGTGCCTTAACTACAAAATATATTTAAATACATAAATAAGTTACTGTAAGAAAAATAACTGAACATTATACCTCTGTCTTGCATCTGCACTTAACCTCTGACGCTGTCTCCATGAAGCTTTGGTCCAAAGATTTCTCAGCTGCCAGCTTAACTACAATGCTACCTTTGCAATTACTTCACCCTACAGTGGAGTAGGAGACTGAATTAACTGCTTGTCACCCATTATCTGCCTGCTGTATGGAAATGCTGCCCCTGTGCAGCTGCTGCTCCACTCCTTAAGAAGAAGCTGTTCCCACACGCATGATCCTGAACAGCGTGTTGAAGTTGTTGCTCCTTATTGCATCCCGACAAGCACTTATCACTTGTGTTTTAGGTTTGCCAACTGCAAAGAGAAAAAACAGGAAAGGAAAGAAAAGAAAAAACACTTCAGTTACTGAGTAAGAAACTGGTAAAAATGATTATTTGATCCAGTCTCAAAATTTAGGAGTTTCTTTCAGGTATTTTTTAAGCACATGGTAAAACACCTCCTTTTTTCTAATACATAAATAAAATCCTTTCTTTAAAGAAGAATCATCTGTAGTTCTATTTTAGGAGAGCTTAAAGGACTTGTTGGAAGAGGAATGCTATAGACAAAAAAATACATCCTTCCCCAAAGACCTACAGGACTCATAATACATAAAACAACCCTGCTGAAGTTGGTTGTTGTTTTTTAAAGAAGAATTATAAACTAAGAATTGAAATACTACTTATTAAATGATTTTAGAATTATGTTTAACAAAAGTAGCAATTTCTGTATCCCTCAGAAAGCTGGAAACTACTTCAAACTGTTCTTTCTAAAATGGTGATCCCAGATTATACTGGACATTCACAGTTGACTGTCACAGGGAATTGGCTAAGACTCAAAAAATAAAGATTACTTCTACCAGTTGAGTTTCAGACTCACCACGTAACCGCCCAGCCCTTTGGATGGCCTGATTCACAGCTTTCAGATTATTCAACAGCTCTGTGTGATTGTTGCAGCGGATCTTGTATTGATTTATTAAGTCCCTGTTCAGATTGTACAGCTCAATATACCGTGTCTTCATGTTTTTCCTGGGGGAACAATCAGTCCAGTTATTTGCCTCTCTGGGGATAAGAAAGTCATTCCTGGTTTGTCAATATAAAGGTGTAGCAATATATAGTTGCGATGGCTACGATGGTCTGCCAGCTACAAGACAAGAGACTTGTCTAAACATGTTGGTTATACTCATTATTTTACTTAAGAAAAAAAAAAAAGGTCTGTTGTATCCAAGCAAACCAAAGGAGAGATGCCACTTTCCCCAGTGAAAGAACCACTGCCCTGCAATAGCTCAGACTCTTTTCCTGGTGCTCTTCACAGTAAAGTTCAGACATTAGCAGAACACAGTAAATCACAGTGAAGAGACTGACACCTAATATTTCCTTCTTGGTGTTCTCAAAAGTTCACACTCCACAGACAGCTTTTCTTGCCTTCTTTCCTTAATTTTCTAACATATCTCACCATATTAAAGTAGACTCACCTCACCTGCTCTACACTATGTCCCTATCCTTGCCCTCTTGCCTTCCTGACTGGTTTTCCACCCAAAGAACAAGACAAGGTTCAGAGAAAGCTCATGGTGGGACCAGCAAAGGTATAATTCTACATCAAAAGTTGTAACTAGGCAACCCCTGTATCACCCCGATGTTTCTTTATGCTGGAAAGCAAAGATGTCCGTCCTAAACCCAAACCACACAAGCCAGGCAGCAATTGCTCACATGTCTCCCAGGAGCCGTGCATCTTCCGCCTGAACCAGCATGCTGCGGATGAGGTTGGAGTGTTCAGCCATGTCAGCAGTGAGCCTCTGATTCACTGCATGGTGTTCATCCACCTGCCCAAGGCAAACAAGTGATAAGCAAAGGTCTTTGGCACCCTGGGCACACAGGTAACTGTTCAGGTTAAACCTTGGCCCAGTGAAATAGGAGATAACATCACAGTTTAACGTACCAGCATCCCTGGCACCACTCTCCTCTCCCTCACCCCCAGCTCCAGAGCAGTATCTTGGACCCTTGAAGGGAGTGAGCTGGCTGACATACGCCCCTTATGCCCTGACCCAAACCCACAGCTCAGTGCCCCAGAAAACACATTACTATTCAAAACAACCAACATCTGGGGTCCAAGGGCCTGTTCTACAGAACAAAGAATAGGCAGAAAATTGAGGGTGTCCCACAGAACATACAGCAAGCCATTGTAGGCCGGTTTCCACAAAGAGGATTAAGCAGTTTAGAGATCCTCTCATAAAATGCCCTCAGTGGCTGCTTATCTGCCAACTTAGAAATACCTGATGCTTCCTCACCTTCACCAACACCTTCCGCAGCTCCTCAAAGTACGCAGGAAAATCTGCTTCCACCTGCAAATCTTCAATGGCCAGGAAGGAGGCCAGGGACTGGACAATGTCACCAGCTAGATCAATATCATCTGTGTTGATAGAAATCTGTCAGAAAGGAGAGAAAGCACTTCAGCATTCTTTCCTTCCAGAACACCTCCCAGGCATCTCAAAGTAGGTCCTTTTATCAAGAGGCAAAACTGTTGCATGGGCAAGCTCTACGGCTTTCAGTAGACAAGGAGACACTGATTTCAAAGGGGCTTTTATTCAGGCTTGGGACAGAGAGGCAACTGTGCACACCAGACCAGTGCAGAAATTACAGGCAACCTTTGTGTCTCACATTATGGCTCCCTGAAACCACTCTGTGAGGAAACAAACACCCTCCTTCTTACAGATCTGCAGGTTAAGAAGTTTACTTCACTAACAGGCCCTGCAGTTCTACCCACTAACAGTAAACAGACCCAAAAGTTTCCAAAAGCATCCCTGTAACACGAGTACTTTACTTTCTCTGCCTGTTCACTTGTCCTTCACTTTGCCTCATACTGGCACCACCCTTAAGTTTCACTGGAGTATAATTGAAAGGGTGTTCCCTCTTGTCCATGAAGGTACTCACCTCTCCACCAGGCTTGATCTTGATGCAAAGCTGACCTGCATTACGAAGGGAAGTGAAGCAAACCTGAAAGGGAGCACTCTGAAACTCTGCATCCTCTGGCAGCAAGAAGCTCTGATTCAGCCACATAACGATCTTGCAAAAATAAAATTAAGAGCATCAACCACCTCCTGTGTGTAAAGCCTGGGGAACCACACAATGTCCCTGCACGTGACGTGCACCAGGGCACTCTGGAAAATTCATTTACTGAATTTCATCCCTTATCCAAGAGCTTGTTAGAATGAAGAGAGTTGAATCCTTGTGTCAAAGCTGAATATTCCTAAAATAATCAAATCCAACAACTGGAGATCACAGCCCAAGATCAAAACATAAATCCAAGCCTGGAGACCAGAGAAAGCTGGAAAGCAAGGCTTGATTCTACCGCAAGAAGTTAAAATTTTGTTTCATCTTGGTTTTTATCCTGGCCACTTAATGCAGTAAAGGTCATGGAAATACTGCACAGCCCTACAGTGAGGAAAATGACCAGCTCTAGTTACTGCCATCCCACAATTCAGATTTTTTGGAACCACAGCTGCAACACTGCTGCTCATCTGTTCATAAACTGAGCCATTGCCTGGGCACTGTGCTGCCTCCTTCCTATTCCCTGCTTATTTACATATCCAACACTCACTAGTGGGGCTCCCGCCCTTGGCATTCCATCAGCCAGCACACAGCAAACAAGATAACATCTGAAACACCTCATGATCTAAGGCCTTTAGCTCCTGCAGGAATTCCTGATGCTGGGAATGCCTCAACTGAGGCATCTTTAAAAAACACCATAAAAAGATGCATCAAGTTGCAATACACGGACTCCAAAGGAAGCAGTGCAGTTCACTGAATAACTTCTGCTTCGCTATTGGAAATTGCAAGCTGATTGCAAACCCTCCACCTATGAATGGCTGCAAAACAGGAAGCAGAGCAGAAACTCACCCTTTGTGGCCTCTCATTCGTGGTACAGTTAACAAAGCTCAGGGGCTCTGTGGCTGAGTCTGGGCTGCTCAGTGCATACATCGAAAAGCGGGGAAGTTGTCTTGTCAACTCAAAAACATGGAACTGTGTGCTGGAAGCAATCCAAAGGAAAAACAGTTACTAACACAGCAGGGGTTCACATACTGCAATGGTTCCTGGTTCTTTTTTAGCTGGGTACTGATATCAGCAGTTTCCAGTTACATCATCAGCTGCTTACTGCTTCCCAGGGAGAAACACTAGAACTTGGAAATTCCAGCCTTATCACATCATGAAGTTGTATGATTCCTCTTCATTGCTGACATTTTTGATAGTTCTTCCACTGAAACATACTCTCTAAGCTAACACATTTACAGTTTTACTATGTGATTGTATATTTCCTTTACAAGTTCAGTGAAGTCCTATTGAAAAGCAAAATAAAGACAAATAGAGGAAACAAAAAGGGAATTCAGTCCCATACATTCTTTCTGCAGTAGGTGGCTCACTCTCAAAATACTCCTCCCTGTTCAGGGAAAGGATGCTGCCTCCTGGGGCACCAACAGTTCTGGCAGATGTGGGCAGGGAGAAAGTTGTTTTCAAGGGCATATGCAGAGACATTTTGTTTTCTATGGAGAGATTTCTATGGGAGACTGGAAAGATGATGTCTTGAAATTAAGCATGTGTTACTTCCTATTTGCCCTGAAGCCAAGTGGGTCCAGGGTTACTTTACAGTTTGAAAGACACAGTTGTGTCTCCAGGTTGCTCAAGTACTCTCTCCAGAGCAGCCACCATTCAAGGCCTGGAGAGGCAGCCCGTTAGGGAGGTAGGATGCAGGACAGACAGCATACAGCCTCTGCCTCTCTTGATTCCCTCCACAGATCCACAGTACGGCATGTCCTGGACCAGAAATGTACACTCTTTCCCTATAGGCAGAACCAGAACTTAACAGAACCCAGTGACTCCAGGACATTTAGACTTTATGAGGTGAAGATCTCAGCATCACAGGTGCAACAGTATACTTAAGAAAGCATTCTAGCTCTCCTTCTAGTAACACAGAGAAGTGGGGCACCCAGGAACTAACGGTGCCCTTCACATGGGACAAGCATGAAGCCACATTGTTGCTGCTTCCTGGTCACACACTCAGCCCTGGAGACCAGCAGAGATCACAACTCACCTGTTCTGGTAACCCACAAAGGCTTTGATGTGCAAATCCACAGGGACATCTTTGGGTGGAGTAAGGGGAACACGAACACAGCCCGAGAGGTTCTGTAGACTGGGGTGCACCACATGGCTCTCTCCTTCAAATATGCCCTCAGCAAAGATCAGCACAGCACGGATGATTGTGTCTTAGCAACAGGAAGAAAAAGGAGTTCCTAAATTAAAAGTTGTCCTCTGGCAACAAACCACTGTTTTCAGAATTAAGCATGGCCAACTCTTTACACCCCCTCCTCTGAATTGTTAAATATTCCAAGTGACCTAGGACTACCACATCTGGACCTGACTGCATCCTTGGCATGCCTGATATTAGGTGAATCTGCCATCTTGGGGTAGTTCTAGTTTTGCATATAAAGCCAGTTGAGGTCCAGCTGCTTCATACAACATCCTCACAAACGCAGCTGTAGGTTTATGTTTACAGTCAACACAAGGAGTGCTGCAGGAGTCACCAGCACTGGTTTCATCCAAGTTAAATGTTAATTGCCACAGAAAATAACACATAACAAGAAACAAATTCCATCAAACTCCTCTTCCTTGAGACCCAACAAAGGAACACAGCTTGATTCAAAACTCTGTGAAAGGAAAGAAACCACATAGGAGACATTACAGACAACAAAGGGGAGACAAGCAAATCATGAGCTAAATATAACCAAACATTTGCATGAATTTACATGAAATGAATGTCAAAGGTTGCAGGTTACCACTCACCATTTGTGGTGGAAATACACAGCTCCACATGGGCAGACTGGCTGTCAGAGCCCAGATTAACTGAGAGGGCTGTCTGGAGTTGGGTGTTTGCTGGAATCACACCTCTCTGCCCATCAGCTTCCTTCAACTGAGTGTTCAATTCAGCCTGTTGCAAAACACATACCCTTCAGTATCAGAATTTCAAGATTTTCAGTCATGAAACCCAGAACACATACAAGTTCCCTTTTCTTGCAGAAGAAGGTTATATTACAGCATTTCCCAGACACTTCACACAACTATGAGTGGCGGCTGGATTAGGCATAGAGCTGGACACTGGGATATAATTTGTTTGGGTGCTTTACCATTGATGGAGCTCAGCTCTGTATCCAGACCTCTACTCAGAAAAGCACTTAACATACATCAGCTTTAAGCACAAGCTTATGGAATTCCAAGCTTTTTCTATGGTGGTCATTTGCTGTTCAAATACGAGTCTGCTCTTTCCTCAGACTATTTTTGAAACTTTTATTTCTGCACATTCACCATCATGACACAAGTGCATTTCTAATACCCTGGCAGTGCTCCCAGCCCTCACCCAGTGACCTGATCCTCTCACACAATCCCCTCTGACTCCCAAGTTAGCTTATGCATTGAAAACTACAATTTGCAGTCACAAGCCAAAGCACAGGGCTGAGGGAAATCCAGCTCCAAACACAACTGCTGGGGCAAGAGGAAGGAGCAAGGAAAGTGCTGTTTATTAAAACACTAAAAGCAAGTTCTGAACTTGCACAGGGAACCAGCCAAATGCAGAAGCAGAAACCCCCAGCAAACAGTCTTGCTGCACCCTGACAGGACACAGCTCTGACTTGTCTGGACTGCCCCATAATGACTCTCAGATTACTCTGGATTTATACCAATGGGAAGGTGTGTTTTGGCCCTACACATTACTTAAGTAGTACCTTTGCATTTTCCTCATAATTTCGTAATTCCAGCAGCAGATTTTGTTTCTTTTGACTAAGTTCTCGGACCAGATCCTGCTCAGCACTTGTATCCATTAGGTTTCCTTTCATCTCCTCACCTCCTGGCAGATAGCCTCGGACTGTACAGAAACAAAACACAGCCCATTTCAGAAAAGCCTTTCACAGTTTCCCCCAAAGTTTCTGTTATAACCTCCACAGGAGACCCTAATTCTGGTTTTCAGCTGTTACTATTCAGCTGAAAACCTAAGCACTGATTCAGACCCACTGAGGCTCTGCCTTTCTTAGTGATCAGGACAAGAGAAATACACATTCTAAAAAA
>VXBX01003293.1:194496-206161 GCA_013400415.1 Scytalopus superciliaris | reverse complement strand
AAAGAAAAAAAAAAAGGAAAAAGTGAATTTCCAACCTGCCTTTAAGCTGTACTCACCTGGCCAGACAAGTGCAGGACCCAGTCCTTTAGCAAGAGGATTCCCACTACAATAATTCTTTCAGGTGCTTAGGCAAGTTTGCAATTATGCAAAATTAGTTAAATGTGAACCTGGATCTAGAGCTGGTCAGAGGAGTTGTGGCTGTCTGGAAGTGACTAAGTCAATGTCAATCAGCCAGTAAACAAGATTTACCCACAGCAGTTTTCCCCCAAATCAAGGGATACTTCACTTCAAGGGGTGTGACCTGTTTCCCAGTAGTCCAGTTGAGCACCAAGTTATGGAAATATCTCTGTCTATGGAGACAGAGAACTTGAACAAATGGTGAGACAAAGACACTTGCTCTAAACTTCCGTTTTGCTCTAGGGCTGTGTGCTCTGATTGCAGCTGGCAGTGAAAGCCAGAGACAAAACTCTTATATTGTGAAGAATATGCTGCCTGACTGTGTATGACTTCTGCCCCATAGAAGACTGCATGGAACTTGAAAAGCATTCAGTTTGCACACTGATGAAAGGACCCACTTTATTATTTCATTTAAAATGAGAGCAAGGGAGAAAACACCGCAATAACAGAACACCACCTCATGTGAAAGGATGCTGGTCCCAAATAGAATGCTAATTACACTGTCAATATAACCCCAGCTACACTAACTAGTAAGGCCTAAAGGGATCCCCATCATGCCAAGGCTTGTTTATGATGGACCCATGAGAAAAGGATGGTCATGGTCAGTGACATAAACCCACACAGCTCTGCAAGCACAAGGTTCTTCAGAACAGTGTACAGTGCACCCTTTCTGTAAGCTTGGGAAAAAGGTTTATATGCTGAAGCCCAAATGCAGCAAATCCCTACAGCCTGTGACTAAGACAGACAGCAAAACACTGTGCTATTTAACAAGGACAGGCTTTTGTTTCAAATGGGTTGTGCCAGACCTGCTTGTCTCAGGCCACTGACGCCAAGCAGTCGGATAATCACACCAGTGTCTTTCCTGGAGCCATTCCTGTAAATTCATGCTGAGCTTATTTAAATAATCTGTAATCATATTTGTTTCCACTCAAAGTAACCAGGTCTGACTTTTAGAATGCATGGTGGGATAAATTCACTCCTCAGGAGAGACTGGAGACCATTTTCCAGGAAACAAAGCATTGTTAACATCTAAAATTTCTAATATAAAAAGTATCTGCAGAAGAAAACCAAACCACACACCCCCTTAGCTCTCTAAACACCTTTACCCACTGTAAAGCAGCCAACAGAAAAAAAGATTTCCTATACATCTATCTATTATAATGTAGCCTGAAGAACCAGAATCTGTACTGAGTATCATTATTTTTGCATTAGGATGGGGCTTCTTCCATTAGACAAATGAATTTTGATGGCTTCTTGGATCATAATGGAACACATGCTGATTCTCACAGAGAAGGCAATATTCAAAACCCTGTTTTCCAGATAGCATCACTCAAAATTCCCTTAACTTCACATAAAGCAAAGGGAATTTGGCACACAAAGTGTTGGAAGCAAAACAATGTTTAACTAATCTGAGATGAAGATGTGATGTGCCTGATATTATTGTGTACTAAATTAATATCCTGAACAATGCTCTTACCTTCACCATCAACTGAACAGCAGATTAACTGGGTGCTCCCATCCATTCTGTAATCCCCCTCCACCAGTCCTGCAATTGAGGAACCAAAGTTGTCCTTAAAGATGACCTCCCCAGTTCGGTCACTGCGTGCATCAACCTGGAACAACAAAATTCCAAGCCTCAGCATGAAAAGAAAAGCCAACTCCAAAACAGGTGTCATGCCATACTCTGAGCTAACTGAAAGCCAGATCCACTCACAGAACTGCAGGTGAAGTTGCAGCTCTGATGATATGAACACCACACATGGAAAAACCACCACCAAGAAATGACCTCTAGGCAGACTCAGCTAGAAGGAACTGCTCTTCAGAGATGCTTCCCTATGTTACACACAAGGAAGGAAATAAAGGGACTGCAAGTCTGCACTGGGAAGGTTATGCACATAACCATAATGCACATACAAATGCAGCAATGATGGGACTAAACCAGATATAATGCAGTATTTACCACCTCTCCTCTTAGCTGCAGGCCTTGTGTGGTGAATTATTTTTATACACAAATACCATAACCTTCAATTATCTTTCACTGGAGAAGAAGGGTGAGGGGGGCTCAGTTCTCAGAAGTGTGTATTTTCCAAAGCACAGGTCCCAGCATTACTCTTTCTAGGATCTACGAACTGGTTCAGACCAACAAGCTGAGCAGAGACTGCCAGTGGAAAGAAACAGGAATCAAGGAGAGGTTCTCCCTTTAAGTTATACACCTAATCCAACATAAGTTACAACATATCTGGGCTCCAGACTGCCAGCTTGATATGAAGTTATTAAACTCCCCCAGGCTAATGAGAGTAATGAGAGGTGTGAAGAAAAAAGCACAGCTTCACAAAAAAACCTGGCAAGCTGCATCCAGGAGAGATGTGGCAGTTACAAGAGTCATTTCTGACAAAGGGGAATACCAAGGAACAGGTTTAAAAGACTGAGCTGTATAGAATGCCTTTACATAAAATTAAATAATGCTTGATTAATCCTGCCACAGTCGAGACTGATGCTGCTCTCCTGTTACATAACTGCTTTGTCTTCCCTGTAGTTTGGGAACATTCAGGAAACACTGCAGAGGATTATTAGCGTGTCCTCGAGACACACCTGAAAAGAGACACTCAGGAGCTTTAGGATGTGGCCTATGATCTCTGCTGCCATAGAAACAACCTGCCACACCTTTGCAACTGGCTTTGAGCTAAGCAGAGGAAGCAGCTTTTCTCTGATCTGGCACTTGGCACAGGACTCACCAGACAAACCAGGTTTATTGCAACAGATCTTCAGCGCTCAGTTTTCAAGTCTTTTTAATTTTTTTTGGATTGTTGTTCCTCAGATAATTTAACAGCGTTGATCAAACACAGTTTCCATATCTACAGCTCCTCATTTCCCCCCTGTATAAATTCACCTTCCCATTGGACCAGCCAGTGATCAGCTCAGGCACTCCATCAGAGTTCAGGTCAAACGAATGTATGCTCATCGCCTGGTTTTTTGACTGAGGACAGAAAAGAAAGAACAAGTTAAGCTTGGGTATGTTTTCTGAGACTACAGAAATACAGTAGTGTCTCTCAACAGGAAGTTTGAGCATCACTAAGGTCACATACACACATGTGAAATCTTAGCCACTGCTTTCAAAGAACCTGATTGTTCCTTTAAATACATTTCCATCCAAGCAGATGATTAAACTCACAAAAATAAAGCATAAAAAGGCAAATCCTCTAGGAAAAAAAAAATCAGGTCTTTAATACTGTCATAAAATGAGACCACTGAAGAGTCATGAGCCTCCTCCTCCTGCCACCTCACAAGGAATCTTCTTTTCTTATTACCATTAAATATACTGTTCTAATCTGTGTCATATTAATAATATTAAAATGAGCATCAGGAAAGGATCTTGCCAAATGGATTTACTGGAGCAGCAGATTGCAATTGATGAGAAAAATTAATTTTGAACACAGTGCAAATTTCAGTCTCTGAAAAAAAGTTTATTGATTCAACAATACAGCCAGAGGCATTTTTGAACATGAACTCCAATTTCTCTGTTATTTAAACAACTCTGTGAAGCTGAAGCATCTGTAGGTGTATGGTTGTATCCATGTTGTTTAAATCAACAGCCCAAAAGGAACTGGCACAGTATTCATTTTGCATGTATCTATAAAAATAGGTAGACTTTGTAAGAACAAAATTACATTAGGTTCTCTGCTCAAAGTTCATCTAAAGAGTCAGGACAATATCAGAATGACCTGAGATTAGGTACCAAGTTTCCTAGCAGCCTTCAGTGATGATATTCCAGCCCTGGACTAACCTTAATCCTCCAGTATCGGGCTGTCTTGTCATAGACTCCGACGGTCCCATTAGCAAGAGCATAACCAAACCGACTGCCATACATGGGGCTAAGTGCAGTAATACTCTGGGGGGGAAAGGAGGAAGAGAGAGGATACACAAGTGAAAACTTCGGCAAGTTCAAGTAACAGGATATATGGTCTTATCATGTGAACTCTACACTACTTAAACAGTAAATAAGTCTGTTGCAGGAAGCATTGAGCGCTGAAGAAACTACTTTTTAAAATCAGTTTGAAATCACCAAAGGCCTTGTAGGATTTCCTCATACAAGGTGCATTCCCCAGTGTTGGGACACACTTTAGCAAGGATTGCAGAACTGCCCTCAAACTGTGTGCTTTGCCCAAGTATTTCCGACCACAGGCAGCAACACAACTGCTCACAGGATTCCTGTGGTCATCAGTGCTAACAAACTATCATTGAAAAACCAGTCCAAACACACAACATTACTTAAGCTTCAGGAGCTGAGATTGTCAAAGGTTCAACTTTGTCTGGGTTAGGAAAGCCCCACAGATATTATTGGTAGAAAATCTTCACCCAAGATTAATAAGATAGAAATTAACAGCTCCACAGCAGGCTAGGCATTACCTGAGTAAGTAATAGCTCTGAGGAAAGACCTGAAAGTCATAGCTCAGTCTGTTTCTCACTCCTTTTAAGACCCATTTTTCATTGAGCTAAGGTTGTCAGTGCTTGGAAATGCAGGTTTTTCCACACACTAAGACTAGAGATTTTAATGTCAGGGGGAACAACTGCAATCATCTGTCTGGTCACATGTACAACATAGCCCAGGAGACTTCCTTCAATTAAATTATTCACCAACTTCTTATTTAAACTCAGCTGACTCCGCTTTTGGGGATTTTTTAGCATAAAACATGGTCTCCAAACCCTTTATCCTTTCCTCACACAATCTTCTCCAAAGTCTTTCCCAAGTATCAAAATCCCCTAAATTACAAGCACCCAGTAAGAACAAAAGACCTCAGCAACAGTCAGAAATTCAAAGATAACACACTCCCTAAACCTATACCTGATTGTCCATTTATAAGAGTCACAACAGTCTACACCTTCAGTTTCACTGGAGTAAGTGATTAAATAGAGAAAATTCAAACTATTCAAGACTTCCAAACCAGGCACAATGCATAAAGCCATGGTTCCCTGAATTTACCCTCCTAAAAAGAAAGGTTTAGGTGTAGCTGTGTCCTTTTAAATTAGAACACTAGGATTCTACCAGGCCTCCTAAGACTCTGCAGGTGTCAATTTAAAACAATTCTACCATGGATCTGGAAATAAATCACACATGAGAGTGAGGGACCTTTAGCCTCCCTTTAACTAGCAATCACTACGTGACTAGACTGGCCACTGCACACACACCAGGACGTATTACAGGCCCAGTTCTAATTTTAATGATAGTACCAGCCTCCTTTCCTAGAACAGTGGATTTGTCTTTTATAGCTCTTCCTAAGTGGTTTAATAGCTAAGCCAACTTGGGCAGTGGGGAAACCGCAGATCCTTAAGCACAAAGGCCTGTAACATGTCCTTACTCTACCTTGGGTCCAGAAGGGCCATGAGAAGACTGAGAACACTCCTAAATGCTGTGAGATAAGGTTATTTTACTCCCTTCCAAGAAACCAAAATCTTGGGAATCTTCTATCAGTTCTTAAGCTAAAGAGCATCTCCTACACACTTATTTATCCCTCTGTAAACCTCTCTGCCCCAACCTTATTTTAGTCACCACAGCCCTTCTTATACAACCAGTGCATAGCTTGAGTTGCCACATAAACTTTCAGTTTTGACTGGACATCCCTCTTCTGCCTTGCCATCCACTGCCTGGATACACACAGGGGCAAGTTACATCATGATTGCAACTGTGCAACATGATTGCATTTGAGGAAATCTGTAGTTCTTTTGCTCAGAGGGCACTACGAACTTCAATCACAATCCAGTAACCTTAATCACCCTTGGACATAGCCCTGACTTTCAGCCAAGCAACAGTCACTTTTCTCAGCCAGGTGAAGGGTTTGTAAATAAACAAAGCAAAAAAAAAAAACCCTGCCTAAAGAGAGACATTATTTAACTCTTGCAGTTCTAGCAGAATAGATACTGTGCCAAATAGTTAAGTAACTACTCAACTCCACAATAAATCTGAACCAGAAAAGCTTTAGAGTACAAAATATTTTCAGGTCCATCAGCAACTATAACAGACATTAGCTAGAAGTAATTTACCTCTGTCTCTGACATCTCTGCCACGATCTCATCTTCTTTAAACACCCGGATATCAAAATCTTCGGAGCCAACCAGAAGCTGGAAAAAAAGAAAGCATATTTAAAAATAGCTATTCAAGCTAAGGAAATAAGAATATACACCAGGATCCAGAGGAAAAACTAATATTCCAAGTCCAGTAACGAAGAAGTTTGAACAGCTGTTTGAAAAGTTGCCAGTGAAACAAAAGATACTCTCTGTCAAGAAAAGATTTCAGAAGTCTCCTGATGATCAAGTATTCGTTACTCATTTTTTCTGTCAAGCCAGTCTCTACAAAAGCATAGTGAAGTACCTGGGCTAGGAATGAGAAAAGATACATTGAAGCATCAGGGCTCTGCTCTTTTCTTACTAAGATTCAGTGTTATAATTTGTAACTGCAATTACACACATCAAAAACACTGCAGTGCCTGTACTGGAGCAGGAGACCTGCAGCTCAGTTCTGACTTTACTACATGGCCTCAGAGAAACAGCATCTCCTGGTTACTTGCCTGTGAGCAAAAATCTAGGGGGGCAAAAAGCATTGCTTAGCACTAAACATCCCTTTTTGTTAAAAAAAAACAAACAAAAAACCAATGAATCCAAGTATCAAACTCTCCCTGCTCCTCCAGTCTCAGTGGTGGCTGCATGAGTAAAATGGGCTTTGCTTTGACATAAGTCATTATACAAATAGACACTGAATTTGGGCTTCTGCATCCTCACTCCTTATAGTTTCTTACATTTTAGTTCTTTTCCTCTTTCTTTGTTGGGCAGGTAGAAGGTAATAACTGAAAAGGAGCCCCATGAAAAAGCACATGCTAAAGATGATGACAAGTCTCAGCTTCCATTTTGCAAATTGAGAAACCAAGGAATGGATCTGCTCAGGGCCTTGCCCATAAAGTCATCCATCAAATCAATGACAAACACAATTATATATTAAAGTTTAACACCTGGTAGTACTTTTCCCCCCAAGACCCATAAGCCTTTCATCTTTACTTCCCATATCAGAATTGGGGTTTTAAAAATATGAAAGGCCTTTTTTCTTTCCAAAGCAAAGATGCTTCAAATTATGACAACCTAAATCACATCAAGCTAAGCCTACTGCAGCTACTGAAAAAATTTACAACAATTAACATATTTAAGAAGCACAGATTTCTTGACCAAGTTGCAACCAGCAGCAAAAGGCAACCAGCTAAAAGCACAGAATCCTGCAGTAATTCCTGGTGATGCTGCATTTCCTAAAGGTGCCTTGAAGATTTTTCTCATTGCTTTGATTCACCTCATTCACCTCAATGACTTTCACTCCACTGGACTGAAATTTGAAAAAGCAGGTCAAAAGTTTTGCCCCTACAAATCTTCATCAAGATGGGAGAGGGTAACCTGCATCAATCTAAAAACTCTGAGGAAGACAGGGACAACAAATTAGTTCTGTTACCTACTAATTGACAGTAGTATATTCATGCAGTTTTAAAATGAGCTATCTTTTTACTGGGTCAGAAAGAATGGAAATGAAGCTAGCACAGTCATTTACCAGATAAGACACAAAGTGATAATTTAGGATGCTGTTTCTGTGCATTTTCTCAGAATTTCAATTTTAAACCAGAGGCAGTTTCACAAATGCCACAAACAGAGACAACTACATAAATACAAAAAAAAAAATTACCTAGATAATTAAGATTAAAAAGAACCCTAAAAGAATCTTAGCAAATGTATGCTGGGCTAACTGGTACAGCAAGTTAACTGGATAATGCATTCAACTCTGCTCAGCTCAAAGTAGCACCAAATTACACCAACTGCTGAGAATGAGCCCTTATCAGGAAAGAAAATACAGTAAAACAACACAAACCCACTTAGAAACACAAATGCAAACCATTTACAATTAGTGCCACAGATCACTTTCCTGGCTTCTGAATCTTCATACACTGTCTCCACTTTATATAACCACAGCTCAGAACATTAAAAAAATACACTGAGAGGAGCTCTGCAGAAATTGATTTCAAAACCTGAACTTGTTTCATTTCCTGAAGATCCCAATCGAGCAAAGTGTCTGTATGAGTTCCATGTTTGGAAAAAACACATGAAAGATGATGAAGCCCTTTGTATGTCACTATTACACAGTCCTACTGGATATTCTAAACCAGGACTTTTCCAGGGCTAAACAGAAAAGCTTAAGTAATTATGATGAAAGCTGAGAGAGAGATAAGAAGAGTAAATATTTTTAGCATAATGATTTAACTTCGTATTTACTTGCATCTGATATATATTAGGAAGCCATTGCTATTCTTAAAGATTCGTTTTTAGAAGCACGATCCTTCATTTGGGATGGAAGTACATTTCCACCAGAGAATGCCACACAAATTCACAATTTCACCCATTCCTTGCAGCCTGCACGATCAGAATGGCAGCTGTTTCCTATCGTTTGTCTCACACCATATCAGCAAGATGTGTGCTACCAAGCTATCATCATTTTAAATCACCAAACACTTTAATTTCCCCATGTCACTATAAAGAAACAGGAGGGCTTGGATGTGAAGGCAGATTTCTTGATTTTACCAAGTGTAAGTGAAGCTTTTCACAGGACAGTTTTTTAAGAGCTCACTCTTACATGTAAGATGCCTGCAAGTTGTTTCTCTGAAATTCAAAGATGAATTTATAACCATATTCAAGGAATACCACAGAAGGAGATGCCTTGCAATTGATGATCACAGCTATTTCACTGTATTTTTCCTGGTGTAGGGAAGAAACATGGGAGTTGTTTTCCATTGCAGCTAGCAATGAATACACCAGAGCCAGGCAGCAATGCTGTAAAGACTCCAGATGTGACTAGTTTTAGCCACTCCAAGGAGTGCCAGAGCAGTGCTGCTCTTTATACACTGACTGAGCATGTCCTTGCCAGACCAAAGTCTGAAAAAGACACAACTCCCACACAAGGATAACTTCCACTGGTAATGTAAGTCAGCTATACTTGATGAGCCAAGTTTTTTTTCTTATCATTTCACTATAAGACCACAAGAATAGCTGAATTTATGTGTAAATGGTTACAAACCTCATTTTTGCCATCACCATCAAAGTCGCACAATGCTAATGAACGAACATTGTCTCCAGTAACCTAAAAAGAGAAAGACAGTCCTCAGTGCTGGTGATAGCTATCAGAACTCAACTGCAACAGAACAATTGACATAGTCAGTGTTCCACCAACATCTCAGGGCACTGAATACACAATCAAAATACAGTCTAAGGTCGGAGATAAATTAAGGAAGATCAACAACTAAATTAATATTGACTATTGCCCTGAGAAGCTGTGGCTGCCCCATCCTTGGCAGTGTTCAAGGCCAGGCTGAATGGGGCATTGGGCAACCTGACCTAGTGGAAGGTGCTCCTGCCCATGGCAGGGGGGGTGAAACGAGATTAATTTTAAGACCCCTTCCAAGCCCAACCATTGTATGATTCTATATGAAAAAAAATCAAGATGAACTAGTGCCATTGAAAGAATCTCCCAGTAACATCAAAACCATTATGCATAGCCCTACCGTCCAAAAACGGTCATTTCCTTCATAATCAAAGCCCTGCAGGGCACAATTTCCACCAATAATAGCAAGTGGAGGTGAAATATCTCCAAGCTTTCCAAGAACTATTGCATTGGCTCCATCTGAAACCTACAAAGAAACATCAAAGGAAAAAGAAACAGCAGACAATAAGACATCAGAGTACACAAATCAAGGCTTCCAACATTATTGCTACCAGTTTAGCTGAGCTCTGAATGCCTACTAATTTTCTTTAATTTTGTCTTGCTAGGTGATGTGTGACATATTATGAAAATCTGCTCTGACACATACAGACATACATCACATTCATATATCTTTTTTGAAATACTGCAGATATTCTACAGACAAAGTGTTCTGAATACAGCAGTAGAATTAATGCATAGAACAGAAGCAGAGTTAATTGACAACATAATGTTAGAAACTTTGGAACGAGAAGAAACAGAAAACAATGGAGATGCTAAAAAAAGCAGAGTTAAATTAACTTGCCTCTCTGTAAAACAAATCTGAGTTGTTATACACATCATAAGCCAATAAATTAGTCTGTGTTCCAACCAGAAGACAATCATAACCCAGCTGAGGGTTCAGCACTCCTGAAGCCAGAGAAGTGATCCCTTGATTAATGTTGAGAAGAGAAATGTCCGAATCTTGGTTACTTTGCACCATTCGGTTTGTGCTTGTTCTCTGCCCTCGGGCATGGGGGTTGTGAATAAAAACCTGTAGAAAAAAGAACATAAATATTAACACAAAGCACGTATCCGTGTATACAAACAGTAAAGACTATTGTTTGGATAACAAATGTGATGGGGAAGAAGGGCATTTACTTAACGCAAATGAGGACAACAGACTGGGGGTTTTGCTGACAATAGTATTTCTCACAATTTTTCTTTAACCTATACCAGAAAAAGGGAAATGGCAGGAAAAACTGCTCTGGCCAGTGGAGCTGCAACACCATTTTTGTTCTGTTTTTTTTCTGAAACTTACAAGTCTTTAGAGCAAGGCAAAAGAAGCAAACCAAAGAGAACAACAACAAACTAAACAAATTACATCCATCTGGTAACAGTGTTTGCAAAACGACCCAAACATTTAGGACAATTTACCTGGTACCTATCTGGAGCCTCCATCTGTAGGTGGGCATGGTTAATTTAAAAAGATGCCTGCGATAAACAAGGCTTTATTCTCACTGACCAATATTCAGTCACTGTAATTGTTTGGAGCCAAGTCAGAGGATTTAAGGATATGATGCTTTTGCCGTGCAGCCCGTTCCTTGGATGAGACCACATTCCGTGTGGCATCTAAAGGCTCCAAAACAACAACGCTGGGAAGCCTCACAGATGAACCCTGCTTGTATTTACAACAACCTAAGCGCCTCTGCGGCTTTATGCTTCAACCTATGTCTTGCTTATTATTCAGACTGCCCTCAGCCCTCTGTGTTTATGCCTCACACTCAACCAGGGCGCACAGGATGCTCTCCGCTCCTGCCGAGCCGCCTGGGCATCACCCTCAGCAACCTCAGCACGGCTGCCACTGTCAGTGCTGAGCCTCTCCGGGCTGGCACCGGTGTTTGCCAGCTCCCCGGTGCCCAGTGAGGCGCTCCGAGCCCGCGGGGCCAACAGGCCCTGCCCCGTTACCTTGCCCGCCTGCGTGGCCGCCGCCAGGCAGGGGTGCGTCCCGTCGTACCGGCCCAGCGCCACCATGCGGGGCAGGATCTTGTGGTTCAGCTTCAGCGTGAACACGGGCACCAGCATGACGGCAGCGGGGAGCGGAGCGGGCACACCGTACGGCTCGGGCCGGGCCGGGCCGCGGGGCCGCCGCCACACACGGACCGGACCGGACCGGACCGGATCGGATCGGCCGGGCCCGGCACCGGCACCGCCCGCGCGTGCGCAGAGCTG
>VXBX01003293.1:175318-194373 GCA_013400415.1 Scytalopus superciliaris | reverse complement strand
ACTGGGAGGCAGCTGGGGGAGCAGGGTGGGTGGGATTGGGGAGGGGGTTGCAAAGGTCAGGGGAGCTGGGGATTGACTGACTGTAGGACTGGGGGAGGCAGGGGGGTGTTCACAAAGGTCGGGGGGGCAAGTGGAGATACTGTGGGGCTGCAGTGTGGGATTAGGGGGCCAGGAGAGCTGAGGGGCAGTTTGGGATGCAAGGGGCAGTTAGGGGAGCTGGAGGGCAATTGGAGGTGTGGAACTAGGTGAGGCATTTGCAGAGGTCAGGAGAACTGGGGGAGCATCTAGGGGGCAGCTGGGGGAACAGGGGGCAGGAGGTTAAAGGCAATTGCCCCCTGGGCAGTCACAGTGGCCCCCAACATTCCCATCACCATCTCAGTTCCAGCTCCTCTGTGGGTTCAGCACCCAGCCAGGGCCAAGGGGTGTCTCATCTCTGTTCCCAGCCCACCTGCTTCACCCCTTGCTGCCTGCCAGCTGTCACACTTGCCCTCGCTCACACCTTCTCTAGCAGCCCAGCACTTGAGTGTAAACCAGGAGTATCTCTAATCAAGGAGCAGTAAGCCAGTAAAATCCAACCCAGGGTTACAACACCACACAGTTGGGAAAGCACAGCCTCAGAGCATCAGTGCTGCTGCTTTATGGGATTATGCACTGGTTCAGACAGGAACCAGCCATTGGTGCACTGGGAGGAGGTTGGAAATAGGGGGGACAGAGGGCAAACCCCCACAGAACCATAGTGTAAGCACTGACGCTGCTCCCTAATCCCAGTGTGGATTTCAGTACCTAGACCCTCATGAGCCTCTCTGCAGCACCCACTCCCTGCCCAGCAATAGGCTGGGTAGGGAAACCCTGGCTCAAGGTCATGACTTTCAAAACTCTTAAATTATTTTGGCTCTAAGAAATACTTAAGATGATACCCCTCATGGGTGCTGTAAATACACCGTGCTCTCTGATAGTGCCCAAATCCAGCACCTGCCATCCCCTCTCCACGCTATGACCCCATTCCAGCAAGAGGCAGGTTTGGAAACTGGAACAACAGCTCTTCCTTCCTTGCAGAGGCCACTGGATTGAGGCAAAGATTCATTTATTCCTAGGAGATCTGGCAGGCATGTCCCAGTTGGCATTTACTTGTGTGTTGGCTGAGCCCTGGCCAGCAGCAGCATCCCTGCCCTGCATGCGAAGGAGGGCTCTCAAAGGCAGTGCTTGAGTGGGGATCATGCAATTCTGAATGTGACAATCTCCTTGTCCTCTTTTTTTAATTGTTTTTACAAAGTTTTTCTGGCAGCTGTATCAATGTGCCATTATACTTGTGGATAACGAGTCAGCAATTGCAAGTAGCATATTAAAGAGGGTGGTTTTTTCCCCTTTGTGGCTCTGTTTGGGGTGAGTCTCAGTGCCAACCTTGCAGTGGACTGCCCTCTCCTGTGTGCTGGTTTTCGTACTGGAGCACAAAGGCAAAGCACCAGCGTGAAGGTAGGCATGCAGTGGGATGTTGCTCAGAGCCAGCACACACTGCTGCCTTCATAGGGAAAATCACAGAATCCTAGAATGGTTTGGGTTGGAAAGAACCTTAAAGATCATCTAGTTCCTGCCATAAGCAGGGACAAAACCCCCAGCTCCCCTCCTGGCAGTGCCAAGCATTGCTCTGCTGGGGTCTGCAAACCCAACTGAGCAAAATGGGGGGGAAACTGTCTCAGAGACCTCTTTAAGCTGGTAAATCTGTAAATAGATGAAAATTTCAACTTCTCACAAATATGTATGATTTGAGCTGTAAATATTACTTTGCATCACTAATTATGGTATTGGGTTTGGCACGTCTGCAACATGGTTAAATTACAGCTGCCACTGAATCGGCTGGCTCTGAAACTCTTAATGTTGAAATCATGGCTTTTAGCACTCATTTCCCCTCATTTGAAAGGCTCATCATCTATAAAAAGAAAACTAAATTAAATTTATTTATTTTATAAACAAAAGAATAAAATATAATGAAATTTATTTACATCTAAATGTACAGCAACCAGTCCTGAGTCCTGAGCAGAAGTTGGGGCAGGGGTACTTCCTGCTCCCCATGTTTATAAGGGAGAAAATAACTTTTTATGTGCTATAATAAATACAATGTAATAATAGAATATCTTAATTTGATATAATATGTTAAAGCAGATATTATTTAATATAATAAAATACTATATAATCAAACACGCTTGGCATGGGTTGCTGGTTTTCTAGGCAGGTTGTGTGGAGAAGCTGGCCATGACTCCGGAACAGGTACAAGGATCATCATTCACCCAGAAGCTGTTTCTTGACAGACTTCAAATCTAACTGAAAATTCTTGATGCCTTTATCTGCCTGGCAGGGGAATGCTGACTAGCACTCAGATACCGAGTTTGGAAAAATGTTGGCAAAAATAGCTGTCCCCAGACTTTGAGGAGGGGATAATACGGCTGGAGGGAGTGGGGAGGGACAAGCAATTGCATCTGTGTGCTTAAATACTTCTTAAAATGAAGAATGAGCCTGTCTGCAGGGGCTTTTCTCTTTCTGCATCCCAGATTTGCTGTCCCAGCTGGAGCAGTATTTCTCCCTCCATCCCATGCATATTTCTGGGGTGGGAGATGCTTTTGAATGAGGATGGAAAGAGCTGTTGTGCCAGATTCTATCTCTACAGCTATGCTGCTCTCAGAGAGGCAGGATCCGGCACAGCAGCTGCATGAATCATCCCCAGGATAGGCAACAAGGATCTCTGGATCTCAGGAGCCAGGCTATGAAGACATCAAGGAAAATATCAAATCCTTTTATTTCACACCTTCACACCAAGGGGCTTGGTGTTTTCTTTGCAAGTTCAGGCAAGTTGTCTACTTGACATCCCAGAGGATTACTCATCCCCTCTACTCTTGGCTTCTAATTAGCAACTAAAGGGGAATAAAATAATTAAATATGCCCAAGGTAACGATACTTGGAAACTTTGGGTCACGTTTCAGCCAGGGGAGGCGGCAAGTAGTTGGAGCAGGTGAGTTTGAAGTCTGTGGGAACCTGAAAGACACAAAAGGGAAGGGAAGATGTAAGGGTAAAAAGAAAAAAAAAAAAGAAAAAAGAAAAAGAAGAAAATCCAAATTGTACACTGGGAAAGCATCAGATAGGTGAGTTAAATGATGCCTAGCATTAAGGTGATGCTCAAAGCCTGTCATGAAGATGCCAGCAGTGCTGGGCAAGGTGAGGGACACCTGGGAACCCCCTTTCTCGGGAGGATGCATAGGGATGCTTGTCACCCCCAGACCCACCAGTTCTCTGCTCTCACAGGTGGGGGACGAGGTAAATTCAAGCCCTTTTATTTCCCAGACAAAGCTTGGTTGGTCCTCACCCCCTTCCTTCCCTTGGGGGCTGCAATTCAACCCTTGTTAGACCTCGAAGTAATTCCCATTAACATTTATGAGAATTTCATGATCAAAAGAGGAATCAGCCCTTTCATCTTTCAGACATGTCCAAACACACTTCACCCATCGTCAAAAGCCCATACTGCAGGGTTGGGGCTTGCACCTTGTGCTGGGGTCCCTCAGGATGCACACCCCAAAACCAGCAGAGGGTTTGCAGGGTCAGTTTACCCTCCTACACCCAGTTCATGGCATCAGTTCAGCACTTCTTCCTTTCCCTTCTCCCTAAAAATCAATAATTAGCAAATTCCCACCCTCTCTGCACTTTTTTCCAAGGGGAAGGTAATATTGATAGCTCCCTTCCAGATAAGAAATAGAGAATAAATGCCAAGCCCTTGCCTGGAGCCATAGGATGAGCCAGCAGCTGAGCCCAGCTCATAATCCTGGCCTTGGGAGTCCCAGCCCTAGCGCAGCCGGCTGGGTCGCAAGGCGGCTCCCCACGAGCCCACATCAAAGCGTGCTGCCGGGTTGTGAAAGCGTCGCAGTATTGCACGCCGTGCAATTCCTGCTTAATGGAAATCTGCCCGGCCCCTTCCCACTGCCAGCAGGCCCTCACTGAAGGTGCCTGCCTATGGCTACAGACGTGACACTGGCCAGCAAAGTCCACCAAAGAGGGCACTTCCCTGGGGAAATGGGGACACACCGTGTCTTTGCCAATGGCTGGTGTCTGGAGAAGCGCTAACTGGGATATATTTTCCCAAAGCTGCAATCAAGGCTCAAGCAGGGAAGCGCACGGCTTCCCAGGAAGATGTGAGGAGGGAAGTCATATGATGGGTTTAGCTAATGTCTGCCACTGAGAGCGGAACAAGTCTTTGCTCCCCATTTTCTGGAAAAAAGAAAGCAGTCTACACTGCCTGAGGTCACCCCGCTGATCCGGTTTCACTCCCAAATGGTTTCCAAGGCTTTGCCTATGCACATGGGGAGCGGTTGGGAATGGCTTCCCAAGGTAGGCGAGAGGTGATTCACCCTCTTCCTCCTGTGCCAAAGGGCTGGCAAGCACTGGCAAAACAAAACGACGTCAGCACCTATTTCCCATGTTTTTAACACTTGTTTATCATCAGCAAACAATAACCTGAGATTCCCGTCGGATCAAAGCCGAGCCTGCTTTCTAAGCATCAATCACTCCCATGGCTCCCTGCTGGCTTTCAGCTCTTGGAGTGTGCTGGGTGTTTACTGGTCGCAAAAATAAGGACCCTTATTTTCTCTCTTTGGGTTTGAAAGGCTGGTCCCAGGTGGGTTATGGCTGAATGCACTCCTGGCAGTTCAGCACCAGCCAGCCCTGGCTCTCCTGCCCAGAGTCCAACACAAAGAGGCAGCTGAAGCAGGCAAACCTGAGCTGTCCTCGCTGCTACTGCACAGTGTCAGGGGCACCCTGCCTGGAAAGCAATAGGCAATGGTGAGTGAGTGTACTCCCAGGGACTGTCCCCCCATGTCTCCATGCTGTGTCCACACTGTTTTCATAGCTCCCAGCACCCCTGCCCACAGACTGTACCCACTGAGCTGTGGTGCTTTGCCAGCAGAGCCCCCCAGCTGCCTGGGAATCTGTATCTGTGAAGGACTAGGCACCAAACCCATCACTGTTCCAGAGAGGATAGTGAGCCCGGAGTGAGTGCTTTGGGGGGAGACATGTGCCATCAGTGAGGTGAGAGGGGGACCTATAGTCATCTGCAGAGTCCCCTGAAGGTGATGTGCTGGGTGGCTGCACCACGGGCAGGTGGAGGCTGATGCAGGTCCATCACAGGCTGTTGTGTGCCCAAGGGTGACTTGGAGCCACGTGTTCTTCAGCAGGGAGCCAGGCTAGACCTGTGCCACATCATCTCCACGGGAGCAGGCTGCTGTCCTCCTCGTCTGCCGGGCACCAGCCTTGAGTCACTGCCAGTCACTGCCAGCAGCCCGGCACCTGCCCGTGGCTTTCAGCAATCGGCACTAGACACCCCAGGTGTCAACAGGAAGAGGTGCCTCCGACACATTGTCCTGAAAGCTGTCAGCCTCCTTCACTCCTTTCCAGGGAGCCCCATCCCTCACATGTCCACGGTGATGCTCAGCCATCCCTATCCCACCGGCGAGCATCATCTCCGGCTCTGCCTGGAGCACTAGAGCTGACACTGACTCACCTGTGTTAATCTGCCTGGCAATCTCGGGGTAATTGCCACAAATATGCCTGGGGAAAGAGCCGGGAATCCCACACAGGGGACATGATTGCTAAGGGGTACAGCTCTGGCATGGCAAGGGCTGGTGAATAAATGCTGCACAGGGATCTTGCCTGTTTTGCTCGACTCTGGGGAGCAGAGTCAGGCTCATTTAAACGATAGGGAACCCCCAGGCTCTCACAGCAAAGGAAAGGCAGGGGCCAGAAGGCAAACTGAGGCTGGCAAGGCCTTGTCACAGGGGGTATTTAAGCAGCAGGAAGGTTCTCCTGCAGCTTATCACCCCAATCACAGTTGCTTTCTGGAGGTGGCCTGGCTGGTGCATGTCTGATTGACAATCAACTGCTCCAGTCCTATTCTAAATTAATTAAAGAATGGTGCATGAGCGGTGCAAGAACTCCCAGAGCCCTGGCCCCCAGTTCTGCATCACCTGTAAGATACTTTATTCCTTTGTGTAGGAGGGAAGGAAAGAAGGTAAAATGGGTGGGGGTCTGAGCTGAGAATAAATACTGGAGAACTTTTCCTGCACCCCATCCTTTCATGGCAGAGTTTCTGTTCTTTCAGTTGTGGGATTCACTTTCCTTCCCCCAGATTGGAGAAGAGGGACCACTTTGGAGGGGTCATGTGCCTCTGCATCCCTGGGCCACCACCAGCTTTGGACAGGGACAATCTTTGCCTGGGTGGTCAAGGATGACAGGTGGTGGGGGAGGACAGAGCAGATGCCACAGTGGCATTGCTGTTCTCCATATATCCATCACAACATGACAGGAAGCATTTCCCTGGGCATATTCCTGCATGACAGAAGTGCTTGGCTGATTATTTCAGGAGCAGAGCAAGTGCAGGACCCCAAGGAGATGTGTCCCCTCTGCCATGACCCCAACACAGCACCACGGGCTGTAGACAGGGTGGCAGGTGGCCACTTGCACAGGTGTTCCTCACATGTTTGTGTTTCCCTGCTCCCACAGGAGCAACTAACACCCTTGGCACACACCTGGTCCCTGGTACGGTCCCCTGCAATCACACCCCAGTGCATCAGCAGCAGTGTGACACTCACACGACCTCACAGGGCTGGCTTGCCGGGGCACCAACAATCTGCTCCAAGATGGCAGAGGTGAGGAAGGGGCCCACTGGCTCTGCCTTCTTCAGGCTTTTCCAATCCAATATCCCACACTGGCCTGGCAAGGCTGGAGGAGACGCTGAGTTGGGGTGCTGGCAACATTCCCCATCAGGTCACCCAACAAGCTCCTTACAAGCCCAGACAGCTGAGTGGTAAAAATACTCCCTGGGCCTTTGTTTCGGCTGGATTAGCATCCAGAAAACACCTTAGCCAGGCACTACAGGCAAAAGCCTAGCTGGGATAAAACCCCAAGGCAAAGGACTCTCAAAGCAGGGGGTAGCCAGGATGGGATACCACCAACACCAGGGAGCACACAGAAACCTCAGGGGTGAGGAGGATGGATGCTCCATGGCTAGCAGTGCCTCCTGCACATGGGGTAAACTGTCCTTACACCTAAAATCTCAGCAAATATAATTTTTGTGTGTGTGTGTGCCTTCCACCCCAAACCCTCTCTGCTCTTTCGAGTGGGTGGGTAAAACCCGCCGGAGGAGTTGACATGGGTGATGGCAGCTGGCCTGCCACCCTCCTCCCCTGCACAACCAGCTAATGGTGCACGGAAATTAATTCAGATGAGTGGGATGGAGCACCTCAGTCAGGAAGGAGACGGGGCCCCGAGGTGCCACGCACGGCGCCGAGAGGACGTGGGCGCAGCCATCCTGGGGCACTGGGAGGGCATGGCAGGCTCCGGCCAGGCCAGTCCAGCTTGTTGCTGCTCCTGCTCGCGGGGAGGGTGTCAGAGCCACAGGACAGGGTCTTGGGCAGGGACTGCAGCCCTGTCACCTCACTGTGCCAGCTCCCCATCACCCCACTGTGCCAGCTCTGAGAGCAGGGGACTGAGATTTCCCACTGGTGGTGGCACCCCTGGGATCAATATAGCCCCTGAGACATCTGGGGGCTTGGCAGATTGATTTTGACATCAATCAGTCAATCCATCAATCAATCAATCAATCAGTCGAGGGCTGGACTGTGGGGGGCTCCTTGGGTGCACCCAGCGCCCCCAGTGCAGGTGCCACCCCTGTGATGAGATCTGCCATTCTCTGCGCCCCCCACAAGACCCCAGCAGAGAGGGGTGGGCTCCCCGGCAGCCCTCCCTGCTGCCACAGCAGCCCGGGGAGGGGAGCGTGGGGGCTGCGGGAGCCGCAGGTCAGGCTGGGCTGCCCGGGGAGTGAATCAGCAGCGCCCGGGGCAGGAGCCGGGCTGAGCCGTGCGCAGGCTGCAGGGGCGGAGGGTTTGCACTCGCTCTCGCCCGGCCAGCGATAAATAGGAGGCGGCTGCGAGTCCTGCCAAAGCTTCTTCCCGTTGCACAACGCGCCCGGCAGCCGGCACCCAGCCCAGCCAGACATGGACTCCCAGGATTGCCCTTGCGCCACGGGTAAGCCCGCGCTTCCCTCCGTCCCCGGGGGCAGAAGGAGCCCGAGCATCCCACCGGCACTCCCGCCCGCCGGCTTCCTCCGATATTCCCGATGCGCGCTCTCATCCCGGCTGGGCCCGCTGCTAAAATCCTCTCCCAGTTTTGCGATGTCACACTGGGAGCCGCTCGCTGGGAAGTGGCTGGGAATGCCGTGACCTCCGTGCTGAGCAAGGCTGAAGCATCAGCGGATGCTCGGAGGGGCGGCAGTGCCCTCCGCCGCGGACCACTGGGATATGGGGATCCCCTCCCACCACCTCCGTTCAAACCCTTTTTCTCCTTTTCTTTATATTTTAGGTGGCACCTGCACCTGCGGGGACAACTGCAAATGCAAAAACTGCAAATGCACGTCATGCAAAAAAGGTAAGAGGGATCCCTGAGCCCCCGGGAAGGGCAGAAACACTCAGGGGGAGGTCCACTACACATCCCTGAATGCACTGAATCAAATCAGGCTCAGCATTGCCAGAGCTGAATTTATTCCTCACCTATTCTTTTTCCCCCAAAGAAGTGCAGTGTGAATCCCACCCTCTTGCCAGGAAATACAAGCCACCTACTATCATCTAAACCCTCACTGAGGGGGACTGGGGGGACCCGGGTGAGCCCTTTGGGGTTCTGCACCCTTCTGCTGCCTCTCCAGTGCTGGCCCTGGCTGCACAAACAGCCTGGGAGATGCTGACAGGGATGAAGATGTTGCTATAAGGGAAGGACAGGGATATTTCCAAACATCATGGGATGTTTCCAAAACAGTGAGGACTCCCCAGTCCCCACCCTGAGACCCCCCCAGGAACGTTCCTAACATATTTTTCTCTCTCCCACAGGTTGCTGCTCCTGCTGCCCAGCGGGATGTGCCAAGTGTGCACAGGGCTGCGTCTGCAAGGGACCCCCTTCTGCCAAGTGCAGCTGCTGCAAATAGGGGACCCCTGGCTGCACATCTGGGGGTGATGCACATCTGGGGGGTCGAAGAAGAATAACCTTATTGTGTATGTTGGTTGTCTTTTTTTATATATGTGTTCAGATCTCTTTAGTGTTTCACACTTTGACATGTAATAAGCTACTTAAATAAAATGATATGTATATAAAGGTCCATAAGGAACTTGGCACTTCTTTTGGATTGGGCGGTTTCCCTGGGGAGTGGTAGGGCAGTGCATGTGGGGGGTCATGGCAAAGAGCCTGGACCTTATTTTGGCTTCTTTCTTCCTGTCTTGGCTCTGCTCTCCCTATCAGCAGCCCTGACTCTTGTATTAACACTTCCCCTACACAACAAGGGATTTTTTTTTTCTACCCCCCCCGCCCTGTTGTTACCCAAGGGCAAATCCCATGCTCTCTCCTCCACCAGAAATCCTCAGGGCTAATGAGCAGCTCATTATTACAAGCTTTCACTGTAATAACCATCCCAGCCCTGCCCATTTCCAGGGGGAATATTTCCATGGCAGGTGGGGTGGCAGGGAAACAGGTTTAGTTTCCCTCACAGCAGTTTCATTGAACTGGCTGGAAGAACGACACTGCTTATCCCCTCTGCCACCTCTGTCAGCCTGGCTAGGCACCTCTGGGGAGCATCAGGTGACCTGTCTCCCCACCATGGGGTGCAGTGCCCACAATGGGGTGTAATGCCCACACTGGGGAGTGATGCCCACTGCAATTTGCAATGCCCATACCAGGATGGAATGTCCACGATGGGATGTAGTGCCTGCAATGGGATCTGATGCCCATGCCAGTGTGTGATGCTCACCCTGCCCCAGCACAGCCATGCTGCTGTCAGAACTCTGCACCCCAGGCAGCAAGTGCCACCGTGCTGCTTCCCAGGACACACAAGGGGTCCTGCTTGTCCCCACACTCCCAAAATGCAG
This sequence comes from Scytalopus superciliaris, assembly GCA_013400415.1. Taxonomy (NCBI): domain Eukaryota; kingdom Metazoa; phylum Chordata; class Aves; order Passeriformes; family Rhinocryptidae; genus Scytalopus; species Scytalopus superciliaris. Next base: position 184,429 of record VXBX01003293.1, on the reverse strand, counting down.
CTTTTCGTGACCTCCTTTTAGCTGCAAAACCTTTCCTGACCCATCCAGTCACCACTGCCAGGACTCAGACAGGATTTTGGCACAGCCAACAGCACAGCACCCCTGCCCACTGGCTGTTCACTGTGCAAATCCCTAGGGGCTAACCCCTTTGCTTTAGGAGGGATCCTCCCCCAGGGTGTCCTTTGAGATGTCACCATCACCCCACATTTCTGACAGGTGTGAACCCATTGCTGTGCCAGCTGAATGTAGGGCAGGGCAGGCACACTGCAGGCATGGAGCGTCACACTAAACCCCATTTCACAAAGAGCAGGGTTATCTTTATTCCCTCCAACCCAGAGAGACTTAAGTGCCAACCATGCAAAAACATCATTGGTGAGCCCACAACAAGGATGAAGGAGAGGTTGCTAATGGGATTTATCTCAAAGTGTGGTTTAACCAGCAAGGCTCACAGCATCAGTCCAGCATTGCTGGTCCCTGTGGGTTTGCATTGGTTCTGCCCTGTGGCTCTGTGCTGTGTCCATTCCTGTGCCCCACGGCAGTGTAAAGGAAAGCAGCTGTCAGATGCTGTACTTCTTGCAGGGAGAGTGAGGGGCAGACAGGGGTTCCAGCAGCCCAGCGCTAAGCCCTGAGCTCTGTGCTGCACAGCTGCAGCTCCACTGCTCACTTTATGGCTGCTGTAAAATCAGAGTTGGACTTGGCACTCCTCTTACAGCCTTGAGTTTAACTACTCCCTGCCCCGGGAAACTGGAATACTAGCAGTAACATGAGAGACCCTTCCTGAGTTCTCCTCTCCCCACAGATGTCCAGCATTTGCCCTGCACCCCAGCACTTCAGGTAGCCCATGGCTTGGGAGACACATACCCTGTCCTGCTTGCAGGATGACCTTGTTATTCACTGGAAATGCCCCGATTGGGAAACGAGGAGTTTTCCAGGCTCTTTTCCTGTCCCAGTTTCAACCACAGTCCTGTGGGGGTGCTCTGCTGCCCCTTCCCGCTCACCGAGAGGTGGGCCTGGGACAACATGTCCCAAGATTCAGCACAACCCCTCCATGAGTGACATGCAGGATTCATAGAAATCTGGGAATTCCCCTACTTTCCCCACAGCTTTCCCTCTGCACACTCATTCCCCACTTTCGGTGTGGCCCTGTGTAGGGGTGCACGATCCCATTTTGGGTGGCCGGGGGGAGCGGGAAGGCAGTTCCTTCCTGCAGCACCACACTGAGGGGTGTCCGAGCGGGAAGCGATTTCACAACTCATGTTTAAGTGCAGTAAGACCACACGTGCTCGGTGATTCCACCTCTCCTCCTTCCCGCTCAGCCAGTGGCGTGTGCAATGCCTGCTGGCTTCGCCTCGCTGCTGCCTGCAATTCTGCCAGGAAAAAACAACTCTGTGCTTTTAAAAACAAGCACAAGCTGTTCCCTAGCACGACCTCCCAGGGCCACTGACTCTCTCCCGGTCCCAGAGCCCGCTGGTCCAGGCTCCACTCCACGGGGACAGACCCCCCTGGCAGCACTGGCTCCCAGCCCAGGCATGTGACATGTGTGACACCACCACCCGAGAGCAGCGGGTGCAGCGGGACAGCCTGGCCCTGGCCCAGACACTCTTCCATGCTGGATGTTGGACTGGCCACAGGCATGTGAGGAGTGGTGGAAGCCAGTTGGCACGTAAACACTGTGACAAACACCTGTGGAAAACCCACAGGGATGGAAAACTGTGATTCCCACCAGCAGTTGGCCAGGGATGCCGTGCTTGCACACTGCATCCCCATGCTCACCTGAAGGAGCAGCGTGGACCTGTGTCAGGGGATGTTTAGGCTGGGAATTAGGAAAAGGTTCTTCACCCAGAAGGTGGTCAGGCACTGGAAGAGGGTCCCCAGGGAAATGGTCACAGCACCAAGCCTGCCAGAGTTCAGTGTTTGGACAACACTCTCAGGCACATGGTGTGATTCTTGGTGTTGTCCTGTGCAGGGCCAAGGCCTCTGATCCTTGTGGGTTTATTTCAGCTCAGGATATTCTCTGCTTCTGATTCACCCCTCCTGGGAGACCATTCAAGCACTTCAGCCCCACGGAGGCTATCCCGGGCCATCCTGCTCTCCAGTGGGACACTGAGACAGTCAGTCCCATCCCCGGGGTCAGCCCCATATACCCCATGCCCACCTTTAGGGTGACACCACGGGGCAGTGCCGCGGGGCTGTCCCCAAGGTGCAGGACCCGGTGGCCGTGCCATGGCAGTGCTGTCACCCACACAGCCCGCACATTCCATCGCCTCGGTCCCCGGGGATGCGGCACCCCGGGGGAGGGGGGTGCAGGTGGGAGCGGGGACGGGGACGAGGCAGGTCATTGACCCGGGTCAGCACGGCACGGCACGGCCCCACAGCACGGCACATCCCCGGGGTGAGCACGGCCCGGCACGGCTCCGCCCCCGGTGAGCACGGCCCCGGGCTGAGCACGGCACGGCCCCGGGCTGAGCACGGCACGGCACGGCCCGGCACGGCCCCACGGCTCCGCCCCCGGTGAGCACGGCCCGGCACGGCCCCGGCCAGCACGGCACGGCCCCGCTGCACCGTGCGCAGCGCCAGCACCGCCCCGCGCCCCGTCCCATAAATAGCGGGCGGCCGGCACCACTCCGCACCACTGCCACCCCACCGGAGCCCAGCCGTGCCGAACTCAGCCAAGCCGAGCCATGGACCCCCAGGACTGCACCTGTGCCGCCGGTAAGCGCCCCGTCCTGTCGCGGCTCGCTCCCGGATCGCCCCCCGCTCAGTCCCGCTCACTCTGCTGTCCCTCCATCCCTCCCCAGGTGACTCCTGCTCCTGCGCCGGGTCCTGCAAGTGCAAGAACTGCCGCTGCCGGAGCTGCCGCAAGAGTGAGTGCGGGGCTCAGGGTGGGGGGCTGCCACTGCCCTGCAGGACCCCAGTGGGCACCTCCCCGCTCCACAGGACAACCCCTCTGTGCCCTGAACCCGTGGACACTTTCCTACCCGCCAGGGCAACCCCTCCTTGCCTTGTCAGACCTCCATGAGGACCTCCCAATCCTTGTCCCGTAGATAACCCCCTCTTGCCCTGTAGGACCCCCCTATGGATATCCCACCATTCCTCCATGGTGGGGCCCCTGCCCTGTACAACCCTCATGGGATCCTTCCCTCTTCCTCTGGCCTGTGGAGACACCCTCAGCTCCTCCGTGGGGAGAGTGGGGAGGGAGAATGGCTCTGTCCTGTAGGAGACCTCCAACCCATTGGTATCAAAGCCCTGCTCACGGAGAGGTGGTGTTTTCCAGCCTCCCTTGGGTGCCCCTGCCCCCTGTGGGACTCCCATCTCTCCCACCCGCTTCCTAACTCTTGTGTTCCCCCCTAGGCTGTTGCTCCTGCTGCCCCGCGAGCTGCAGCAACTGCGCCAAGGGCTGCGTGTGCAAGGAGCCTGCCAGCAGCAAGTGCAGCTGCTGCCACTGAACCGCTCGCCTCTGCCTGTAAATAGCCGGCACGCTTCGGGGATGGGGGGTGGGGGGCACGGAAAAAACTATTTTTTTCACGTTTTGTATTTTCTGTACCAGTGGTGAAACTGGATGGAAATAAAGGAGTTTGTCTCGAGGTACAAGTGCTGCTGTCGGGCTGGGCTGGAGGCTGAGTAGGGTTGCCACTCGTGACACCTGTGTGGGAGTTGTTGCCGGAGGGTGGGGTGCTCACAAACTTCCCTTTGTCCTTCTCTGAGTGGCCTCTGTGCCTCCCTGGAGGGGAAAAGGGGCTTGGGACACAGGGCATAGGACAGACCTCATCCTGCATGTGCGGTGGCTCTAGGTGTCTTTAAGGTGCTGGTCTCCCAGTGAGGACAGGTGACATGCCTAGGGGTATGGGCAAGCAGTGGCAGGGAGGGCTCCAGCCCCCTCCAGCCTTTCTCTGACTTCATGGCAGGTACCTCTGGACCACCCTGGGGCTTCCTCTGAGTGAAAGAGCTTGTGGGAGCAAGCATGGTGGGTGGGAGGCTGGTGTGGGCTGGCAACATGCCTGCTCAGAGCTGTTGCTGGAGAACTCCTGGACAAATCCTAGGGGGGACAAACCTCCCTTCTTCAAGAGTCTGTGTGTTGCAAACCCCACTCTGTTGCAGAGCAGATCCGTTCCCAAAGGGACACTTTCCATGCAACCTTCCTATGCCAAATACCTCCAGCTACAGTGCTTAGTTCCTCCTGCCTTGGGCAAAAGTACCTTTTTTCCAGCTCATTTTTGGGAAACATCTTGCTTGGAGCGGTGATGACCTCCAGAGGCAGAAGGGGGCAGATAACCATAGCCATAAATGCAGCACGGGGCTGCCTGGATGAGGGGCAGTTGCTGGGAGTGGGGCAGGGAGGGCAGTGGGAAGATACAGGGGGATGTCTTTTGCTTCTGAAAGTCTCTGCCAAGCGAGAGTCATTTTTCAAGCACCTGCTTGCCCATACATGACTCCTGGGTGTGCCCCACTATGGATGCAGGTTCCCAACCCTGCTGCCATCACCACTTCTGTCATTCTGGGGCAGTGGGACAGCTCAGCCTGGTAGGGATGTCTCCTCCAGCCCTTGGTGACAAGGCACCAGGACACTACCAATTCAAAAAATAGCAAAATTGGGCCCTTGGGTACTCATGTAGCCCTTTCTGCTAGGCTGGGTGGTACAAGGTGGGAGGATGTAAGCACCCAGGGGAGCTGCTCCTCCCTTCCCTGAAGGTTTGCTCAGCTTCAGCACGTGGCTCTGCAGTGGGTGCCAAGCCTGCTCAGCACTCAGCCTTGCCAATGAGAAAAACAACACCCAGTTCAGCACCCATTTGCCTTTTAAATGCGTTGCCTTATTACATTAGCGTACCTTTGCCTAAGCAGCCTTCTAGCACTGCCTGTTGCAACAGAGACTTAGCACTATAGATGGGTTTTAAGGGTCTGCCCTGCCCTAAATGCATTTAAAAAACAATAAATCCCATGAGAAGATACTTTGCTGGAAAACAAGACTGTCTTGGCCCCCCTGCTGGAACTCTGTGCAGCAGGGCTGTAACCCTGACCATTGCAGCAGAGGGGCTGTGAGCTGAGCCCTCCGGGGCTGGGTGCCCAAGTCCTGCACCAGAAATAAAGCCGGGGCAAGGTTGGGGTTTCCCCTCACAGGAAGCGCCTCAGGCACCAACCGCTCCCTGTTCCCAGCAATGTGCCAGGGTGGGATGTGGGCACACACCTCTGCAACCTGCTGCTGCCAGCCTCCCCTGCCTGCTCCTGGTTCTGCCTCCACATCCATCTGGCAGAGGTGGGGGCCTCCAGCCTCCCCAGGAGGGATTTGGGATGAGGGAAGCTACATGATCAGCAGAATGGGTGCAGGCACCCATGTGAGGCACTGGCCTGGGATGTACACAGCACCTAGCTTTGCCTGTAGCTGCTCTCAGTGAGGTGGCTGAGAGCTTTCTGGTTTCCTCAGGAGCATCTTCTGTATAAAGAAGTAGTTTTTGATGAACCAGGACTGCTCTCAGCCTGCACACAGCTGTGTATAGCAGGAGGGTGATGGGAGGCTTTGCTTGATGCAAGAAGAGACTGGTGTGTTTTATCCAGCCCCTCAAAGAAAACTCCAGCTCAGTTTGCAAAGGTGGTTTGAGGTGACCATACATCCCCTCCATGGCATCTAAGGTGGGTCCTGGGCAGATCCCCATCCAGGCTGCCCAGTTCCACTTTTTCTGGCTCTGTATGAGCCCCAGAGGGTTGATGGATGTCCACGACTCTGCATGGTGCTGACATACACTATGTGCTGGGACGAGTTCCCTGTGCAGACAGGATGTGTGCCCTGTGCAGAGGAGGGCTGCACTGTGTGCAGAGAGGCAGAGCACCCTGTGCACATGTGACAGGCACTCTGTGTCAAGGAGACAGCGTCCTGTGCTGAGGGAACAAGTGCTGTGTGCAGAGGGGACATGCACACAGTGCAGAGGGCAAACACACCCTGTGCAGAGGTGACAGGCACGTGTGAACAGCAAAAATATACCCTGTCTCCAGGGACATGCACTCAGCACAGAGGGAAAATGTGCTTAATGTGGAAGGGGAATTATAGTATCATAGAATTCTTAAGGTTGGAAAAGCCCTCCTAAGGTCATCAAGCACAACCCTCACCCCAGTACTACCAAGCCATGTCCCCAGGGATCACATCTATACATCTTTTAAACCCCTGCAGGGGTGATGACTCCACCACTTCCCTGGGCTTGACAACACTTTCAGTGAAGAAATTTTTACTAATACCCAATCTAAACCGCCCCTGGCACAGAAATGACAAACACACTACAGTCAGGGATGGGCACCCAGTATAGAGGGGACGGGCACCCACAGAGGGGACGGGTACCCACAGAGGGGGCAGCACCCCGTGCCCACCGTGCAGAGGGCTCGGATCCCGCCGCAGGAGCGGCTCCTCTCGCTCCCGGTGCCGCCGAGCCCTTCCACAGGGATCTGCTGCCACCTGCCTGCCCGCAGCATCGCCTCCCGACCAGCGCCGCGTCCCGTCTGTCCCCGCTTCCCTCGGTCCCTGCCTGTCCCCGCATCCCTCGATGCCATCCTGTCCTCGCTCTCCCGGTCTCTACCTATGCCATCTATCCCGGGTCTCTGCCTGTCCCCGCTCCCTGGTGGCTGTTCTCCCATCCCGCCCCGGGGGGCACCAGCTCCGGTTACCGGGCAGACCAGGACTCTCCTCCCGCTGGAAAACAGCCCCGGGATCCTGGATGGGCTCAGGGAGAAGTGTGGTGGCACAGCGAACCTGCCAGGACACCCATCCCATCATGACGCCCACCCCACCAGGACATCTGTTCCACCAAAATACTTTTATCCCACCAGGAATCCCATCCCATCAGTACATCCATTCCACCAGGACATCCTGTTGGGGACAACTGCACCCCTCAATCTGCCTGCCCCAAACACGCCAGTGCCAGAATACTCTCCCCCTGATAATTTTTGGGATGAAGATCCACAGTTGGTTTAACTGAGCACCCTGTGGGCCAAGTTCAAACACAGCAAGACCCCAGAGCATCCAACAGCTCATGGAACAGGGAAAACATACTTTATATGTGCCAAGACTCAGCATATAGTGCTAAATACACCAGAAATTGCTAAAACTACAGATTTACAGAGAACATGGACTCCAGGGAGCCAGACAGGCACTGAGCACTGGGAAAAAAAATGATTTTTTCTTGGTGTCAGCGAGCTGCTGAACAAAGGGTGACTGTCACAGTGCAGGGAGAGCAACTTACCCATCTCAGAGGGGGAAAATTTGGGGTTTGCACATGGATGTTTTTGCTGGGGAAGGTGGCTGAGCTGGAATGGCTGTGAATCACCTTCACCTCCTTGGAGACCTGAAGCAGGGTTGTAATTTACAGCAAAAGTGCTTATGGGCCTCCCTGCACTCCAATGGGGTCCTAAATCTCTGCTATAACTCAGAGATGCTCCTGCTCTGTGGGCTGGGGCATGGATAGACTGAGCATCGAGCAGGCAGCTCCCAGATGGCTACATTTTAGAGCCACCTTGGGTGCTTTTCTATGCTCTAAGTGATGCTTGCAATTGGGAAAATATGAAGTGGCAGGAGATGATATATGACAGCTTAAGAAAACTTGTATTTAGTGAAGCAAAGGAAAGAAACCTCAAGGAAAGTCATGTTTTGAGGGTTGCTGTCCTGCATTCAAGAAGATATGCTTGGGAAAATGCGATGGTCTAAAAATGGTGCAGAATCAGGCTTGTTACAAGCAAGAGGAAAAACCATTTTATTAACTACAAACTTATCCTTTTACATTATTTTTCTACTGCACACACACACACAAACTACATCTCATCTGCCAAGCACACTTGTCTATCAGTCCCAAACCATCTTCTGATAGGTGGTTACCATCTCTCCTCGTGCTGGCAAGTCCCAAAACATACTCTTGTTTTCCACAGTTGTTTTTCTCTTTCTTCAGCTTTGCCAGGCCTGGCCCAAGGACACAGGTGGGTGTTTTCTACTGCTTTCCCAGGCCTACAGCAGCATCCTCTCAAAGCCAAAGCTGTCCATAGCCCAGCAGTCTCCCACAGGGAGAAAGGCAATAGAATGAGAATTGGGCAAAGGGGAGCAGGGGTTGCTTCTTGCTCCTGAATGGAACAAAAATCCATGGTCACATTAGTTGGATGTACCCCTGCCAGGTCCATGAGTTCCCAGATCTTGTCTGACAAATCCTGGGTCGCTGGAAATACCTGCCTTAAATTTTATGTGCTTGTGCCTATGAGGAATATCCTTCAGGACACGATTCCACGGGGGATGGAGAGAGTGCCTGCTGGCTGTGGGTTTGTTTGATGGTGTATTTGGCCATAGGAGGGAAAATCAGGATGAATTCGTTGTCCTCATCTTACCTCCCAAGGAATCAGCTCTCAGGCGGGATTTGCCAGCAAGAGTTAAGCGAGACTAAGAAGGGAGAGGGAGGTCAGAGAGGAGCAACCCCGTGCGTTTTGGTTCAGCGCGAAGGAACCCACCAGGATCATCGAGTCCAACTCCTGTCCCTGGACAGGACACCCCAAGAATCCCACCACGTGCCTGAGAACGTTGCCCAAAAGCTCCCTGAGTTCTGCCAGCCTTGGTGCTGCCACCACCTCCCTGGGCACCCCCTGGGGAAAGAACTTTTCCCCGATATCCAGCTTAGGCCTCACGCCGTTTCCCCGCGCCCCGTCACTGGTCACAAGCGCGAAGAGATCGGTACTTTGTTTCCGTATTTCTCTTTTATCCGGCGCTGCCGCCGCGGGGCGGGCGGGGGGCAGCCTCGAACCCGCGGCCCCCGGCAGAATTGTCACTCCCTTTCCCTCCCACAGCGCCTCGATGAGGCCGTTCTCGCGAGGGGGCGGGCTCCGTCGCGCGGCGGCCGCGGCCAATAGGAAGGCGCGGCGCGGGGAAGTGCGGCGGCTCAGCCAATAAGAGCGCTGGGCGGGCCGCGGGGGCGGCCAATGGGTGCGNGCGGTGCGGGCGGTGCGCGGGCGGGACGGGGCTCCGCGTCCCCGCCGCCTCATCCTACCCTTGCTGTGCCCGCTGCGGCCTCTGGCTCCCCGCCCGGGGTCCTGAGCCCCTCGGCCGGCCGCCCCTCTCCCGCGGGGCCCGTGCAGGCCGCTGCGGCGGGGGGCTGG
>VXBX01003293.1:146270-175284 GCA_013400415.1 Scytalopus superciliaris | reverse complement strand
GGGAGCGCTCTCGGGCCTCCCCGTGGGCCCCTCGGGGGTTCCCGCGTGTCTCCGCCCCAGCAGCGGGTCTCTCCTTCCGAGCCGCCTTGTGCTGGTCGGCAGTGCCAAGCCCGGCTGTGGAAGGGGAGTTTAGTGTTTACCGGGGCGCCGTGGGGAAGCTGAAGCCCGTTGTCTGGGAAGGCGTCAGGAGCGCGGGGTTGGGCGTGCCTGTGCTTTGGTGTCTCTCTTTCAAGTTGTGTGCGTAGCGGTCGTTCCTCCCCGCGGTGGGGATGCTGGTTGGTTCCCAGGGAGTCACAGAATGTTAAAGGGTTGGAAGGGACCCCAAAGATAATCTAGTCCCAAGCCCCCTGCCATAGGCAGGGATCACCTCACACTAGACCAGGGTGCTCAAGGCCTTGAACGCTGTCAGGCTTGGGGCAGCCACATCCTCCCTGGGCAACCTGTTCTGGTGCCTCACCACCCTCACAGCAAAGAATTTCTTCCTAATATCCTGCCTAAGTTTCCCCTCCTTCAGTCTGTACCCATTACTCCTTGCCCTGTCACTACAGTTCCTGACGAAGAGTCCTTCTCCAGCTTCCCTTCAGTGACTGGGAGGTTCCTGTGAGCCAAAGAGCACCTGCTGTTGGGTGTCTGGTGGTGGGAGCTCATGAAAAGGCACAGTGCTCACAGCCCTGCCCCAGCTCCACTGCTGTTTCATGGCAGATTTTGTCCTCGTAGTTCACAGAATATCTTGAGCTGGGAGGGACCCACAAGGATTATTGAAGTCCAGCTTTTGGCTCTGCACAGGACAGCCTCAAGAATCACGCCATGAAGCAACTACTAACTTGTCAAGCATTGCTTTCATATATACCAGGGAGAATGCAGAAGGTAAACCATTCATGGCATTTGGGGCTTGGTGTTTTTCAGGTCAGTAAGTTTGATATGGGAGAGGATAGCTGTCTTTAAACAGTTAATGTGGACCCTTCAGACTAGGCTTGGATGAGATGATGATTAGTCCTTTCCCCCTACCCTGGGTCACAAGTCCTCTCTACCAACAGCAGGTGTGACTTCTCTGGCTAGACAGGTGAAAATGACTGTAAGGATTTCTTACAGCACCTCACATGCACAACTCTATTCCTGAACCTAAAGCATGCTATTTATTTGGCTCTCCTGGGCAAGATTTGCTCTGTCACAGGTTTAATTTTTCCAGAGTCATCTTAAAGTGCATAGAGTAACTTGCTTTCCCTGTTTGGTCCCAACTGCAGGCAAGAGGCAGACTTCTCTGAGGTGAATTTGAAGTGTCCTTGTGCTAAACCTTGAGCTGTGGATGCATTGAGTATTGGTATCTGATTAGCAACTGCTGTGGAGTGTCAGGTGCCATCTGTGTTCCAATATAATTCTAACCCAGGATACACGAGGGTTTGAATTAAAGTCCAGGTGCAAAGAAGGGCTGCTTCTCTTCTCCTGCAATTTGGTCCTGTTGTCTTAGGGACAGTAGTTATGGCATGGAGAACTAAGGTGAGGGTGACAGAGAAATGCCAATTCCTGTGTCCTTCATTGCTATTCACTTATGTTGTATCTTAAAAAGGTTTCCTGCTCCTTGGGAAAACTTACAAATAGAAAAAGCTTAAAATTGCTTGGAGAATGTACATGATTCTGTCACCTAAATCTGCAATGTTTCTGTGGTGCTGGTACGACAGGAAATTTGGTAAGGGGACAGGATATGGGTTTTTCTTTAAGGACTTTCAAATAATAAGCCAAATGCTCTGTTTAATGAGGGTCAGTTTGCCACCCTGTGGAAATTAGGGCCCTGCTGAGTTGGGTGAGAGTCAGGTGTTTAAAATAAGTACTAAATGTTTGGCAAAGAGGGTGAGTGGTAAGGTGGCAAAGCTGCCAGCTGAGTCAGTTACTCAGGACAGTGGGGACTTGAGACCACTGTGAGGAACTTACGGCAGATAAAAATGTTGACAAATATGTGATAGTATTGGAAGAAATCACTTAACATACCTACTCTACAGTTCCAGGTTAAATAGCAAACAGTGTGGAGAAGAGTTGTGTGCTCGTTTCTCCTTTCTCACAGTGCAAGAGCAAATAACTGAATGTTACTGCGTTTAAAACTTTGAAAAAACCCCAGTTTTGTTCAATGTACATACTGTAAGGGCTCTTTGGGGCCATAAAAAGATTGGACTTTTGCGTGTCTACCTACAGATGAGATGAATAAGAAAAGATGCAGGACTGAATGTCTTTATGGGAGGCAGAGGAGCATTGATTCAACTGTAGTATAAGAAACAATAGGTTTGGAAGATTGTTATGAAGCTTATTCAGGATTTTCCCACATCAGCCTTTTGTTGTGGGGAGAACAGGCTGTTGTACCAGATGGAGTACCAAATATAGTTTGGAGCTTTTAGGTATTTGTGTTTAAGCTGGCCTATCCTGATTTCATCTGGTTTTAATGTAACTAGGGTGTGGAAGTTTTGCCTCTGTTAAGTTTGATTATAAACATTTATTATTGTGCTTTACAGACTAGAGGGTGAAAGTGTGCAGCAGATATTTGGGTTGTACCTGGTCACTTTCACTTGTGGAGCATGGAAAATAAGGCAGGGAGAGAACTCAAGAGTTGACCNATCTAGTCCCAAGCCCCCTGCCATAGGCAGGGATCACCTCACACTAGACCAGGGTGCTCAAGGCCTTGAACGCTGTCAGGCTTGGGGCAGCCACATCCTCCCTGGGCAACCTGTTCTGGTGCCTCACCACCCTCACAGCAAAGAATTTCTTCCTAATATCCTGCCTAAGTTTCCCCTCCTTCAGTCTGTACCCATTACTCCTTGCCCTGTCACTACAGTTCCTGACGAAGAGTCCTTCTCCAGCTTCCCTTCAGTGACTGGGAGGTTCCTGTGAGCCAAAGAGCACCTGCTGTTGGGTGTCTGGTGGTGGGAGCTCATGAAAAGGCACAGTGCTCACAGCCCTGCCCCAGCTCCACTGCTGTTTCATGGCAGATTTTGTCCTCGTAGTTCACAGAATATCTTGAGCTGGGAGGGACCCACAAGGATTATTGAAGTCCAGCTTTTGGCTCTGCACAGGACAGCCTCAAGAATCACGCCATGAAGCAACTACTAACTTGTCAAGCATTGCTTTCATATATACCAGGGAGAATGCAGAAGGTAAACCATTCATGGCATTTGGGGCTTGGTGTTTTTCAGGTCAGTAAGTTTGATATGGGAGAGGATAGCTGTCTTTAAACAGTTAATGTGGACCCTTCAGACTAGGCTTGGATGAGATGATGATTAGTCCTTTCCCCCTACCCTGGGTCACAAGTCCTCTCTACCAACAGCAGGTGTGACTTCTCTGGCTAGACAGGTGAAAATGACTGTAAGGATTTCTTACAGCACCTCACATGCACAACTCTATTCCTGAACCTAAAGCATGCTATTTATTTGGCTCTCCTGGGCAAGATTTGCTCTGTCACAGGTTTAATTTTTCCAGAGTCATCTTAAAGTGCATAGAGTAACTTGCTTTCCCTGTTTGGTCCCAACTGCAGGCAAGAGGCAGACTTCTCTGAGGTGAATTTGAAGTGTCCTTGTGCTAAACCTTGAGCTGTGGATGCATTGAGTATTGGTATCTGATTAGCAACTGCTGTGGAGTGTCAGGTGCCATCTGTGTTCCAATATAATTCTAACCCAGGATACACGAGGGTTTGAATTAAAGTCCAGGTGCAAAGAAGGGCTGCTTCTCTTCTCCTGCAATTTGGTCCTGTTGTCTTAGGGACAGTAGTTATGGCATGGAGAACTAAGGTGAGGGTGACAGAGAAATGCCAATTCCTGTGTCCTTCATTGCTATTCACTTATGTTGTATCTTAAAAAGGTTTCCTGCTCCTTGGGAAAACTTACAAATAGAAAAAGCTTAAAATTGCTTGGAGAATGTACATGATTCTGTCACCTAAATCTGCAATGTTTCTGTGGTGCTGGTATGACAGGAAATTTGGTAAGGGGACAGGATATGGGTTTTTCTTTAAGGACTTTCAAATAATAAGCCAAATGCTCTGTTTAATGAGGGTCAGTTTGCCACCCTGTGGAAATTAGGGCCCTGCTGAGTTGGGTGAGAGTCAGGTGTTTAAAATAAGTACTAAATGTTTGGCAAAGAGGGTGAGTGGTAAGGTGGCAAAGCTGCCAGCTGAGTCAGTTACTCAGGACAGTGGGGACTTGAGACCACTGTGAGGAACTTACGGCAGATAAAAATGTTGACAAATATGTGATAGTATTGGAAGAAATCACTTAACATACCTACTCTACAGTTCCAGGTTAAATAGCAAACAGTGTGGAGAAGAGTTGTGTGCTCGTTTCTCCTTTCTCACAGTGCAAGAGCAAATAACTGAATGTTACTGCGTTTAAAACTTTGAAAAAACCCCAGTTTTGTTCAATGTACATACTGTAAGGGCTCTTTGGGGCCATAAAAAGATTGGACTTTTGCGTGTCTACCTACAGATGAGATGAATAAGAAAAGATGCAGGACTGAATGTCTTTATGGGAGGCAGAGGAGCATTGATTCAACTGTAGTATAAGAAACAATAGGTTTGGAAGATTGTTATGAAGCTTATTCAGGATTTTCCCACATCAGCCTTTTGTTGTGGGGAGAACAGGCTGTTGTACCAGATGGAGTACCAAATATAGTTTGGAGCTTTTAGGTATTTGTGTTTAAGCTGGCCTATCCTGATTTCATCTGGTTTTAATGTAACTAGGGTGTGGAAGTTTTGCCTCTGTTAGGTTTGATTATAAACATTTATTATTGTGCTTTACAGACTAGAGGGTGAAAGTGTGCAGCAGATATTTGGGTTGTACCTGGTCACTTTCACTTGTGGAGCATGGAAAATAAGGCAGGGAGAGAACTCAAGAGTTGACCCCAATGGTTGCTACTGGTGAGGGATCAGTAAGTCTCCACCCTTTCTGCTTTATGCTGTCCTACTCTTTTAAAGAGCCCCAGTATCAGTGTGTGTGCATCCTTAGAAGACAACTGATTTCAGTGTCTGTCTAATATCCTATAAATATAATTGTGCTTTCCTTTAAAAACAAACAAAAATGTGGCCAACCTCCTCTTTGATTTCCATCTCTGCCTTTCATAATCAGTTCCTCTGTCTGTAACACAGGGATTATGTTGCTGACTTCCTCTCTGAAATGTCTGGATGTCTGCTTCTGCCAAGTGCTGTGCAAGAGCTGAGTATTATTGCTGCTGCTCAAACAGAATTCTCCAGACCTGCAAAATGGGCCTTTTACTTATTCATTTTTAGCTTAGTAGACAGAAGCTGCTATGTTCTCTGTAGCTGCCCAGGCTTGGAGCCTGTTGAAAAAGCACTTTTGCCTCAGATCTTGGCTGTAGCAAGTAGAGAATTGCTGGTTTTCTCTTATTACTGCACTCTTGTGTCTTCCTTCCACAAGAAGCTGCTCCTGACTAATCAGACTGGGTCTCTTGAGCACTCAGAGGTGGGAGCCTCTTTGAAAGGCCAACACTGGATTTCTTCTTCATTTTCTGTTTCAAAGAATCTTTCTGCAACTTGTGGAGCTCTTCATCCATCAGCAATTCTGAATGCAGTGGGTGAGGCTTTCCTTCTCCCCTGTGATGTGTCCATCCTTTTTTTTTCCCAAAGCACTGGAAAAATCTAAAGTTTTTACTCTGTTTGTCAAAGTTAATTAGATGACACAAATTGTGTCAATATGTGAAGCACAATAGACACTTTCACATGCACTGGAGTATTTCACCTTTGTGTCTTTCTGAATTGAGTACAGTAAAATGTTTATCATGGTTATATTCGGAGTAGAATGACTACTAGCATTCTTCCTTAGCTTTGTAGTGGTCTTGAGGAGTTTTTCTAGGTAATAAATCATCAATTATAATCAGTCTGAATAGACTTATGAAACCTGTCATCTTCTGTTTTATTTTTGGCTTAAATTCAGTCAACTTGCACTTGTAGTGCTTATGTGTGGTTTTAAATGTTGGGGAAACATTAAACTGGGATCTAATGGAATCACAGTCTAATGCAGCAGCTTCTATTGATAAGTCATCAGAGTTGTTTTACAGAAGAGCCTTTTCAGTCCTGGCTTTTAGCCCAAGGTCGATCTCGTTTCACCGATGTTAATTTAATTTCTGACGTATTTTCTTTCCCTTTCGTGTCAGTTGTTGCTCCTTCCCCAGCCAGACATGAAAATCTGCCATCGCTCTGCTCGTTACTGTGGTAGCAGTTTCCATCTTGCACAGCAGCCTGAAGAGTCAGACTGCAGTCTTTTGAATGCAGTAAATTCTGTCAGGGTGGAGACAAAGTTGTTCATGCTGTTATGAATATACGAATATTCAGTCTAAATATTTGAATTCTGTCACTTAGAAAAAGCTGCTTAGTGTTGGCTAAGTTTTGAATTGTCACTTCCAGTGCTTGGTTATAATCACAGGTATTTTAACTTGTTCCAAAGTAACTAGTTTGTTCTGTATTTGCTGATTTGAGTTCATTCTCACAGAGTTGTTGCAATTGTCCTACACAGGCAGATTTACAGGGCAGACCTTACATGGTATTGATGTAGTGTCTGTGGCTAAAAAGTGAAGGTTTGGGAGCAGTTCTGTAGCACTAATTCTTCATGCTTTTGGTTGCAGCACTCTAAGAAGTTAGTGCTTCTTACACTCCTGGCTTTTTGTCTTGGTAATGAAAAGAGGAAGCGGACCAGATCAGATCAAATCAAGCTGATGTCTGTGCTGTTCTCGCAGTCACTGCTCCCGGAGGATCTGATCAGTTCGTAACTGAGTGTGGCTGTTCTGGTCAGTGTCTGCCAACAGAGGCTGTTCCTGGCAGGGGTGCACTTGAGTTATCACAAGTAAACACTGGAAAGATGTTCTGTACTGCATTGCAGGGCATGAAACTGCTTATTTCCACCCTCCTCTTCCCTGTTTCGCTCCATCTCGGTGGCACGCTAATCTGTTCAAACAAATCTGGTCTCTGCTATCTCATCTTATTTAGAAGTCAGTGCAAATACAATCACTGCTTCCCCCAGCAACTCCCAGCTTTCCAGAAGTGTGTGGGGAGTGCTTGTGAAATTCTCCATTCCTGGATGCCGGCTGTTAGGGTTTGTCCTGGCACCCAGGCAGGAGGGCTTGGTTTCTCTCTCTAACTGCATATGTCTGGATGAATCATCATGCAGTGCTTTTAAATCATTTGTCCAGACAGAGGAAAGCACTGCTACTGGGAATGTGCATGGGAATGGTGGTGAAACTGAGAACGTGAGGGATGTTCAAATTGTAATGTAAAATTGCTTAGGTATGGTTGAGGGGGACTAAGAAGTACTTAGGCTATTGCTGGTTCTTAAAAGTCTGTTTTCTTCTTGGTGGGCTCCCTTAAACCAGATGGTCTTCACTGATTTTGCTTTGGAGCTGGAGTTAATGCTTGAGATCTGGTTCACCTTGTTTCATCCCAGGGCCTCTGGTTTTGGGTGCACATGCTGTGAGAGAGACACTGTGCTGGAGATTTCCATCTCTGTAGCACCATTCAGCACCACAGATTTCCATGATCACAGGTGGCTTTACAGAGGTGCCTGGTGCTTGTCACCTGTAGGTAGCTGTTTCAGCTGCCAGTCATGATTTGGTGTGTGAAGGTGAGGATTTGGCTTTCACACTTCATTAATGTGGATACAATTGCAGTTACAGGTCTTTCTCCAGTGTTGCCAAACATGTATGCTTTTGCTCTTTCTCTAACAATAACAGACTCCATTCTGAATTTAGAACTGTGTGATGCATTAATGCCCTTGTCTGTTACAGCTCTTGCTTTATGTTCTGTAGTTTATTTAACTATTCTCTTATGGAGTCTATGCAAGGAATTCTTACACTGGTAAAACTTTCTGCAGGCAATGAAATTAGACATGATCTTCTGCATTGGAACAATATGTACTTATTTCTTTTCACTGGAGTTTAATGACATATGAAATAACACGTTTTCATAGCTAATTATGGCTATCTATGGGCATCTATAGCTTTTAACCTCTTTATGTGTATTGTCAGCCCTCGTATATTCCTATCATGCATATGTACACATCTCTGTTTATAATATATAAAAATACAGAATCATAAAGTAGGAAGGGATTCATAAGGATTGTGGAGTCCAGCTCTCCAAGCTATTTATTTATGTGCATATGCAAGTAGTTTATAGCTAAATTAACACCAAATTATCCACAGGCCTTCTCTGCTTTCACCCTCCTTTGTGTTAAGGCAATATATGAACTGTCATAGGGCACCTGCATCTCACTTCTGACAGGTCTATAGATTGTAGTCCTGAAAGGGAAAGCTCTGTGGGAATACTGGAAAGGATTTCCTTGCTCCCTCTTTCTTAGGGAGTGTATTCGTGCTGGTGTAAATACTGGTATTTTTGGTCTGTGTTTTGCCCAGCCACCTGTGGGAAATTATGTTTTCCTTGTCAAGTTATGGGAGAAACACACTGATAAAGGGAGTAACTTTGTCCTTGAGGGAAATTCCAATGCTGCTGCTCATGCGTAGTGGAAGACCACTTGCATGGCAGGGGGAGAAATCCAGGGACCTCTGTGTGGAGGGTGATGGCCACACCCACTGAGGTAGACACCCCCTTTGGCAAAATTATAAAGGGTGGGCAGCTCACTATTCATGAAGGTACCACATTGTCTCAGCAGGGATGCCTGCCAGCAGGCCAGCCTCTGAGGGTGCTGCCTCTGCCTTTGGGGGATTGGGCATTCTAAAGTTGGTAAGACAAGTCCGTGTAAGTAACACCTGGACGGGTCCTCACACAGGGCATTGGGGTTTCTCTCTCTTTTCCTTGCTCTCCCTCTCCCTTGCCTGGGGTTTCCATCTTACTTGGCCACCTTCTGTAATAAAATACTGCTTAAGTTATGCTCACAACAGTGTTTGAGTTTCAGTTCTCACGTGCTTCCAAACCCTCCCTGTAACAGGGAGGATGGACAGAGAACCCTATTCTAGAAGACCTGCTCTTGCTGATCTGTCTGTGATCCCACAAGTGTGGAAACAGTTTATAGCTGAGCAAGAATTTTCTCTCTCTCTCTCTTTCTCTGAAGTGTGTGTGGAGTGAAACCCGCAGCAGAGATGGACACGGAAGGCTTTGGAGAGCTGCTCCAGCAGGCAGAACAGCTGGCAGCCGAGACAGAAGGGATCTCCGAGCTGCCTCACGTGGAACGGAACCTGCAGGAGATCCAGCAGGCCGGGGAGCGCCTGCGTTCCCGCACCCTGACCCGCACTTCCCAGGAGACTGCAGATGTCAAGGCGTAAGTATGGAGCACTGACACTGGAAACTCTGCACAGAGGCTGGAAGCTGTTTATGCCTTTCGTTTCTAACGGGTGGGGAGTCTTGCCAGGAGGACATGCCTGGGAGAAATACAACCACTGCAAAGCTGGTACTTAGTTGGTGTTACGTTTTTTTTTGGTGTGGTTGTTTTTTCTCCCCTGCCACCTTTCTCGTGCTTCCAAAAAACAATAGAGTAATGGGAGGATTTATTTGAGGAGTTACTGTTCTTCAGGCGCTAAAGCCAAAAAGTGCAGTATCTTGTTCTGGCTGCTGCTGAAGATGTTTACCAACATGGTGTACATTTTTTTTTGTCTGGAAGGGCTTGGCAGCTCTGCAGCACTGCAGTGGCACAGCAGAAAGAGTTCAGCAGGGCTGAGGTGGTTGGATAGGCACATAGTGCTGTTCTAAGTTTGGTTTCATGCAGTTTTTATAACAGGGCTGGGAGCACTGTCTGAATGTGGCTAGCTGCTTGCGATGGTCTAAAAATGGTGCAGAATCAGGCTTGTTACAAGCAAGAGCAAAAGCCATTTTATTAACTACAAGCTTATCCTTCTATATTATTTTTCTACTGCACACACACACACAAACTACATCTCATTTGCCAAGCACACTTGTCTGTCAGTCCCAAACCATCTTCTGATAGGTGGTTACCATCTCTCCTTGTGCTGGCAAGTCCCAAAACATACTCTTGTTTTCCACAGTTGTTTTTCTCTTTCTTCAGCTTTCCCAGGCCTGGCCCAAGGACACAGGTGGTGTTTTCTACTGCTTTCCCAGGCCTACAGCAGCATCCTCTCAAAGCCAAAGCTGTCCCTAGTCCAGCAGTCTCCAACAGCTGCTGACCTAAATGTTGGCAATGAGTCTGGGTTTAGAGTTCTGTCTGTTCAATACTAATTTCATACCTGTACAATTTCATTCTTATAGGTCTGTTCTTCTCGGGTCCAGAGGGCTTGATATATCTCACATTTCTCAGCGACTTGAGAGTCTAAGTGCTGTCACTACGTTTGAGCCTCTTGAACCTGTGAAGGACACTGACATCCAGGTAGGGACATTTGTGACGTGAATTACACTGCCCTTGTCACTGCCATTCCTGTGTTGTGGTTCAAACCTGTTCCTAGGCCTCTGTGGAGATAGTCTTGCTTTCTGTTTAAATCACTGGCTAGAGGAAGTGCAGAGGAGAGATGCTGCTTTCAGTGCTGAAAGGTGTTTGAGTTAGCCATCAGAAGCAGCATTAAGCACCAAGATCAGCAGAATTCACATTCCTCCTGAATTCAAGAGGAACCAGGTACATACTTAGTGCCTTTGTGAACCTTTCTCTGTTGGTTTTACAAGCCTGAATTGGCCAGATATGCCTCTCCCTCATAATTTTGAGACCTATTTTCATGTCTGATTGCAAAAACATGTGTGTAATCACTTGGCGATATTGAGATGCTGGAATGGGGTCATTTAAGTCAACAAGCAAAAGAGGTGAGTATAGTGTTTTTCTTTCCCTGTATCTCAGATGTCATAACCTTGTCTTGGTGGTAGACTGAATTTGCCATGTGTCATATGCTTTACCAGGTGATTTAATCTTGTACATTTACCTGTAGATTGTCTCCCTGTGCATCTTAGAAATTCATGTGACCCATCTATTTTTGCTTTCTGTTTGTCGCCTGCCCTTGTAGAATATCCTCGTGATGAAATCTGCAGCATTCATTACTCAGTTAACGGCTGGTAATAGAATTGATGTTGTGGGTTGCATTGAAGGTAGCAGTTTAAATTACTGGTTAATCATTTTGAAGTTTATCTTCTCTCCTTACTGGCAGATGACTAAATTAGGACAGTCAAAAGAGTTGTAAGCTCTTCTTTCTTTTTTTTTGCAGAAGTAGTATGCTCTAAGCTACTTAACTTGAGGAGGGGAAGGGAGGCATGTGAAATTACCCTGTTTTATCTAAAGTGTTTTATTTTAGCATTTGGTGCCATCCATTTTGGATGGATGGGCCCTTAGTTTAATCTCATTCTAGTGTTAGGAGCCCTGTGGTCTCCTGTCTTCAGGCAAACTTATTTAATCCCAGTTCTCTAAGGCCTCTCTTTCACCAAAAATTAGTGTGCTCTGAAAACTTTATCTGTCTGATCATAGAGGTCTAAACCACTGGCATTGTTCACTTTCTGTCTTTTCTCATTTTATTCCTTTGTTCCAGTTCCTGATGCTGTTGTATTTCTAATTGGTGATGTTAAACTTTGTACATGTCTTCCTTGACCTCATTCTGTCTAGATTTTGTTTTCAAGAATTCTTGCCTCTTTTTTCTTTTTCCTTTTTTTTTTTTTAAGGTTTACTACTGTTGCTAATTCTTCTTTGATTTCTGGTGTTTTTCCTTTCTGCTTTAAGAAGAGTCTTACTGTAAATTCTCAAGCCCAGAAGCAGTGGAGTGCTTGACTTTTTGGATCTGAGATTTGTGGCATATACGAAAATAGATAGGACTGCATAATAATCACATTTTGTATTATTACTGGTTACCTAACGAAAATGTGAAAGTTTTCTTTCTTAATTGTACCAAAACTCAAGGCCTAATTTGTTATGATGATTCTGCTATATTCTTATAGTGATCTCAGAATGTTTTCTTATCTCCAGTATATTTTTTAATCACCCTTGTCAATATTTGAATGTATCCTCTTGTTCAGGAAAAGCTTCAAATTTAGCATAAAACCACAGGTTAATTGTAAATCAATGTGTTTAAATGGCCAAATTAGCCAATGAGATCTAGCCCTTTCTTTATGAAAGCAGCTTAAAAGTACAAATGAGAAACAGTATTAAAATCAATCACTTAAATCAAAGTTCCCTGTTTGCTCTTTTGAATCATGATTAACACTGGTGGTTTAATCAGTGATCAGTTTAACAACTCATCTCTTAGGCCTAATATTTGTGTGCTTGGAATCTTAAATTCTTTTTGCAGGCCATGTGCAGAGAACATTCATAGTCAATTAGCTAAAAGGGATTTGCAGTGGGAAGCATGGCAAGGGGCTCCATTTTAGTTCCTCTTGCAGGTACATGATTAAAGTGTGAGTTCTAAATGCTTTGTCCCTGCTTGTTTTTGCAGTTAACAGGTGCAGTGATTTTTATGTTGTCTTGCAGAACATCATCCTCTGCTCTGTCTGAGGGTATTTGCAGTCACATCTCAAGCTGTCTGGCTGGTGTCAACAGTGGTCTGTTACTTGAAAGTTAATTGCTTAGAATATGGACAAGTCTCTGCACTCATCTGTAGGTTCTGGTGTGCAATCATCAATGCTTTCAGAGTAGTTTTTGTTGCTAATTATGTAAGACACTGCTGACAGTCCTCTAATTAGCTCCGTTAACAAAGAGAGTTTTGAAATTATTTGATGCTTTAAGTAAAGATGTGCTACAAAGTTTCTTTCTATGTTACTTTTTAATACCTTCTTCCTAGGTAATTAGCTTTATAAGGCTCCTTCAGACATGTATTCAGTTTTGGCCAGGTGTTGCCAGATGTATCCCTTTGCACTGTGTACAATCCTTCCTCCATAAGTCTCCCCCAGTGTATCTGGAAGACAGAGAGAAGAGTGATAAAAGGGAGGGATCCAATTTATTTCTTTACAAGACTTTACTGTTCCTCTGCTGTTACTCAGTATTTACACAGACATACAGGTTGGTTTTCATTCTGTGGATTGGGAGGGCCTGTTCTGTTCTGGATCAAGCCCTCAGCCTGCACTTTCTGGCATAACCACTACTCTTTTTAACCAGCAAAAACTTCTTCATAGATATTTAATGAGCTTGGTTCACAGTTTATCATGAGCATTGTAGGCTCAACTGTCATTTCCCAGTCCTGTCTTTTCCTGATGCTCAACACAAATACTCACAACTCTGTGTAGTGTGAAGCAAATTTATTTAGCCTTAAATCCTATCTGAAACTTAATTGTTGTTTGTAGGGTACTTGTTAAGACTTCCTGACGTGTGCCCCCATATCAGTCCTTTGCACCTACTGATTTCTCTGGCAGTTTGCTTGAGCTTCTCCTGCATTCTGACCTGAAGTATTTCCTTCTTGTCTCTGTTCCTTCTTCCATTGCGGGCTGTTCTAGAAGCCTGTGGGAGGGCAGCACAGAGAGAGAAACAGGCTAGAATCTAATCTCTCAAATGATGGCAATCAACACTACAGAAGGGCAATACCAGCAAACACCCTGTTTCTTATATAGAGTAAAACACAGCAAGAAAGAAAAAAAACAAAACAAACAAACAAAAAAAAACCAACAAAAAAACAGAGGGAAGCATCCTAGGGCATGAAGTCCCAGGATGCTGATGTGAGACACTCAGAAAATGTTAAGAGAATCTAGGAATTCACCTTAGTAGAAGTCTCAGCTTGGGTTAACAAGCAGGAGGGACTTTCTGTACAGAACCTCTTTAAATGGTACACTATAGTGCTGACTAAAAAGCGCACCAAATTGCGGCTCAATTAATTATCTGAATTATTTATCAGTTGTAAAATGTAGATTGCTTGCACATAAAAGGGTTGTGAGTCCAGGAAATGTCTCCCACTAGAGCAGTAGGCCGGGAAGATTATGTAAAAGATTCTAGGCTTGCCATTGAATTATAGGAATTTGTATTTTTCCTCTCTCATTTCAAAGTTTGTGCTCCTAAATTGCATGCAACACAACAAACACTTCTTGCAGTAAATTCAGTTTATAGTAATTTTTATGTCAATAATTTATACAGATCAAGATTTTTCTATATTGCCAAAATACCCCATTTTGGGAAAATTCAAAATTGTATGTCTTAGTCAAGTGATCATATTTAGCACCTATTTATGTGCTTGGGCCTTTTTGTTTGTTTCTTTGTGTCTTTTGAAAATCCCAGGTAAG
Organism: Scytalopus superciliaris; assembly: GCA_013400415.1. Classification (NCBI taxonomy): domain Eukaryota; kingdom Metazoa; phylum Chordata; class Aves; order Passeriformes; family Rhinocryptidae; genus Scytalopus; species Scytalopus superciliaris. The sequence goes on along the minus strand of VXBX01003293.1, from coordinate 161,165 downwards.
GGCTGACCATGGAAATCTGTATCCCAAAGACAGGGTATGTACATCTGAACATAATATTGTCAAGCCATTCAGAAAAAGTATTTCTTTGTGCTTCCAAAGATGCAAATGATGATGTCCTCCCCCACTGAGCACTGTCATAGCAGATCCTCTCTCAAGTTGCAGTAATCACAGCCAGAGGAAGAATTATTCCAGGAGTATGGAAAGGCCATGCTATTGTAACATGTGAGGTGGGACCTGGCCCCGGCACTTGTGCTGTTTGGTTTCTGGGTGGAGGTCAGAGGGAGGTTTGGTGCTGCTCTATCGAACTGATTTGGGTGCCTGGTAGGGGTTAGTTGCAGAATCAAGGCCTGATTCATACCTGCTAAGATAGTTTGACTGGTTACAGTATATGTTATGCTTTACTGTGTGCTTTGTGTTTTGAACATGTTGCATTGGCTTGATACTAGATTTTGCACCCCTCTATGCTTGTTTTGAAATGTCAAAGCCCAAAGTCATTGTGGTAAATTTAAGAAATGGGTTTGCTCTCACTTTTCAGGCTTGATCCAGCTCTGTGCAGATTTGTGAAATGAATGCTAGAAGCAGACATGAGCTCTCCTTGCATGCATTGCTCATCTGCTTAGCAAGTTTGAGGTGAAGGCCTGGCTCCATTACACTGAAGGAAAGTTCTGTTGAATTATCTAATATGTACACAGTTTCACCTTGGCCTTCTGATCTAGGCAGAACTGAAATGAAAGGTTGCATAGGAGGGTTTGGTTTTGATTTCTGGGTGTGGATGTTCAGAGTATTGACTGAGTAACTCTCTGGAGGTCCAGATACAGAAATAAGAGCTTTTATCTAAATGAGGGCAGAGGGTTAGACTGAAACCCATCCAAGTGGCAATGGAGGCAGACTGAAATTAAGTATCTGGGATATTTTCAAGTTTTTCAAAATGCTGTAAACAGGTTCTGTATCAAAGGTAGCTTTGACTTCTGCTTTAGTGTTGGTAGGATCTGGGTCCTTTGATGCTCACCCCAGCACTGTATGTTCTGTGTGTCTGTATGTAAGCATATGACTTGTAATTTAAAAACTCTGACATGAGGTACTGAAAGGGTGCATTATTCAACAACTGAGCTCTTATTGCTGTTTTATATTGCCATTTGTGATATACTTTGTGGTATCTGCTAGAATAATACCAAAGCCTGTGGTAATCTACTAAATCAGAGTTTATAAATGGAAATGCTGACACAACCTTAAAGGGGCAGCCTCAAGTGCTGTTCACCATCCATTGTTTGCATTAGCTTAGCTTGAAAATGCATTTTTCCTTTTGCAGATTTTGTCCTTTCCCATTTGCCAAACATTGATTTCTCCCCCCGCCCTCAAGTCCTTCAGTTCTAATGGAGCTTGAAATTAAGGTGGCTTTATTTTTCTGTCGCTTCCTTGTTCACCCAAATCGATGATGCCAGCACAGCTGTGGGGACCTTTTAACCATTGCAGAGCCACGATGGGGATTGCAAGAGGACAACCTTCGACCTTGGTTTTTTAGGGTTGGTCATTAGCTGTTGGTTTCTTTGCATTGCTGCAGTCTGAATGAGAAATATTATTTGCAGTCGTAGTTTGCATTCTTCAAAAGTTGTAGGGATCTTGGCCTCCAAAAATAGCTCCAAAATACCTCTCTACAGAGGTTCTCAGAAATCACTGTTTCTGTCCTCCCCACTGCTAGTGCATGCTTAGTGTCAAACCCTGCTATCTTCTTTGCCTAGGTTGTCTCACTGCTTGCATTCAGGATTTGAGCCTTAATGTACACATCTAGGCATGTAAATTAAGAATATAAATAACCAGGTAATTAAATGTGTCCAGAGGCAGTTTTAACACAGTTGAAGAAAGCAGTGATAGTAAATGAATGAGTGTTTTGACACGCAGCAAATGGAGTTAAGGGATGTGGACCTTAGAAATATAAATTACAGAAACTTCCTTGGCTCATCTCTGAGGTGTTTGCACTTCTAAGTGCAACAATTTCACATAAACTGCAGCCTGCCTGTGCTCTCTGCTGGGGGATGAGGCTTGCCAGGGCTTCTGCAGCTTGGGTGAGGCAGCCAGGGGTTTGGTTAGTGGCCTGTCTGCCACCTTGCTGACACTGACAGTGTCCCAGGGCCCCTTTGACTAAACAGGCTGGCCCTGAACCTCCCAAGGTCTGTTCTCATTAGAGGATGCCCTGGAAAGTGCCAAGGTGTGCATAGACTGGGCTGTGACTGGGATTTATGAGTGCAAAAAAGAAACAAGCCTCCCCCTCCTTTTGGCATCAGATAGGTGAGTGAATCACACTGTAGGAAAAGAGAGATGAGAGGGGTGGAAAAAAAAGCCCAACACATTGGGAATGTATTTGGGGGTGTTGGGTTTTTTTTGTTAGGTTGGTTGATCGTGCTTTTGTTCTTTTCACTTTTTCCCCTCACATGCTTAGTTTACACCTAAGCAGCAGTTTTCTCTAGTTTTCCTTACTGCAGTAGCATGGTTTAGTAGTGCAGTTCTAAATTACCCTGGCCTTATTAACCTTAAAAACAAACATACCCACCCCCCACCCCCCCAAAAAAAACCCCAAACCATGGCACATTTAACATAGAGTACTCTGGCATTTCATTAGTTGACCAGATTATAGTCACTCAATAAATGCTGTGATACTGAATTATTTAAAATTTTTGTTTGCTTGTCTGCATGCTGATTGGAGTAATTATGTGGTGGTCTTCCAGTTCATTATGGTTTTGATCATGGATTCCTAAACCTAAGGTAGTTGGGAACAGGGAGAAAAGAGAGGTGATCTCCTGCGTTTCTCTTTCATTGTGTGTAAACAAGGGGGTATGAAAGGGATGTTTCAAAACTTTATGCTAATGCAAGGTCATGAGATGGAAAAATTGGGAACTCTTGTTCTAGTAGCTGTGTTTATTGATCTATTTAAATTCGGCTGTGTCCTGGCACATTTCATGTTTCCTGTCTGCTTAATCCAGATATGTTCTTTGCATCTCAAATAGGTACAACTGTAGACTTTTAATAAATGTCTTCATTTCCCCTCCCCCGTTTTCCTCCTTTTGCTGTGTAGCTCTGCCCTTGGATGAAAATTGTTCCCATTCCTAACTGAATGTTAACTCCTACCCCTGTGAAGGAGCAACTGCTGTATAAAAGGCAGTTTGGGCATCACATATCCAAAAAGTGTCTCCTGTGCTGAGGTGTAAATATCTCAGCTTCTCTTGGTAGCACTGCAGGATCCTTTAATACTGAAACTCCAGAGCAAACCTGAATGTGATGATCTGAGTCAGAATTTCACCAAGACCCAGCTGGTAGTGACGTTACTATTGCAAGAAGTACAGTGGCATCATTAATGACTTTCAGGATCTGTGTTCCATGTAACCAGGAGGACAGCACTTCTGGCAAAGTTGTACCTCTTAGTGTCGTGCTGTCCCATTAATTTAGTGCTCACTGAGTCCTGTATTGACTGCTGACCCAGAGAGTGTGTGCTCAGCATGTGCAAATGAACTCGGGATTGGTGTTTTCATGGTGCTGGAAAAATTTAGTAGAATGATTCAATCTTTGTGGTTATACAGATTGGTGAGAAGAAACAATGCTGAGATGCAAATTCTTGCAACCTGGCAATTTACCTCCTCCATGTATCAGAGGATAGAGCACTCCTTGGATTAAGGAAATGGTTTTCTTTATTTTTTTGGAGCCTCAAATATAGCTTTTGCAAAGCACAACTCCTATTTTGTTTTGTCAGATTTTGAAACCATTACAAGTAAAATGCAGACCTTATAGGAGAGGATTTCCAGTACCTTGATTATAGCTCTGAAATGAAAAATCTGCGGGGCTGTGCCAGAATTTCACAGTGGAATTGATTAGACACAAAAGTGAACCCAGTTCATCTATGTTGCATTTAAGGGGAAAAAGTTATGAAAAATTAATAAGAAGGTAAATGAGGTTTCTAAAATGTGAACAGCATTTTGTATAGTGGCAGCGTAAGACCACAGTTTGGGGGGTTTCTTTTTTTCTTTTTTATGCATTTATTTTTAAAGCAATCCAGTTTTCTCAGTGGACCTTGGTATGTCCTTCTAGTGCCTCTGTGGAAACTGGAAATGGAAACCCTTGATTTTGGGAAACCCTGCTCATAGCCATACAGAGATCTTGTTGCAGGGACTTTACACAGATGGCAGAAGCTTTCAGACCCAGCATTGCAGTGCAGTAATGGATTTAAGCTTTAGGTTTGGGGTTGAAAAATGAACATTTACCTAATTACATCAGTATGGCTTTTCAGCCCTTCTGAAAAAGAGAAGTAAAGAAAACTTCCCATCTGCAGTAGGGAAACAAAAATGTTGATCTTCAGCAAACTTGTCTGAAATGAGACAGAGGGGCTTGGAGGTGACCTGTAAGAGATGTGGACCCTTCTCCTGAGCTGTTGCTTTAACAGGGTTTTTTGCTCATCTTTATGACATAAGCATTGTCTTGACCATCTTTCTCAACCAATCCCTCATGCTGCTGGGAGCTGTACAGAACAAATCACTCTTCCACAAGGGAGATCTGTAATGTAAGCAGACCAGACTCTATTGCTGAACTCCTGTGGTCACAAACAGCATAAAACCCCGGACACTTTTCTTTTCAGCGAGGCAGTTCATCAGATTTATTAGGAAAACCAGCAGCTGCTGCAGCTCTCGACTCCCTCCCCTCCTTTCAAGCTCCCCTAATTTACTCAGGCCTCTCGAAAGTGTACTCCACTGATGAATTCCACTGGGGTTTATTACTAAACCATTTGCGTAATTTAGCAGTCTGGGAAAGGCCACAGGTACATTGTTGTGCATGGCCTCCCCTCCGCTGTAGTAATTAGTCAGTTTGACTCCACATCCAAAATCTTAATCCTAGTCATTATCAAGCTTTGGTTTAAAATAGTCACTAAGTGTGTCAACTGTTTATCAATGCCTGGGCATCAAACTGAGATGTACTTAAGCTTCCCCATGCAAAACAGCAGCCTGAAAATTTGGCAGTTTGCAGAAGAAATGTTTGGGTTGTGTGTATGGATGTTTTTTAACTTTCTTTTTGAAGTCAAAATGAATTCTTATTCCTGCCAAGATACGTTCCTGAAAGAAAGTTACAGCCTTTTGAGGTAGAACTAAGGATACATGCATTTCTTCACTCATTTAGATTTTTGGCATAACTTCTGTTCTCGCTGCCTCCTTTTTGTTTTCCTTTCCTATACTTCTCATCTTTCTTCCTGACTCTTTTTATTTTTTCTTACTTATGTTGTGTTTATTTCCTTTGCTTTTCTGCTCTGAATTCATCTGTTACCTCTTCCCCACTCTTTACTCAAGTTTCTGTTTTAACAGTATTTTGGGTGCAAAAGGGTTATTTGATTACTTTGAGCTAAATCATTAGACTCCTGTTTAAACAAAAAGTGGTTATTGCAAAATGTCTCATTGGTTTTCCATGCATGTGAAAATGACTGAAAGGAGCTTAGGGAGATGAGTTGGTAATTTTCTGTACCATTCCATTATTTGTATCTCAGCAAGCATGCAAGATGCATGGTGCTTCCACCAGAAGCTCCAAAATGCTTATGCAGCATTTTGAGCCACAGCTACTAGATTATTTTTTAACTTAATTGGAACAGCATGCTTAATTGTTGCTTGGTTAAAAAGGCTTGAAAAGGTTGGAGAGATTTAGTTTTAAAATAACTTTTATAGAGGAATGAAACAGCATGTTGCCAGCTGTTGTGACTGCAGTGGAAGTCTCTGTGGACTGTGCTTTTCAAGCATCAGTTTCTGGATTATGTGTTATCTTCGATGTTTGCTGTGGGGTGCAGGTGAAAAAGGGGAGAGAGGTTTTCTAACTCGTTGTATTTTTTGAGTGAGCAAAGGGAAGGCTTGCCAGTGTTACACGAGTGCTGTTCAAAGGCTGGTAAGTGAGGAATGATGGCAGTAGGTACCCCAGTGCTTAATTTCAGTTTCAGCAGCTTTATTAAACCCTTTTGAATGCCTCAGTTGGCTGTCCTAGGCTTGATACAGGATTAGCTGAAACTAAATCTGTCATAGTTGATTTCTTAGGCTGCATTTGGGACAGATTGGCTTGGTTGCTTTTACATTCTTGTTGTCAGAAACGCGTAACTTGGAGGAGAAACACTGGCAAAGATGGGGATTTCTGCTTGCTTTATTGAGCATCACCTTGTTCCCCAGTGGTTCGAGACTATCCCAGAAGCATGAGGAATAATAATTCTTTCCTCAATTTTAGTGTTAAATTCAGCTGTAGATACTGTCAATATCCATATACATACTGAGTCAGTTTTTAATCCCATTATGTTTTTGGCCTTGCCATCTTCCTGGGGTAGTAAGTTCCACAATCCAATTACAGATTGTGTTAAAATTTATTTTCTTTTATTGGTTTTGAGCTTGGCATCATTTAAACAGACATAGTTTCCTTTTTGTTCAGACCCTTATGAACTGGATTTCTGAATCTGCCCTTTCTGGAACACTTACTTCACAGACTTTTAAAGTACCAGCTCTTATTTGATTCCTTTTTTTTTTTAATGTTATTCATCCCAGAAGTGTTCCCACCTCATGTCACAAGCTTTTGCTAGTTCCCCGAATCTGCCCTGCAGTTTCTGTTTCGAGAGTGGCTGTCCAGCTTACACAGTGTTCTTGATAATGCCACACTGTAGTTTGGTTTTTCTGATAATGATGTTCAGTGTAGCCAAACTCGGTGTGAAAGGCAGAAGTAGTAATCTGCAAAGGATTTGATTTTAATCTCGGATAAGTGGGAGTGCACAGGTGGGGATACCATACAGTATCATGACAAATCCTTATCTCTAAATGTGTTTGCAAGCCAGTAGGATTCTTTGGGCCAGATTCTAATGTATGAGAAAAGATGTTTCTGAAGACAAGTGCGGGAGGAAATGGAGAGGGGGGGAAACCAAACTGCATTTCAAATAGATGAGTGGGAACTTGCATGTTATCTCCAGATCCTTGGGGAAGTAATTGATTTTGCCTGCTATGGTTACCATATAGTAACTCTGAAACATTCATTATTTCCTTCCTCTCCTGCCCCAAGGCTTGTAGTAGAAAATGCATGTTTAAATCCTTTTACTTTGTCTGTTAAGTAGGTACCAAAACTTGAAGGCTTTATTGAATCTGAAATAAGCACTAATGCAGCAGTCAAAAGACTCACCATTCTCTTGACTAAACAAGGCTGTGACCATTTTTAGGTCCTAGTGAAAGCTAAATGCTGGAAGCTGGATGCAAAGATCTCTCTCGCTGTGGAATTACACATTTGGATCCTGTACTCTGGTTTGATGTGTTTTTTTCATAGAGCTAACCCTGCAATATTTCTTTTAGTATCTACCTGTCTTGATTTAATTTTTCAAGGTTAAAAATGGCTTATCTGGAAAATTTGCAGCTCATTGCTAATGGTAAGAAGCTTGATTACTCAATAGATACACTGAATCAATATCACTTCTTAATTTTGTTTTGCTGTTTGACTTGAGGTTAATGTTTTGGCTTCATATTTGCTGGTGATTCCCACCGTCCCTCTGCCCCTCCCTTCTGAGGAAAACCTTTTGTTTGTTTTTCATAAGCTTATGACTTAGTGAATTATGGAAATAAGCACTCAAGGTGGACACCTCCTCTGGTGTGTTGCTGGTGCAGAGGGAAGCTGAGCTGGGAACAATTCCCATCAATTAGTATAGTATGACATCTTTGGCTAAGAGTTGATCAGTAACTTGTCACTCAGTTATATCCTTGTTGGTGACTGTAGCAGCCTTATTAACTTCTTTCCTTCTTTCCTTTGGGTTACTGTATTTGCCTACTTCTTCCTTGCTTTGGCATTTTCTCTGAGGAGTCTCTCTAGCATGTAAGGTGTGTTATGCTGTGTCCCTTGAAGGCTGTCAGAAGGCAGCTGGACACTTCTAGGCCTTCCTGCCCCTGGTATATGGTAGGTCCTCCAAGTCAGCAGGACAGTCTTCTGTGGCAAAAGAATCTGAGGTATGTTTTGAAGGCTGGATGGTTCTTGCTGGTGTTTAGGGATGCTGGATTTGGAGAGGAAACGTTATGTATGAGTCCATCTTATCCCCAGGAATGCCAGAAATGGGATGCCTGTTGCAAAACATCAGCAGGGAAGAGAAGCTAGTCTTTGTCTTCAGTCAGAAGTTATCCCTGTAATAAATACCCAAAGCTAAGCTTTGAGAAGTAACATTCTTTTGCAGCAGAATAGCAGAACAGATCTTCTTCCCACAGGGGATTGAATCCACAGTGTGTCTTAAAGGGCAGGATTTAGTTGTTTGTCTCAATAGACCTGTCTTGATTACAGGTTTGCTCTCTGTCTCACAAAATTTCTCCCTCAAACTCTTCTGCATGCATTGCCTCTGAAGGAAGTGCCTGTAACATTCTCTCTCTGAGATGAAATACTAATTTCCAGCCAATATATTATATATTAGCAATGCATCCTGGCAACAAATGTTGCCTGAAACCACATATTCAGAGAGGAAGGTGGGAAGCGCAATTCAAAGACTCGTGTTGCTGCAAAGATGGCTCAGCACAACATGCTGCATGTGGGAAGTGCCCCTGTGGATCCAGCAAAGGTTCATCTTGCCATCCCAGAGGAGTTTCTAAATCTGTTGATTATATGCAGACCTCCAAGGTGGATCCTTTTGCCTTCAGCACTGCTGGTTGATGTCATGTATAGGAAAGAACACACCTTGGTACTGGGGTTTGCAAGTGCGGTGTTTGTGTTGTGGCAAGACAGGAAAAAACAGAGTTTTTTTCTGATACTTTACATGAACCTTAATGTGGAAACTTTGAAACTGGAAACAGTCAGATGCTGAAGGAGGAGAAGGATGTCCACCACTTATAATGGCAATGGTTTTTACTGGCACTCTTTTATATGCTGATTAATTGCCTTTAAGCCGGTTATACAAGCAAAGCTTGGTGTTGCACTGCATCTGGTGCAGGAGTTACAATCTGGTTGTCCATGTCACTGCAGAGTGTAGAGAGTTGAGCAGACTGTGCCTTTGTATCAGTGAGGCTCTTTCTAGTGTCAATGGCAATGGTTTGGTGATTTCATCCTTTTCCTAACTGAAGTTCCAGAATGATAAATTGGAAACTGTCATGACCAGTATCCTGTACATCTCTGCCTTACGGAAAATGCATGCAGTAGACAATGAAATTGGATTGCTGTCACGTGTGACTAAAGAAAAGGGCTTTTTGTTTCTTTCATGATTTATTTTTCAGCAAGTGGTGCTATTTTTTTTTTTTTCTAAGCTGAATGTGTCATTAATGCACTTCCTTGAGAAGCTGAGGAGGTCTGTTCAATACATGAATTCGTGGAGGCAAGGTAGGTAGGTAGGACCTCAGCATTTAAACATAACTCCTGAGCTTATTGATTTATTTTACTCAAGTGTTTTACACTTTGAAAAAACCCTTTGCTACAGTTACTGCACTGAATCATTGGCCTTGCTGTGTAGTATTGACTAATTTTCTATAAAAAATGAAAGAACTTACAGCTTCCAGAGCAAATCAGGAGTGACACTGTGTCAGCACCACGAGAAGGAACCTCTTTCTCCAGTAGAGAGGGCTCCACGTGGTCACACAGTGGTGCTCCTTAGTATGAGGCTGATGGCCCTGAGAAGTACCAGCTTTGAAAGGCTGAAGTACTGGCCTTTTTAGTACTGTTTGTGAAATCGGTGCAGTGTGTTAATTAACGAAGCTTCCATTGATGGGCAGTGCTTCACAGAGTAGATCTTGTTTACTCAGACTCAGTCTTGCAGCCGATTCCTTTGGACTCTTCTTTTCCAGGGCCATGATGACTGTAAATGATTAAAGCACTGCCTTTTGAAGGGTTTGTATGAATTCAGTGCCTCTTGAGACATTGTGGTATGTTCTGACAGTAATTTTACCTGTGGGATCATCAGGACAATCTTGCCTGTAGTATCAGCAGAGCTTCCTTTTGCATTAATACAGAGATTTAGTAAATTGTTTTTTCTGATAGCCCAGCAGAAATAGAACAGAAAGAGCTGTCTTTTGTTCCTTAGATTTTGGGTGTGATTTGGATCTGGGTTTATTTTTACTATTAATCTCTGAAGAATATGCGCAGGTGCTACTAGAAGCATCTTCTGAACAAGCTGTTGCTACCATGTCAAACTTCTGTGGTTAGATGTGTTTATTACAAAAAAACATTCATGATTCTTAGAATGTGTTATCAAAATGTCTTTTAAAATAATTTTAACTTTGTTTTTGAGAGAAACTTCACCTGGTTTGGAGCATAGGTACGCTGACAGGCTCAGGATACAGAAGCACAGGGAAATGAAGGCTGAAATAGGAACAGGTTCATGCAAATCAGTATAGAGTATAACTGTGGAATCTCCAGCAGAGCTGCAGTTCAGTGTATTGAATTGTTAGTGTGTGCAGCCAGGTGGGTTATTGGCAGTGCACATCTGCATGGCTTCTACCTCCAGTTACAGCAACTTCCAGCTCATTGAATGTTGCACAGTTTAAAAGCAGGGGCTGGGCAGCACAGCACAGGTAGTGACTACCAACAGGGAAATGATGCCCTGTGAGCTCATAATCATAATTTGTATTAACGACTGGCATGATATTTTTTCTATGTCAAGCTAAAACAATTAAGAGGTTCGATTGCACATGGAATAGCAAAATACATTTGTTACTTGACTTTGACTTCTTGAGGTCTATATTCAGATCTAAACAAATGTGTGTCCTCCATAGCTCAGAAGTGTCTATTGACAGATTGCATCTTGTGTTGTTTTATAGCACACTTTGTGAGAACAACTAAAATGGAACCCAATCATTTAGCTTTTGAAGCCAGAGGCTGTAAGCGAGATGTAAAAATGGAGAGTGTTCTGGAGTTTTGGGTTTTGGTTTTTTATTTGGGTTTTTCTGGGGAATGGAGAGCAGATTTAGAACAAGAACTCATAAAGAGCCAAGGATATAGGATTTCAGCACTTGAGATTTATCCATTTGTACTTGCTGACTGAAAGCAGCACATTCAAAACAAACCAGCAAACTGCTGTCAGAGCTGCTGTGGATGAACAGGGAATGTTGTTGGTTTTTTTTTTTTTTTTATTTCAGAAATTTAGCAGGACAGAAGGAAAAAGGGAATGTCTGTTACAAACTTTGAAAAGAAGCGACTGAAATACGTTCCAAGAGTATTTTGGAGCAGGAATGCCAGTTTAAATATTTATGTAGTGTTTTATTGTACTGATTCAAATATTGAATAGCACCTGACCCTTGAATTTTTGGATCCTTGCCTGACTGGCACCCCCTGTTGTGTATATTTACTTAGAAAACGGCCTTCTGTGGCAGCTGCTTTTCATTGCAGGAAATTGGGAAAGCTGGATTTTGATCCAATTTTTGTCATGATTTTCATGCTTGACTTTGAGTTCAAGAAATGCTTTCCTATGCATCATTTTCTTCAGCTGAGAAATAAAAATTGCATTTACCACTGGCTCTCACCAGATTGTGAGATTTTTGTAGTGGAAGCTTATCCTTTTTGCTGTTTTCTCAGACCTCTTTATTGTTCACAGTCCTGATCAGTATTTGACAGTATTTAACCAGCCTCCAACTTGCCTCCCTCAGAATACCAGACCTTGTAAAAAGTAAGGTTGTTTCTCTCCATCAATAGTCTTCTGGTTTGACAGTACTGAGCATCACAGTCTTTGGCTGCTCCTGTGCTACACGGACTGTCAGCAGAGCTCCTTTCCCCACCTGAAACAAGAAACTGAAGCTGTGCTACAAACACCTGTCCACTGGCAGCTCTGCTGAAACCACCCTTTAATCCTCAAGACACCTGCAGTGGCTGTCACCAATCTGGATGGGAGATCTTCAGCTTCCCTGAGCTGAAATTGTGCAAAGACTGCTATTAGTTGCTGCCCTGAGCTTGAATTCTGGCCACACAAAAACCCTTTAAGCTGGCAGTTGGTTAGTCTTAGGCTACAACTTTGATCAACACAGCTACTGCTGCTACCAATATAATCATGTTATGGAGCAGTATTTTGTAGTGTGGTAACTCTCACTTGAGATGGATTATTTAGGACGTGCCTGATGTGGAGGGAGTGAGATGAAGTAGCAAAACGTAGTGATCAGTAGTCTGGCCTAGCCTATTGCTGGGCACATACCCAGCTCCTGAGCTTGGATCAGGCACCAGCAAACTGCTCCGTGGTCTGTGAGGACTCGGGTATTCCTGCCCCTTGGCTGCTACACTTGCAGCGTTGGCTCCTTTTGCAGAGCTCAACCTCAAGATGCAGATGCCCTGACTTCAAAATATCAGCAAAAAGTCTTTCCAAATTCCCAGCCGTGCTCTGTGCTTGTTTATAGCTGAAACCCCAGGGATGCAAGATAGTTTTAGCAAATAAGCGTAAGGGATCTGTGGAGGGATTTCTGAAACAATCATTCTCTGTTTCCCTCTGTGTATTTGCAGACTCGGAGAAGAAAATGGAGAATTTGGTTGGCTTGTTTACCCAAGCTATTACACTGGCTTAGCTGTTCCATGATGAAGTTCCATTTCAGTACTGAGCTTACTAGGCTGTGGAGATAAAAATGATCAATTTGATTGGTTTTTGTCCTCCTGTTTTTACATTCAGGTTTCACGGGGTTGGATCAATGTCTGCCACCATTTCTTCCTGAAAAACAGACTTACCCTGGATCTTTCCAAGCATCCAGATACTGTGGGTTTTTTTGCACTGTTAAGAAATACAGTGGTGGCTCAGCATTATGGCCATGGCTTTGAACGGGAGGCCAGAGTTAACTAAATCTAAAACATTTGTTTGATGGCAGAGCAATATTGCCTGGTGTTCATGCTTTCCAAAGGGTATCCAAATCCTGTACTCTGCAGAGCTTGCCTTTGGCTTCATTTGATCAAACTGATAGGATATGTTGAGAGGGATTGTTCAGGACTGATGTTGTGCAGGCAATTAAAATCTATGAATTGGATTAAAACCCAAATGTTAGTATGCTTTAATGGGATTCTTTTTTGTTTTCTTTTGACTCAGATGCTTTTTGGAGATAAGTTGGAACCAGCTCCTAATCTGTAGTTTCTTGGGGCTTAGCTGTTTCAGGTTTCTTTACTTTGCTGTTCTTACCTGTTGACCTGCTTGATTAATTTTGTGTGTCTGAACTTCTGCCCTTTTTTTATTCAGGACTCTTCTACCCTGTCAGTACACAGCTGAAAACCAAAAATTTGTGCACTTCAGAGGACCAGTTGGGTCTAGACTTTAGGATAAATGCTTGGTGGCTGTGAAATAGTATGTGCTTCACTTCTTGCTTCAAGACTCCTTTTTTTTATTTAAAGCTTAGCTTGGCAAAGAAGGATGAGGCCAGATGCAGCTATAAAGGGTGCATTGTATTTTTACTGCAATACTGAAGTATTGATTGTTGACTTATTGGTAGACTTAATGCACAACCATTTCCTTAGTTCGTGTTTGAATGTCCATTAAAATGTTGGCTTGATGCCAGGATGTCGAAATCCTGCATTTGTAATATAATTTGTCTATCCAAAAGTACTAATGTGGTTTGGATTAAAAAAAAAAAAAAAGATAAATAGGCAAGTCATGATTTTCCTTGTTTTGTATTTGTTAACCTTCACATGCTGAAATGAACTTCTGAAGTAGGAGATGCTGAAAATGAGACAGAGGTGGGAGGAAATCCTGATGTTTTGAGGTTTGTGCTTCTTAAAATTTTTCACCTTTCATCTTTGAGGTGCCCAGCACTTGCTGAGCTCCTGACAGACATTTGGGGATGCAGAGTAATATTACTGACTCTTATTTTATTTATGTAAAACTAGTCATTGTTTTTTCTAGAGGAAAGGTTTTCACTTTTATAGCTTCACAAGTGCATGTTAGTAGCACTACCCATAAAAACAGGCCTGTTGTGGTCATCGTGTGATGCTTCTCAGATGTGGGGTGTGCTCTCCCCTCCCTGCAGCACCATCAGTAATCTGTGCTCAGTTCTCAGGGTGCTTCCCCGTTTGGTTTAATGGTCCATGTTCCCCTTGGTCCCCTCTGCTCAAGGCTCAGGGCCCTGCTACTGTTGGGGCAGCTTTCTAGCTTGTAGAAAAGACCACGTCGGGTTTTGAAGAGATGGGTATGGAAGGCCTGATGTTAATTCTCTTGCACAGGAACAGTCTTGTAAAAAGCAGCTGTCCTGATTATGGTGGTGTCTTTCTTGTATTGATAAAAGGTAGACAGGGAAGAAAGAACCTTTAATTGCTGTGAATCATTTACCCCTGCAGCAAGCCAGCAGTTAGCCAAAGCCTTTCCTTTCTAATTGCTCTCTGGAATAGGTACTCGGTGCTCCTTCAGGAGCCATCTCTCCCTTTTATAGAAACACAAACCTTCACACAAAACAGAGAGGATTAAGCTTGTTTTGGTTTATGCATGTCTCTGGTTTTGGATGGCGGCATGAACACACTTGTGGTGGAAAAGGACATTTTCAGCTATCTGGTTCTGTCAGGTAATATTGCTGTTCATTACTACCTGCCATGAGGAACTATAACTGTATAAAGCCTAAATACTTCACTGCAGCCAGAAGTAAGTACTGGAAATGAAGGGAGAGCAAAACAGCTTTCTGCTCTCCCCAATGTGAAGGGAAACATGTGACAAAAGGTGAGGATCCAAGAGTTTGCCCTCTGGCTATTGTCCTGAGTATTATTTAATCTCTCACTTAGACTTGTAGCCAAGACTTGCTGCAGTCCCTTTCCTGTGATTTCAGCTTTCCATTAAATAATAAGATTTTGTAAGGTGGGGTCATTGCCTGTTAGTCTACCATTTTAAAAGAAATTAGTATGATACTTTTGCAAAAAAAAAAAAAAAAAAGGGGGTTTTCTTTCACTGGGAAGTAGAAGAAATTTCTCCATTTCTGAGAAAATACCAATGTGAGGGGTGTAATT
>VXBX01003293.1:76140-146233 GCA_013400415.1 Scytalopus superciliaris | reverse complement strand
ATTGAGATGAAGATTGTGCTGGTATTTGTGTAAGATTGATTTCTGCCATGGAATATTTTGAGCTCACTGTTTCTTTCCCCATTGATCTGACCTTCTCCATTCCCCTGTTTCAGCAATCTGCCAGATCTGATTGTTCTGTGCAGGGGTGGTTGCTGCCATTGTTCACTGTATTTCTGAAATGTACTAAGATGCTGGAGACAAACTTTCAGATTATATTTTCTACACAGTTCATATCCATTCAGTTACTGTGGTTGGTCTGTTGAATTTTATGGTGATTTTTCAAAATTTTGAGTTTAGGTGACAAATGATGAAGCAATTTGGAAATCAGTCTCTTTCATACCAAGGAAACAGAGACCGTAACAAGCTACTTTGGATTTTCAGCTCATCTTTGTGTGAAGTACAATGTAATTTCCAAGCATTTGTACTCCTTTCCGTGGAGTCTTGCATGGCATGGTCCCATCTTACCTGACTTAATCAGAGTTTAGCTTTAAACGGTAAAACAGAAAGGACGTTACCATATAGCAATTTAATTAATGCTATGGCAACAACTATTTATAGACTTTAAATAATTGCAATGCCAATTTAAGTTGCCCTGTTCCACTTTTTTAGATACTAGCAATTGCAAGAGATGATAAACTCCCTCTCTCCAGGAGGGTGAATTAATAGGTGTCCCAGAAGGCCTGGAAGGGGCAGGATTTGATTGCATTCCTCAAATGCAGAACACCTAGGGCTCTCAAATTAGATAGCAACGAAAATCTGTTGAAAGTACACAAGGACTTGCAAGAAAGGCCCTTGCTGATAATGGAGGACCATAGGGGAAATCCATTTTGAGTAGTATTAAACTTCAGCAGCTGGAGGATCTTGATTGGAACAAATATTAATAAAAGTTTTCTTTAAAAAGGGAATCAAGTATTCTTGATCTTTGCCTCAAGCATGTCCTTCCTTTCAATAAATACACAGGGGAATTAATATTATTTGCAGGACCCTAGTTCAGTAGTAGTATGTAAATAATATGTTACATCCTAATTGAGTAGAAACTAGTACTTTTGTATAAAAGCATGCACTGATGTGTGTAATCATGACTGTGCTACTGAAACTGCTGGTCCACAAGGAAGTGTTTGCTTAATTAATAGTAGGTGGAGAGTGGTTGACCCAAACTCCCCAGTAAATACATCTACAGTCTGTGCTGCTCAGTAATGGTGAGAAGGATAATGCTTCACTGTATGTCTGTCTTACAGCATGGTGTGGTATTAGAACTGCAATTCCCTGTGAAGATAGATGGCAAACACCTAAGCTGTGCTTGATGACCAAAGTTGAAGCAGCTGCATGACTGGATGTTCCTCCTGAGTGCTAAACATTGTGCATTTATGCTTTTCATTAGTGAAATGTATGTTTTGGAATTCTGTCTGCCCTCTTTGGGTGTGTTCTGGAAGGATGTTCTGCAGTAAGTCCTCTCATAATGTACACGGCTGAGCCTGCAGTCCTGCGAGCTCTCTAGGGATAATTGGAGCCTCTTCTGATCAGTGTTGGAAAAAAGCATAAATGATATTTGGTGGGTCTGTTTTTCATTAAGATGTAAGTTGTATGACATTAATGAATCAGCAAAGTAATTTCACAGGAAAATTCTCTGACAAAATAATGCCCGAAACTTGCAGCGTGATCTTGGTGCGCTGAGTGGGTGTTGTTAAGTGCAGTATCTGGTGATGTGCACACCAAGGTAGAGTGTCATAACCAGAAGAAATAACTTACCCAGTGTAAGCAAATGGAGCAGTGCAGCTGTCACATTTCTACAGAGATTGTGGGGACAGGCACTTGGTGTCTGAGTGCTCACCTAAGCCTTGGCTGTTCTGCTGGGGCTGGACAGAAAGTAAATTCTGCATTGCTTTCTGCAGTGAACTTAAATATGGACTCTTGTGTAGCAGGAGCTCAAGGAGGATTAACAACACATTTTTGTTTACACCACTAATCAGTCTTTAGATCCTTTAGTCTTGGCCACTACTGATCCAGTGCGTGTTTGAACTAAGGACCTCTATTTGAAATTCACTTTGTCCTTTTAATAGTTTTCCGAGTCAGCCTCTGTCCCTTCCTGAGGGTCTCTTTATCTATACACTTGAAATGGTTGTTCTTTTTTTTGTGAGAGACTAATCCTGGTTTTGTATGGCTATGCACATTGCATTAAATGAAAGCTCCATGTATTCCCCTCACTTGCCTGGAAAGAGTCCTCGCTTTTTTTCTAATCTAACAGGTTGTGCCTCAGTTTCAATGGGCTTCTATTACTTTCAGTTTTGGTGGTTTAGATGGACAAATTGGGAGAAGGTGAGGGTCTCATCCTCTGCAACCTGTTGTTTCTCAGTCTCTACCAAGTTTATGTTCTTGAGTTTGACCTTTCTTCAGGCATTTGCTTTTACTAGAAATGTCTGTCTAACCACAGCTAGCTGACTTGACATGTAACATTGCCAATCCTTCATCATCTTAACTGACCTCTAAATTTTGATCTGTCCCAGTTCTTTTCCTCCTAGCTCTTCCCATTCTCTAGCTATCTCAGTCCCCATCACTGTCTTAGCAAAGTATTACAGGGTGATAACTTGGAAGCAAGGGTGACAGAAGTGCTTTTAAACATCGGAAGGGCAGAGATACACAGATGGAGAATCACTGGGAAAGGTGAAAGGCAAAAGAGTGCAGAAGATATAATTACTGACTTCAGTCTTCTAGTTTTGATATCCAGGTGAAACCTCTGTAGCTTTAAGGTGAGGTGCATTTTGGAAGGTATTTAAGATCAGGATAAGCTGCTTATACCTTTGCTGTCCTTTTTAGTCAAACTCAACAGATGGACACTTGTATTTCCTCTGCTGGAAGTTGTATCTGCAGTATTGTTTAATATAAGATGACAAGGCAAGGAGATTCAGGCAGAGACATGAAGTGATAAAACTCCAAATGACTTAATTTGGTACACAAAGGACAGATTTTTGTTTGTCTTCCAATCCTGTCACTCCTGCACGGAAATGTTACTGGGAGGAGACCTGGTGCTTTTAATATGTACTGCTGATGACAATGATATGAAACAATTAACCAAACAGACATGGCCAGCACATCCTCTGTGTGAGCCAGGGCTGGAGGAATCTCCTGTACCAGTTGCTGGCTGTTCTGTGGTCCCCTTGAACACTGTGTTTCTACTCCTCCAGGAAAGGGAGAAGAGAACAAACAACGTGTGACAGATGTTACTCATGTCACTTAATGCAGGACTGGAAGGCACTTGGATATTAATGTAATGAGCACAGTATAAAGACCTGAATAGAGTAGACCTGGCTTCTAATTAAGCCTGCCAAGATGCCAATACTGATTTCAGTTGTACTTTCACTATGAGAAATACAAGGATGGTTTGACAAGGCAGCCATGCACTGCTGTGGTTTATTTTAACCAGCATGTTTGTGGGTGTTAATTTCCCATGCTGGCCAGCAGTTCTAGTGCCACTTTCTTCAGAGTTGGCAGCTGTAATTAAAGGAAAAGCACAAATTTAGCTTCTCTGCTAAGGAAAACCTAATAAAATGCTGTCTTCACCTTGCCTTTTCACTGCTAATTTCAGAACTGTGTGGCATCCCATCCCAAGAGAACATCCTTGTGCATCTTGGGATTCAGCAGGTCATCTTAGGTCTGTCGCTAGTGTTTGCTGCCTCTTGGTGCCTTGTGGTTTAATAACAGGAGCTGTCTGGATTCCTTTGGAGAGAGCTGGGCAAGTTGTTCTTCCTGAATTTTGGGGTGCTGCTGGAGGCCTACAGATTACATCCAGCTTGAAAGGTGGTCTCCATGCCTTTCAGAGGGAGGCTGGGGACACCACTGGGGCAGCAGTCATTGTTGTAAGGGGTGAAGGCACCTTTCTTCATCTGTCCACTGTTGGTGAGCAGGCTGGGAGCCATAGGTTCTTCCATGTGTGTGCCCAGGCACACCCTGGGCTGGAAACATCATCTGCTGCATGATGTAACCTGGGAAAGGATGGTTCTGAATCTGCAGGCAAGTTTGTGTGATTGCATGGATTGAATTGCTGTGGAAATTAAGAATATGAGCTTGATTCTGCATATGTCACTCTTCTTTCAGTGATGCAAGTCCATGTATAATTGCTGTAATAAAGGGGGCAAGGCAGAGCTTTCTTTTCTCAGACTGTTCACAGCTGATAAAACAAAAGTAAAGGCAGAGAATTGTTCCTGCTTTCATACATGTGGATGTGCATTCCTGTGTTTGGGGTTTGTGTGATGGGGAATTTGGGGACGTTTTGTGAGAAGCAGGAGCACTGATAATTGCATTTTGGTTGCTCATCGCAGAAGGCTCACGATTGCTCCTGGTTGATGCTCTGCGGCTCCTGCCAGAGTTAATAATTCATTGCTGGACTGTGTCAGAGCATGCTCTTAAGTCAGGTTCCTCCGTGGATTGCCAGCATCAGTAGCAGTCAGAAGAGATGAAAGATGGGCTTAGTGTCTGACAGCCATTAACTTGGTGTGGGCCCGTAGGCAGCGTGAGGTGAACTTCCTCATCCTGTGCTTTCCTCTCTTTGGGAATTTGAGGGATGTGGGAACTCAGCTTCCTGTGAGGCTGTGTTAAGAAATGCAGTAGCTAGACAGAAGAATGCTGAAGTGAAGGTGTGAATATCAGTGGCCATACGGTTCTGGTTTAATCGGCTGCGGGTCGAGAGCATTTGCCTGCCACGTTGCTGAGGTGACAGTTTTACAGAGGAGCTCTTTTACTCCAGAGTTGAGTTGCTTTCCAACGTGCAGTGCCAAACCTCCCAGGGAGAGCGTGCTTTTATACCACCAAGAGTTGCATTTGGTCATGTTGGTGCTTACAGTCATCTGCAAGAGAGATTGACATGCAGGGTTGGTACATTAAAAAAAAGGGGTTAGCAATCTGAATTAAAAATTAACACATTCTCTGCATAATTACGGACTTACAGCACGCTAATGCTGTACAAAAGAGGGCTTTCCAGACAGAGCTTAATGGCCCCAAAGCAGAGCCATCACTTCTTTCTCCCCCTCCTTTTAAATTAGCATTGGCATGTTTAAAACACTCCTCAAATTCTGCTGCAAAATAGCTGTTTGGCTTCTAGTTGTGGTTTTTGGTGGGGTGTGGGTTTTTTTTTTTTGAAAGTGATTATTCTTTTCAATGCTAAAGATGGAAAGTGGTTTGCATATTCATGGCACATTATAATTTTGAAAATAATCTCCTAGTGGATATTTAACAATGGCTTTGGGTAAATGGACACTTGTTGCGCTTTGTTTAAACGATTACATCTCAATTATCGCTTGATGGTGAGAGCATGGGTAATACCCTTGGTCCTTTGTTAAACAGGCTCTAATTAAAACTGGTTCCTGCACTTGCCTCTCGGATAAATATGGACGTGAGGTAGTTCAGTGACACTCTGTCAAATTGCCGAATTGAGTGCAAGTTCTCTATTCATCCTGACAAATGATACCACTAATTGGGGTGTGGATGGCAGGAACAGCACTGCCAGTGTTGGTGCTAATCCTCTCTGCTTGGCTGGGCTTCCCCCTTCTCTCCACTGCTTGGGACCATCACTCTTCTAATTTTACAGGATTTATGTTTCTCTTCGCCCTGCATCCGCCTGGTCACACAAAGCACTGCTCCTCAATCTGTGCTCTCAGGGGTGTTTCCCACTCACTGTCTTTATATCCTGCCTCTTGTTTGGTGCAAATTTAGTTCCAGAAAGCTGTATTGGAACTCAGGTCTCCTTTGAGCTCTGTAATAAGCCAGCAACTCTGAGCGTGCTGGTGGTTTTTTCTCTGCAAGAGGGTGGCTCTTTCTAATGATGGTACTGGATGTTACTGGAGCCTGTGACTTCACAGTGGTAATTTTTGCTTTCACTCTGAATGGCTTATGTTCTTTTAGTCCATGAAAGTTAGCCCTTTGCCACAAAGCCCAAATTCCCTGCTAAATAGGCCAGTAGCATCATAATGCACTCAACCCACCTGACTTTTTGCTCTGCACTGTTTGTGTGTGAACATAACTCTATTGATGGGAAAGTGCTAGCCTGAATTTTCTTCTTCTCTTCACTACAACCTGGTTGGATCGAACTCCTGAACTCTGGCCTGTTTTTCTGCATCCCTGTGAAGGGGGAGGATGAGTGTGCAGAGCTGAAGGCAGAGGCAGCATGCTGGGTGTGACAGCCCTGCTTCTGGAGAGAGACCTTGCCTGTCATTAATGCTGGATAATCACCCTGCCAGCCTCGCAGAGGGCAGCAGTGAATGCTTTAAGATGTTCTCCAGACCCAGTATGACAGTGCAGTATTTGCTGCTGCTACAGTGCTGGATTAAGCAGAGAAGAAAAGGGTTTTGGGAAGGAGCTACCTATCACTGTTACAGCTCACTGCCAGTGATGTCTCTCAATTTTGCTGGCTAATGCTCACCAACATTGGCAAGCATTGAAGCTGTAGGACTTGAAAAAGGAGCTAATACAGATCTAGGGATGCTGTTCTATTCTTGCCCTTATCCCTGTCCATTGCAAGACTAAAAGAAAAGGAGAAGGTATCAGTGATGGCAGACTACTAGCATGTTTTATAGTTTGGGTTTTTTTGGTTTTTTTTTTAAGGTAGGGGTGTTTGCATGTCTTGATTTTTGCTGTCACAGTAGAAGGAATCTCCTCCACTCCAGAGATGCAGCTGTACCTGACGAGGTAGAAGATCATTGTGGACACCCAGAGACGGAGTGAGGGAATGATCCTGACGCAGAGAAGGATTTTCTTATTCCAGCGGCTTCTGCATTCTCTTTGCATCATCATTCTCGTAGAGATATGATGCTTTCTACTCTGAAGGAAGACTCTTACGGTTTTCCTGAGCTGTGGCCCAGCAGCCCTGAACAGTAGTTTTCCCCCTTCTCCTCCCACAGTCACATCAGAGTGCAGAAGTGATTGATGCGTGAGCTGACTGAACGCTCCACTAAATTGATTGCCAGTGAGAAACAGATAGCAGTTCCGACATCTTAGCTGGGTTACCACTCAGAGCTGTTTACACTAACAGCCATTTGGGGTGAGTAGTTTCTGTTCATATCCCTCAAAACTGCTGCTTTAAGAAATCCATAGGTAAGGGGAGGCAGTGCTGTGTGGCGCTGAGCTGCACTGGGAAGGCTTTCCCTGGCAATGCAATATGTAAAACAAGATATAGGTATATATTGTTGTGCTGACCTGTAATGCATAGTTCTGCAGTTGAGAGTAGCTTCTGCAATAACACTGCGTGGCCAGAAAAATAACAGAATGTCCGTTCATAAGAGATAATGTTGATCATCTTTAAATTTGTGGCTAGGAGCTCTAGATGGATGGTTGTGCTCCTGAAATTTCTGGCAAGGCTGTAGCCTGTCCTAAAGAGCCGACTGTTTCTCAGGGTACCTTTACCTATTTCAAGGTTTGGCTAGAAAACAAAAGCTCTGTGTGTCCTCTGTGCTCCTGGCTCTGCACCACTGGTGGGTTATGCAAATTAGAGGTAAGTAGTGGGAGAAGCCATCCAAAACCAGAGCAGTGTATGTGAGGTGAGTGGCAAGGTACTGGGGTGAGCACGGCAGCAGGGATGGTGCCAGGCATGGACTCAGAAACGCAGGAGGAATGCCGGAGTTAAATTATCCCTGCAAATGCATTACCCTTCCTCTCCCAAAGGGACTTTGCCTGCAATATGGGGTGTAACTGGTCTCAATCAATAGTTTTCCCTGCAGTGCAACTGACTGCAGGTTTCTGCTAAGAATGTCAGATTTGGACCTCTCTTCTCCACTCAAGAGGTGCCTGGTAGGAGGATTTAAATATTCAGTACAACGTTCATTTGGTCACAAGCAGGGAAGGTTTGCTCCTTGCAGTGGTTTGAGGAAAATCACCCATGGGATCAAGTTTGCTGCTTTCAAGGCCAAAATACGTTGTATTTAAGAGATCACTGCCATTTGTGAAACCCTGACTGGTGCAAGGTGCACAGTGATGCCTTTGGGGTAGGTGAGACTGAGCCACAGAGCACCTTCTACAGATATAACCCTGTTAATGGGAGGTGCTCCCAAACCAGAGGACAATGTTAATTCAGGGGCTCATTTTTTTTCTGTCTATAAAATATCCTGCACCATGTTTACTGGTACTTCGTGTCCAACAGATACCCCTGCAGTGCTGTTTTAATTAAAACAGAAGTGGAAATAATGAATTAGTGGTATTGGTGGTGATTCTGCAGATACCTTGATGCTCATGCACAGTAAAACACTCTCCTGAAAGCTTTTTGTCTTTCGGTAAATTATACGTAGACATCCCAAGTCTGGATTTTTTTGTGTATGTGTGTTTGCAAATACAAGACAGTGCATTTTGTGAGCAGAATTACTGAACTGTGAAATGCAGTACTGTTGCAGCAGGGCTGTTGTTCTGGAATTTAAGAAGAACTGAATCTGGGAGTGCCACCAGCAGTTTGCAGATGGGAGCTGGTTTGGCACCGTGGGTTAAATGTGCACTTGGGACCTGTGGCAGTAACTTCCTGATAGTGTTACACACACGTTTTATGGAACACTTCCTCATGGTTTTGCACCTTGCATATTAGCAAATGCATTCCTTTTTCTTTTGGTGCTTCTAATTTTTTTTCTTTAAGATGGGGGTGATCTGTTTCTCGATTTTTCCGTGGCTTTCTGCACTGTAATGATGGCACCATCACCTGACTGCTGGAATACACTGGCCTGACTTTAATCATCGGGTGACTGGCTCTTAGCATGGTTTCATCTCTGCTGTTTTACATCTCCTCTTGTAATTGCACGATTGCTTGCAGCATTGTTTTTCTATTGGTGACAGTGAAAGGCACACGCTAGTATTTATGTAACCTTACACTTTTTCGTTTGATGTTTGACGTGTAGGTGAAGAAATGGTACTTTACAAATAAAATCCTTGTTATTTGAATGTAAGCAGCATATTTCACCCCTCCTGTGCAATCATTTTATTCTCACCCCTCATGTGCAATCATTTGTAAGGCAAGGTTATATATACACACACATTCATAAGTATGGTATGGAGGAAGAAGTAGGCTGAGCCTGTACGAATAACAGGGTTGCATTTGTTTAGTGCTGACAGTTTCATTGATGTATATATGCTTACAGTTAAATAACCTGTTCAAAGCTACAAAAAAGAGCGATGTTTAACGTAAATAGGATCTCAGTCTTTTAACTGCTAAATAACCAAACCCAGCAAAACAATAGAGAATCAAAGCTCCCCTTTAAAGAACATCAACACCAATTAATATGCAGTAAAATTATCTGCCTGTACAAGTTGTACCAACAGCTCTGCAGGTCTAAAATGGCAGAAGCTTTCTGTTGCTGTATAAAAATCAAACTACCACTTATTTCAGCCTCATGGTATGTGCAAATTCATGCAGCTCAGTTAAGGGAATAGCTTCACAACTGGTGTTACAATCTGTGGCTGGAGTGCTGCATCACAATGCAGCAAATGCATTTTCCACATTAACCAAACATGACAGCTGAAACGATTATTAACCATGCAATATGTCGGAAGTCATCAAAAATTCACATCAGAGTAATTGCAGTAGCTCGGGGAAAAAAAAAATAGTAGCATCTCTCTCCTCTTGCCTTCCTGCTGCTTCTCCCCCTCCTAATTCCTACATGGTACAGTCCGTTAACAATAAAATATCCTTCTGTAACCTATAAACTGTTACTCCCATCAGTTACTGGTTTCAGACTGATGCTTTCCCTAGAATTTGAATAAAGCACCACTGGAAAAAAAAATATAGATGCTTTACAGGCAGTGGTGTTCAGCCGTGGAAAGCAGCTGCTTTCTTATTGTCTTGCTGGACTCTTGACTGTCTCAGCCATTTCAGGACTTGCAGGTTTGATTTATATATATATATATATTTTTTTTTTTTTAAGATGAGAAAACTTGAACATTAATAGAGATAGATACAGCTGGGTAAGCCTTAATACCAGGTAACTGAAGTGTGGCAGTTACAGCCAGCATTAACAGGTTTGTAACTCCTCAGTACTGAGATCTACAGGTAGGAATGTCTGTCTTTTAAAATATATAAATTGAAGGTTAAAAAGCTTGCTTTGATAAGAGGGAGTTTTCCTTCAGGTGTCTTCTATGGCGGTTTTTCTTTGTGCTGTTGCTGTAGGTTGTTTAAATGTGTAGGTGAGTAATTAAAGAGAACAGGTGGGTAGTTTTGGAGAAACGATCCTTTGCTCACAGAAAAGAAACCCGAAGGTCTGTGCCTTTACCTTCCAATGTTCTTCGCTAGAGCTGCTGTTGGGTGGGGCAGTCCAGCGTCTGCTTTGGGTTTCATTTGTGTTGCCTTTTTAAAGACCCTCTTGACATTGCTGACTTTGCTTTTTATTTAAGCAGAAATACAGTAGCATAACTTTCTGAATGCCTTTATTCCTGTTTTCTCTTTCCTAGGCTATGAAAAGTCTATGGAAGTACTTTAAATAAAAAATAAAGATGCTACTTGATTGTATGGGGTTTTTTTCCTCTCTTGGTTTTCATTGTCGTGCAAAGATACTGGTCCACTCTGTTTCCCCTGTTCTTACAGATGCACTTATGATTTATTTAGAAGACACGCTAAACTTTCTTTGATTTTATTTTGAAGTAAGAATTTCAAATGTGGGTTGAAAATAAGAAAATATTTCTACTCTTACAAAGTAAATGAAGACACTGGGACATTTGCTCTTTTTGTTAGTTTTTTTGACTGAGGTGGTGAAGTATATTTGCTTAGTCAACTGGAGTTTGCAGCCTAGATCCCTTTCCTTTAAAGGTGACTAAGATAGATTATGAAAGGGGTTAAGCCAGTAAAATCGTAGTCAGGGGAAGCAGTCAGGGAATTAACATTTATATAAATGTGGGGACTGTGACTAGCTGGGTGGGTGGCAGCTGATTTAATGCTCTCAGATCTGAGGACTCAGAGGCTGCATGCAAACTGGGAGTTCTGCCTGCCTTTGGTATGAGGATAAAAGTAGAGGGTGGGTTGCTTTTTCTCCTTTCCTTTCAGTACTATTTTTCTATACGGGAAAAAAGCAGTTTAATAAACCATGCTGTGCCAGGATGGCACCTGTCTTCTTGCAGAGGGTGATTTGCCTCCTTTGGGGCTCCCTCCCCAGATATTAAGGTGCCTGTGTGCCATGCTCTGCACTCTTCCTATTGTCAACTGAGAAATGCTCAGAAGGGGAGGCACAGAACAGTGGCATAGCATGGCCAAAAAGTTGCCTCTCTTCAACCAGATTACCTGTGCAAAGGGGGGGGTCTTGCCACAAAAGCAGCTCAGCAAGAAATCAAGTAAAAGACAATGAAATGTGTGCTTTGCATGTGTAAGAAGATGGAGGAAGCCATCCCATCCCCACTGACCCTGTATGGGAGACGGCTCGGTTAGCCTTGCAGTTGGTACAGTGTGGCAAATTATTTTCCTTTGTCTGAAGTGGGTGGGAGACAGAGTTCAACTAAGCTCCATAAATTAATGTATGGAAAAATGACTGAGCCACTGTAATGAATAATTAGCTGCAGGTCTCTTACGGCAGGGTTTTCCGTGGTATCTGTTGGCAGCATCTGGACTTGACATTTCATTTACATTAAAGTCCGAAAGCTTGTTAATGCAAGGCGCAAATAAAGGCATGCACTGCTAGACAGTTCCTTAGCCAGGGTGGAGTACAGCCGGAGGAGAAAAATGGAAACCTATTGTCTCTGGTGTATCCTCAGCACACCGGTCTCATGCCCCAAGTCTGGAAAGTTTAAACCTTAGGTTTATTACACAATAGAAGAAAGAAGCTGGAAAAGGATAAAGTATTTATTGTAACATGTGATTTATTGCAGCTGAGAATTTTAATACATGCTTTTCTCTCTGAGGTTTATAATGTCTAACATTTTTAAGTATACATTCTATAACTATTACAGGCATATTCCAGACTTCTGTTTCTTAGTTTAATGATCTGTAATTAATAATTCATAGGTAATTTAAATAATTAACTTTGTGAAATGTATCAGTAATGTAGTAAGGAAACACCATTTCTAAAGACCACAGCATGTTTAAATTGAGGATTTAAAGATATCATGACACGTATGAACTCCAAATTGCTCACTTTCCCTGTCAGTAAAATATTTCTCTTTATTCCAAGGGACACGCTACCATGTTGAAAATAGCTGTTACCTGAACAAAGTAGCTATGATTTATTTATAAATATTGAAAAAAGAATGGACTAGCTAATTTGGGCCTTTTTTTTTTTTTTTTTAACTCGGGTGGGTGATTTTGCCAAATCATCTCATGTTAATTTAAGAGATCTGAACTTTGAATTTGCACATTTTCTTGACACGTCAGTGTGTATTTAAAAAAAAAACAAAAAAACCAGCTTTTATTCTTCACACTGCAGTTCATGTAATCTTGGCTCTTTCTTTGTAGCGTTAGTCACTATTAGTGAAATAAAGTAAATTTAACTTGGGAAAGGTTTTCTTTCCCCATGTGAATTTTTTTCAGAGAGACTTCAAATTGCAACAAAACTGTTACAGGGAAACCCCCTTTGTGGAGGTGCAGCACTGGGGAAAGCCACCTATGCTGGGTTCGGGATTTGCATCCCGGTGTAACTTGGTTGTCACATTTACAGTGCTGACAGGATTTTGATGTCTCTGAACCAGGCGTTGTCCCTTCGAGGCAGTGAGTGTTCGCTGCGTGCATCGCTCTCTGTCTGAAACGCAGATGGAGCCTGGAAGATGTTCCTTGGCTTTTCTTTTTACTGAAGCAGAAAGATAACTGGTGCTCCTGAGGAATGTTCAGGAAGGCCCTACACAGGCTTTCAGCTGTGGGATGGGGGCACAGCAGCCGAAATCCTTCTGCTTGAGTCAGCCTGAGAACAGGGAGAGTGTCAGCCTCAGCGCTGCCAGGCTCGCTGCTCGCATCCGCAGGAGGTAAAGAGGACCAATTTTTTTCATTACTGTTGTTTTACATACAGTTTTAGGCTAACTTGAAGGTATTTAACTGCTTTTACGCATCTGAAATTGTGAAGGAAGAGATGTGCAAGTATCAGTCATGCTTTGGTTTCCAAAAAATCCTTAGAGCATCCCTGTTTCCCGCAAGCAGCAAGGTTACGTGCTCCCAGTCAGACAGACAGAGGATAAAGCACTTAACAGGGGTGGGGGAGACAGAAGGACTGCACTAAAATTTTCAGAAGTGGATTAGAGGAGGTGCTGGGTGTTAGTGGAGTAGCAGGTTTGTTTAATAATTTACCCCTCTTGCTAGTGATCCATCAGAAATGTGGCATTTTGGGATGGGAAATACTTCATGCACTGATAGGGATGGCAGTTTGGCTTTTGAACGTGATCCTGAGAAATTAATTTTCTGCCAGATTGAGTGGGTCATTGTGGCTGCCTATATGTCGATGCTAATGTACAATTAGCCCAGCAGCAGACACTGCAAGCTTGTCAGTGCCTCCCTTATGCCTTTTGCTTTTCTTTTCAAATTACTCCCTTGTTAGCTAGTGTTTTCTGTGGGGTTCAGAGGGAAGACTATCCTCCTGTAACAGGGCTGGACACTCCTCTTCCCTCAGTTTGGTCAGTTTTTCGTGTGGTGCTGAGGGATTTCCAGTGGCTGGTTTCTCAGCTTACACCATCTCAGGAGACTCCTCGCCAGCTCTCGGTACGGTGAATTGAGGTGTGGTCTGCAATGGCAACTGTGCTTCCTTCCTGCCTTCCATGCAAGGACGTGACACAGGCAGAAATTCAACACAGAGGGTTTATTTTTTCACTGTGTCATTTGAGTGTGGCTTCCTCTTAGAAGGGGAGAAGGCGCAGCTACTTCTCGAGGAAATGTGGAGTAACCACGATGCTAAAATGGCAGCAAAAGAAATAAGAAAATGGCGTCATCAGTGAAATTAGTCTCAATGGCTTGATTTGAGGGCGTCCTGCCTGATCTGAGGATGGTTTCAGCAAGAGGTATTACATTACAGCTTTAGTTAGAACTGCACAATGAAGATAAAGATATTAAGTCATGTAACTCCAGGTTTTTTTCCCAGTATTCCCTTAAAAAGGCTGATACTGGAGAGGCGGATATTAGAGCTTATTCTGGTCGATGATCAGAAATTATCTTTGTTTGCATGCTATAAATATTTTTAATATGGGGTTTCATTGTGGATCTCAAACCCATTGGAATTACCTCATAATTTAATTTAGTTAAATTAAATCTAAAAATAAAGAGAGGCAAAGCCCCGAGTTTGCTTCGATTGTGGATCTCTTGATGCGTTTGTGATTTTTGTAGGGTTGTGTTCTTTAATCGCGATTCTATTGCAAGGACTTGTCTTAGTGCTGAGCAAAGCTCCACACTAAGGTCATCCCCCTGCGTCTAAACATTTTGGAAAAACAGGTAGCTACGTATTTGGAAATGTGATGAATGAGCTCAGATTTCAGACTGTGTGGTCCGTTCTCTCTGTGCTGATGCCGCTGCTGATGGTGAAATGCCAGTGCCAAGGGAGATGGGCTTCCCATGGGTCCTGCTGCTGGTCCTTCTGGCCTGATCTGTGTGGAGAGCAGCCCTCACTCAAGATGTTGTATTCCAAGTGAGGTAGCGTTGTGTTCACTTGTCTTTGTGATACTTTGGTTCCCTTATCTTTATTAAGACAAACCAAAACACCATCTGAGATGCTTTCAGGGATGATGTACCAGTGTTAGCCAGCTGAACAAGCTCCTGCTAGCTCGTGAGTAACATTTCCTACTGCCATAGTTGGCTGGCAAGAGTCTGTCCACTTTCTTTTTCTAGTTCAGGTATATTTTTTAATTGTTCTTCCTTCTGTTCTTTGCATGACCTCTAAGCAGGTTAGGGCTATTCAAGACTCTGCATTTTGCATGTATCTCCTTGGTGCTTTTTAGCTCAGTAGGACCCGGGATTCTTGTTGAACCACTCCCAGTTGTATTGTAGGGAGAAAGAAAATGAGAACATGCCTGGGGAGAAAGAGAGGATCACTAGAAAAGACAGCACTGTTGCTTACACTACTTTTGTGTTGCATTAACAATTGCTGTCAAAAATGATCTGTGCGGTGGAGGCTGATAGTTGTATGTGAAAAAGAATCTCATTCTGAGCAACTTTGCTGTAAAATTTTAGATTAAAAAAGGTATTATCTTAGTTTTATGCCATTAAAGTGTTTGTGACTGAAAAAAGCCTACTAAATGCTCTTCTAACAGCATTCCCATGCACTGTGCAGCCCAACATGACACTGCAACAATTTGTAGAGCCTGAGAATGAGAGACTGATCTGTGTAATTGAAGTTATTTTGGTTTCACTCTGATGGAGGGGAAAGAAATAGTATGGATAATTACTAATATTTTAATAATTAGGTACACTGTGTAAGTAATATATACTTTACACAGATCATAATGGTTGATGTATTGTGAGGTTTTTTTAGAACAGTGTTCTACTTCACTCATTTTAGTCATTGCAGTTGGATTTTTTTAAATCTTCCAAGTCTGACGTATTTTGTAAAATCTTAAAATACGCAGGCACAGTGCAATGAATTTCCATGTTGTGTTAGGAGTTAATCCACTTGTAAGGACAGTTTTAAGTGAAATACTGAAATCTCAGTGCACGGAAGCCTGAACTTGCTGAGCATCCTACATTGAAGTGGAAGAAACTAAAATTGAGCAGAGTAATGTTTTGTGCCAGCAGTGCCGATCTCCGTTTATATGCAGAACAAGCAGTGCCACATAGAGAGTTCAGTGTTTGGGGTTGCTGAGTGCCTGGCACAATACTCCAACAGGAAATCTGAGCAGTGGCATTTTTCTAGACATTTCCAGTGTGGCAAAGCTGTGTTTCCCTGTGTGTTTCATGGTAAGTGTTGCTTCTGTTCTCTACAGACACCTTGCTCTCTCCTTGATGGCCACATGCTGCAGATGTGTTTCGGAGCACTGCGGTTGGGTGTGGGATGTGGTGGTGCCTCTCAGTGCTGGGGATGGTTTTGTATTAACTGATGGTTTGGTATTAGCCCTCTGTGCTTAATGGATGGTGTCCTGGCAGATGAGAGAGCTAAGGGGTGTTTGTATTTCTTCCCTCCGAGCGTGTATGTCTAAGGAACACATTTCCAGTCTTCACTTGCCAGATCCAAACAGGCCCAGCAAGAGTCAAAGAGCATGCACCATCTGCCCCTGCTTCTGTTAGAGCTGATCTGTGATTTCCTGAGGAGTGCTTCGTTTGGCAGTTTGAGTTTTTCCTGTCACGGCTACAAGGAATAGTGATATTTATCCAACACAGCAAAACCCAATGTTCCTGGATATGGTCTGAAGACTACTGTGAAAACTGCATGAGTTTCACAGATCAAACAGTCTAAAACAGTAAAATAATACCAAAAAAAGTACTATATTTTTGAATTGCCAGCACTAACCTGCAACAGAGAGCACTTTGTAAATATTTGCCTAAGGCTCACTCTGCAACACAGACTAAAGGCTGTGTTCAAACCTGGGCACTACATCAGTGGCATGCCCATGGTGGGGCAGGGAAGCCCTATTCCTGCCTCAGGTCTTGTCTCTGGCAAAGGATGCTGCTGTGCATCTTCCACAGTGCATGGAGCCCATGGAAGAGGCTTGTGGGCAATTGGAGGTGCCCCTCTCTGTTCTGCACCACGTGTGCCACCCACTGGGCTCCATCACTGTGTGCATCAATTCCTGCTGCTGCTGCTACGGTGAGGTCCAGGTTGCTGCTTCTCCATCATGAAGAGAGACAGTAATGCAGCTCTGCAAAATTTGATTTTGCTAGAGCAGAAAGCTGCTTAAAAAAACCCTGAAGTAATCTTTGTAATTGTTGCTAGTCACGCAGTGGAGCAGAGCAATGGTCGTGCTTTGTATATTTCGATGACTTGCTGCCACTGGTGTACTATCTGCTTGCAGGGTGGGGAAGAACTGTCCTAACTTGGCTCTCAAACAAATTGAATATGAGTGTTGGCCACAACTGTGGAGCACAGCCATGGTGCTTGGGGGGATGTGGTTCAATGCCCCTGCGAAGGCAGGTAGCAGAGCAGCAAATCTTCCCCAAGCCCAGTGTTTGGCTGTATTAGCAGGATTTTGTGTTCGAGCTACTGCTTACATGTTTTCACTTCTTCAGCTTCAACATGGCTGTCGCTTTGAAAGTCTATGATGCAACAACCGGCTCTTGGGTCTTAGCAAACTGTAAAGCCTTCTGGTTTTTCCCTGCTTCTCCTGTTCAGTCAACAGTGGATTAAAAATGTGGCAGGATTTCCCATTCTAAACATGGTGGTAAGGAAGCCGAGAAATGCATGTTGTAGTTTGACAAGTGCAGCTGTCTTAGGCTAGGGAAGTTTTGTACTGCTAAATCCTTAAACTGAGCAATGTATACAGCTATGGGATGAGCCTCATCAGACCATCCTTTCCAGTGGACCTTTATGTCTGTGTCCAGTCATTTGTTCCTTGTCTCTCATGCAGCTTTGAAGTGATACTGACTGAACTGTTCCTTGGGTTCTCTTCTTCTCTGAGGATTTTTGCACTCAGGTCTTCAGTCTGTTTTGGCCCTATAGCCGTTTGAAGTTCTCCAAGGAGAAAGCCAATTTCACAAATGCCCTTGGCTGGTTTTGCTTGGTAGCTCATCTGTGGGCAGCTGCCTTGCTGCTTTGAAGGGTATGGTGTTGCACTGGCCAGGTGCAGAGAGCCAACCCGAACTTTCACACCAGGGTTTTTAGTGAAGCTGCTTATCTGTGTGACTTTAGCAAAAACTGATGCTTTCTGCAAAACAAAGCTTGAGAAGACCTGTGGAAGCTTACAAGAGGGACTGGTGTCATGCTTGCAAAGGAAGAGTGAATAGAGAAAAATACTACCCATGCTACGCTGGCATGTCTACATCCTCAGGAATACAGTAGTTGGCCACCCCATAACTTATGGGTCCTTTGGCCAATCTATTTAAAGCCAGCCAGCAAGCACTGATACTTGTGTCAGCACAAAGGATAATTTCAATAAATAAAGCAATAGTATGTAGTAAGGTCTATTACTCTGGCAGTGGGTTCCAGGTAATTTTGCTTGATTTTTCTGGTTCCAGAGAGAGCAGGACCAGGAGGGCTGTGCCAGGGTGCACCACCTCAGGAGTGTGCTCAGACATGTCCATGTTTGTGGTAGCATTATATTTAGCAAATTATTTCTTAAAATTGCTAGTAGTGATAATAAATTCAGATGCTTCACCTGGAGCTACTGTGCCCAAACCATTGCTGAAGAGTGATTTCTGTTAACCATCCCTGCTGGATTCACTGGATCTACTAGAAATCCAACGCTTGGAAATATTTTAATCAAAGAGCAATTGACTTGAAATGGTCCCAGGTTGTTCATTTCATTTCTTCTTTCTTTCCCTGCCAGTGAAAAAGTAACCATTGCTGTCAGCATCCAAGGCCTCAGTATACTATTTGGCAACATTCACCTTCTCTTGACAGTTTGAATACCAAGATCAAGTATTAAAAGTATGGCCTGGCGGATGAAAGTAATTAAGAGAGTTCTCTCAGCCAGGAGAGTTTACTAACCTCATTTACTGCAGTAAATGGAAGAGATTTTTCAGTCTCCTGTCAAAAAAAGGCCATCGGTGCATGTGTGTGCCCTTTCATACAGATAATGAATTACTGGAACACTTTCTTGCTGGAATTCAGACTGGAGCAAGGCAGGTGCCGGTTGCTGTCAAATCAGCCTGTGTCAGTGGTTGTCTGAGATGAGAAATAATAGTAGAACAAGGAGACAGATGAGAACAGAGAAGTGGCACAGGCCTACTGGGGGTACAGAGTCACCTGCCCTTCCACTGGTGGGGCCTCATCTACAAACCATCCTCAAGCAAGGCAGAATGGGGCTGGATTTCAGCAGAAAGGGGAGAGGATGTGAGAGGATGAGGCTGGAATTCAAGGTATGAGATCCAAGAGGATCTGCAGCATGCTTAGGAAAGATGCTGAGAGTCACTAGACATGTAAGAGTAAGCAAGACTAACTGAAAAACAGGAACCTGAAGGTGGGAGAGTGAGTGTATTTCTGTGTCTGTGTCCCTGTTTTGCAAACACCATCGCATTGGATATTGTACAAATGGTGTGTGGGAAACATTCAGCAGCGAGTTTTGTAGAGAACTGGTGATGGAAAAGATTTGTGCTGCTTCCCTCCCAAACTAAACACAGGAAGAATGTGTGGGAGTCCCACAGTAACAGGAAAATCAAAAGCCACTCACTTACGCAGGGCAATGTGACATTAGGGCTCTGTGAGCTTTTTGCGTAAACCTGCATTTTCAAGCAAAATCCAGGCTCCATTGGGATCCCTGCAATGGCAGAGCTTGTGCACAGAGAGCTGCAAGGTGAGCTTTTCACCTCTGAGGTTTAGCAGTGCTCAGGTTGACTGTTCCTATCTTTGTCATCTGCCTCTGCGAAATAGCCTTTTGTCATCTTACAATAGCCTCTGTTCTCCTCCCGCTTTCCTTGTGGATGCCAAATCTGTTGTACAGTCA
This sequence comes from Scytalopus superciliaris, assembly GCA_013400415.1. NCBI lineage: Eukaryota > Metazoa > Chordata > Aves > Passeriformes > Rhinocryptidae > Scytalopus > Scytalopus superciliaris. The sequence continues at coordinate 126,787 of VXBX01003293.1, read as the reverse complement.
GTAGCATCTCCCCAGAGAGGGCAGCTCCTGTGATATGGGTCGTGTACTCCCTGTGTGTGCTGAGCCCTGTCCCGCTGCATCCTTGTTACAGTCTGCAAAGTCAAACCTCACCTCTGGGACTGCAGGAAGCTTTTAGGGCAGATGTGACTGGTGAGCACAACCTGCACTGTTCACAGCCCAGACTTCTTAAGAGATACGTGAACCCTTAAAGTTGTGGTCTGCTATTTTTGTGGACCAAAATTCTCTGATGTAAAGCACATCTCTTCCGTCTTTCTGCCCACCCTTGTTCCAGAGCTCTGCTTTTTCTTATGGCAGAAAAGATGCTTTTTCTTGTGTGCATTTTTGTATGTCCATGAAATCTCCACACCCAGTAACCAAAGTGTGGTCCACCACTAGGTGGCAATACAATAAATCCAGGGAATCCAGCGGCCAGACACCCCTCGCTTTCCTAATGAGTGAAATTCTGGCCACCAAAGCCTGGAGTGACACTCCCAGGAGTTCTTGTTTGGCCTAACAAAGCAGTAGCAGTAACTGGAGCTCCAGCATCAGTTACTGAAACTCCCTCTTCTGAGGTTTAACAATGAGTCTGTAATTAACTGAAGCAACAATTGTCATGCTACAGTCACAATGTTTAGCACAAGACATAGGGCACCCTTTTTTAATATGTACCTCTCCTCAGTGAGGCATTACAGACATTATTTGCTGTGTGAGGATTTTTTTTTTTTGCTAAAGGAATAGTTTTTGAGATTGAAAAAGACAATTATAATCCTCTAATTGGCATTCAGTGTAATGTAATCCCTTAAATGAACCTAGTGAACTCTCTGGGAGCTGGGTGGTTTCATTAAGATACTCAGCCTGGATTTACTGACATCAAGGGAAGTTCAAGCACATCTTAAATTGCTTTGTCAATTACCATCATTGCTGTGTACATTTCTAGGCAGGTACCTGCTCAGCTCAGGGCACTCATCCCTCCAAGGACAGAGGGGAATACCAAGGGCAGTAAAGGTAGGGCTCATATATTTTGGGGCTTTCAGGAGTCCAGTGCTCCCAGAAGGAGCAGGGAGCCAGGCATTGTGGACCTCTGCAAGCTCACACCCTCCATTGCATCCAGATAGCCATAGGTCTGGGTGTTGGAGATGGGGCTGGTTTTGCCTGTACAATTAACTGTGTTGTTAGAATATGGCTAGCATGCTGTTCTCTGCAGCATCAGATCCCTGCCATCAGAAACATAGCTGTCTCTTCTGCTCATATGTTGGTGTGTGCCTTGAAGGTCTAGAAGCACTGCTTGTTATAATTTCGGATAATTTTTTTCCACTTTAGGTTGGAGGTGGGGAAATGAAGGAAAAAAAAGAAAAAAACCAACAAACTTGTTGCCCTCCCGAAGTCCTTCCACCCATGCAGATGTGGACAAGCCTTACAAAGCATCTCTCCATCCCTCCCCACATCTCCTGCACAGAGCCAGGGCTGGGTCTTGGCCCAGTTAGGTGACTGCGGCAGCCCTTGTCTCAGTGACAGCTGCTGTAATGGTTGGTCCCCAGACATGTGCAACGATCTGATTTAGCTTCCCTTTTTCAGATTGTGACTGATTTCTCTGCGGGCATTGTCTAAAAATAAAGCAGGACATGGTGGCTGCTGAAATGAAGAGCAGGCTGGGTAGAAGTGACCGCTCTCGTCCATGTGTAATCCAAGGGCTGTTTCTGGGGAGCTGCGTCACACGTCTGTCTCAGAGGATGGCAGGCTGTTCTCCCTCTCATGTGCAGAAAGGGGTCACATTCCTATTTCCAGTTGAAGGGGGTCACAGCCCGTCCCATGTACCTCAAATGCCTGTTCTACATATTTCTGAAGGAAAGGATGCAATGCCCTTTCTTTCCCCTGCTGGTGCTGGATAGCAGGAAGGCGGACGGAACACCGATGCAGCAGATATCTTCTCTTTGGGAGGATTTCAAATGCTCCTCCCCTCCCAGAGCTAAATAGCAGTCTGTGATGCCTGTGGTTGTATGTATTGCTGCTGCAGGGCTGTTTCTAAGACCTACTGTAAATATATTTTTCCTATGGCCTAAATCTCTCTGTCACAGCACAGCGATCTTTGCAGGAACGTGGGGAGAATGAGAGGCATGAAAACCTCCTGATTCCAGACAAATTCAGTCAGTCACTGCTTCAGTGGTGTATTCTTTTTATAAAAGCATAGTGTAGTCCATTGAGTTCCCACTCTCTAGGTTTGTTAGCAGCTTTTGGTTTTAGGGCTGTGGAATGAGTGTACAGACTTTTAAGATATTAGCACTTAATGGAGTTGATCATTTATAGTTAATTACTTCAGAGGGAGACAAAGCCTTCTTTTTCTTTTTTTATGATCTGAAAAATGATTAAGTTGAAGTGTGGGAGTACAAATCAACTTGGTTTGTTTAATTGGTGATATAACAGTGAAAATGCAAAATAGAGATATTCAAGTTAAGGTGTGATAAACGTATCCTGATTGTTGCCTCTGTGTGTTACTGCAGTTTACCCTATGGGTACTTGTTTAAAATTAAAACTATTTTAGATTTCCTAGTATAGGTCATGAAAGTAGACTTGGGGATTAAGGAGCTAAGAGCTTATCTAAATCAGTCTGTTCACATACACCTGACCACTTTGAGCTTTACTGATACATTGAAAATCAAAAATACAATTCTTTTTTACCCACTCCAGCTGTATGCATAGAGAAAGGCTGTGTGGTAAACTTTCTCTGTAGGCTTTCCAACTGTTTAGTTATTTCCATCCTTCCTCAACTGACTATTTTTAAGGCTCTTTTTCACAGTTCCCATCGGTCCTCCAAGAGCTGCACTTCTGCCTAAAGCTGCCAAGTCAAAGCCTCTTTTATTTTTTTCAGCATACTCAAGTCCAACAATCTTATCTTGGCTTATCGCTCCTACCAGCTTTCATCCCAGCTCCCTCAAATGGAGAGCAAGAGGAAGCAGATGCTGGGACACAGAGATAAAAGAGAATAGAAGCAGGACATTTCACTACGATTTAATGCATATTAAAAGAGGGGATTAATGCATTTTCATTTTGGCATTGCTCTGTATGGGCATCTTACTGTACCTTTGGTGAAGTGAAGTGACCTTTAAACTTCTCAAGAGTGGGCTGGGGAGAGAGCTCTGAACACTTCTCAAAACTGAAAGAGCTGAGTACTTCAATATGTATCTGATGTTAGTGCAAGGCTGATTTTTTGTCTGAAGCTTGTTGCTCCTTTTCTGCAGGGATTCCTGAAGAATGAAAAAGACAATGCATTGCTGTCTGCCATTGAAGAGTCTAGGAGGAGGGTAAGTTGAAAGAAAGCACCATTTTTTCCTAAAAAACAAAAAAATGGGAGAGGTTTGTGGAGTCCAGTTTTCTTCCCTTGAAAGGAACCAGTGTTTAGTCTGTAAAAAAAAAAAAGACAGCCCTCCCCTGTTCATCTCCTGTCTTTTCACCTCCAAACAAGTAGTTGTTTTGAAGATCATCTGAGCTGCAACTTGTTTTCTGATGTGAAATTCATCTGATCCTGTTTCTGAATCTGTTTATGCTTTTGGTATCTGTCATGTTCTGGGGCAATGATTTTCACAATTGAATTATGCATTGTGGAAAAACACTTCCTGTTGTTTGTCTTAAAACTGTGCCTTGGAAATGTCATTCCATGCTTCCTAGTGCTTATGTTGCAATTGTTTCCCACCATATACACTCAGGGCATCAGGTTTAGAACTGAGCCTGTTTCTTTCAAATGATAAGAAATAGTACTTAAGCATTATTAAATTATTTTAATTACATATAATTATACTGTAATTATTGAAGCATATTTAAAAGCCTATTGAAATTATAGTGAAGGTGAGGATAAGACCTATATCCTACCATGAAAGCATGAAGTGAATTTATATAACAAAACAAAGAAACATGGATCTTATGCTTTAGTAGCATACATGCACTGTAATTAAATGTCACTGCCTCTTATCAATTAATTTATTATGGGGAATGTTCTGCTCGTTAATTGACAATATCTTAACAGTGGACTGCAAAGAGATGAGAAGCTTAGTCAGCCAACCAAGACATTTAGTCATGCCCATTGCTGCACAGAGCTATGTGAAAGGGAAAGAAGCGGGAGACACAATTATAGCTTATTCTCTGCTTTGAATTAGTGGAGATAGTTCCTGTCCCAGTATACCTGAAGCTGTTAGTCTCACCCCAACAATAATAGGAAAGGTAGTGAGGCATCTTCTTCTCTATCCTTATGCTATTGCCAAAATAAGGATTATTAAGCTGTTTCCTTCCATGTGTTCCCCTTCAAATCTGAAGACAATGTAATACATCAGCCACTTGCAAGGTAAAAGGATGTTTTTTTTCTTGGGATATGATTTGCCTATGTGCTTTCCTGAGTTACATTCACAACGAGGGAGACTCTCATTATTTGTCACTAGTTAATGTTCCCTTAATACTTCTTTTACTTTATCCGATTTCCCATTTAGAAGAAAAACACAGGTAAAGACCTGAAAGTGAATTATGGGTGATAAACACACATCTCTGTTAAGAATGCAATGAGTCAGACCTTTGTAGCCTCTGGGGAGGTGAAAAGCTAGTTGTCACTAAAGAAGTTAAGTCTCAACAAGCCACACAGATCATTGGTGACCTGGATATTGTGTGTGTGCTGCTAAGTTAAAGAAGCAAGCCTACTGATTTCCAGCCTGCTCAGATTTGTGTATTGCAGTACCATGGAAGGGACAGTTTCCCTCTTTTATCAGCTGGTGGGGGTATGTGAGAGTTGTCCTACAACACACACCTACTTTCTGAATCCCCCTGTACCTGAACAGGAAGCCTGTTAAAATAATATGCAGCACATCATTAGCTCTTGAGGGCTGACCTGGTTGATTTATGTAGTTGCTATTTTCTCTTTCATTTTTGGGCTTGTCTATTAATAGCAGAACTAGGCTGGTGGGTGTTTCTATATGTTCCTTAGCTCTTGTTCTTCACCAACAGACTTTTGCTATGGCTGAGGAGTATCATCGAGAATCAATGCTGGTTGAATGGGAACAGGTGAAACAAAGGATTCTTCATTCTCTGCTTGCATCAGGGGAAGATGCTCTCGATTTCACTCAGGAAAGTGAGGTAATTGTCCTTCTAAAGACTGTGCACAGTCATGCACAGCATTCTATGCAACTGGCTCTCTAGCGCTGCTGAAACCACCTCTGGGTTATTCTGCAGCTGCAATTGTGTGAAAATGAGAAGTGTCAAATCTCTGTTTAATTCCAGAATGGCTGTGACTAGCAGAATACATTGTCTAGCAAAATATCAAACCTTTGTGATTGTGTCTATTGCCTGCTGGGTACAGGCAATGGAGCTCCTGTTGCTGAAGCTGTTTTAAGCAGTGTATGTGCAAGCTGGAAATTGTCACACAAACACACATTAGGTCAGTATACTCAGGGGACAGAAAACACATTGGGGAACGTCACCTTCAGGAAACCTTTGCAATGCTAGTGAGACCAGACAATTTCTCAGGTGCAATTGTGCTTACACATAGGTCTTAGAGTGTCTCTTTCCCTTATCACTGTGTGCTGGCCAGGATTTATGGCTTTTTTTAGGAGGCTGATAAAGTCTCTCAGGTTTTTTGGCAAAACCAAATGAATAATTAAAAAAAATAAAGCTTTCCTTTTTAGCTTGCTGTATCATGCAGAGCAGATTAGAACTGTGTGCTGCTAAGACCTCTAATGTTCATCAGTTCAAAGTTAATCCAGTAGTGACCAAATCCTTTGGGCAAGACTAACCCCATGTTTAACATGAAAAGATACTGACTAGCATCTTAAAACATTCCTTATCTTCTGTTGCAACTTAAAGCTTCACAGTTTATTCTCTTAAAGAAAATGCTTCAGTTAAATGAATAGAGTGAAGCAGTTATGTGCAGAACTATGAGAACTTCACCCCTCTGAGCTGGAAGCATCAGACAGCAGCTGTGATTCCTGGAGCACAAAGTTCTATCACAGCCTCTGCACAGTGCTCCATGGAAATGCTCACCTTGACAGGAGGAGGTGATAAGGAGTGGAGGAATGCAAGTTGCTGTGCTTTCAGGCCAGAAAACAGACCCATTTTTTTATAGCTATGTTCTCCATCCATGAAAATGAATTCTTGTTCATTGGAATGACTTACAGATCTGCAAGTATATTAAAATAAAAAATAGCCCTTGGTGCTAATGGAGTATGACCTGTATAGGGATTTGGAAATAATTAAAGTTGTTAATGAAATGTCCCTTTCTGATTACTGTTCTTTTAAATATAGGTTAATCCCAGTTAGCATATGTCTTTTTATAGGCTGTCTTCCCCAGAAAGCATTTTACTGATACTTTACTGTGACTTCTTAAAGGTTGTCCAGCTTTCCAATATTAGAAATGCTAAATAATGCAGACTGATTTCATTTAAAGCTAGGAACAGCTACCCTATTATTTTAGGCTGTGAATCTGAAGATTTGGCAGCTCCACTGATGGCTTCTAGCATCTTTGATTATAACCTACTCTGAACAGGTAAAGGAGCTTTTGTGAGGTTTCAGTGTCAAATGGATGCTACCTCCAGTCCGTGGCACTTGAGATGCCAAGCATCAAATTGGTGTGAGGGAGGAGGAAAAAACTCACCCCCTAATGTTTTTCATGAATGAGTTTAAAGACTTAATGTGCACCACCACTTAGTAATACTCCACTCTCTCTTTCAAAGCACTCATAGTATCAGTATATCATTTCAAGAGCATTTAAAATCCTTGATATATTCTAGTCTTAGCCTCAAGAAGTCAAAGGTCTGAGAGGTTTGAAGTGCATCTACTGTGTTAAAAGCCTGTTATCTAACCTCCCCACAGCAGGTTGTTCTTCTAAAGCCTTGTTCCAGTCAAATAAGTTTTTTGTGTGTGTGTGACACAAACAGACACAGCCTGTGGAATATAGTAGAGGTTTAATTGATATCCTCTGGAGATGGAGAATCAACTGAAAAGGCACAGATCCAAACGCAGCAGGGGGCTGGTCTGCCTGCAAGCCAATTCTCAAGCTTTGGGCAAGCTAATTTGGGCAGAGTGAAATACCAACATATTATTCATGGAAATCAGACCAATTAACAGGCAAAGCTCACAATTCAAAGAACCTAGCACAGGACTTGCCATTAAGGTTTCCTCCCCCTTGTTCCCCAGCCTGCCCGCCTTCCTATCAGGGAAAACCAGAGCTGATAAAAAGGTACTTCTTGAGGCGGCAAAGGGAGGAAAGCCTGAGTTTTGTTTTCAAGGTATCAAACACCTGTGCTCTCAAGGTTTATGAGTCTTGTGCCACCAGGTGCCGAGGCATTTCTTTTGTCTTTTTATTTCAAATTTTAATTTCCTCCACTCTTGCCCCAAGCTCTTCCACTCCTGCTGTAAAGCCACATGCTCCTGCAGTAACAAAGAGACACTGGTCCTCTTGGTTTCTGCTCTGCCCCTCTGTCATGTCTTCATGTCCCTTAAATCTCAAGGACTGCAAGATGCTTTCCACTCCACCACAGTGTATTTTGATGGGGCTTCTCCAGCTCGGTCTCCTGCCTAGTTATTCACTGCATCTACTGGCCAAGCCATTTGGAGTGCTGACAAAATGTCTGCCCAGACTTCTGCTGAGGAATGTGCATATGCATATGAGGGTGATGAATAATGCATCTTTACATGCACGAGGTTTGGTGTGCAAGTGAGGCTGAATGCTTGGCTGAGTACAAATGAAGGAAGACTTCTTTGAAAACCAGCATCATTAGGCTAAGTGAATTTAAAATATAAAAATGTGATGGCATTGCAGCGTAGATGCAGCTTTCAGGAATGGATAATATAGTCAGAATAAATATTAAGGCTCTGAAGAATGTTTTGGAAAGACCTAAATTTCAGGGCAGGGAAAAGCAAAGGTGTTTGAGAAAAACAGCATGAGCCATTTAAGCAATATCAGACTAGAGACGCAGAAAGCTCTGTGTGTGTGTGTGCTTGCACAGTCTTTTGTGCATTCCCCACTATTCTGTTTTTCCTTTTCCTGCTCCAGTTAAACTTGAAAACCTGACCTGAAACACAATTCTTCTCGTATGCTCCTAGCTGCTGTTTTCAACACATCTCTCATTATCTTTTCCTTGCTCAAAAACTTGGTAAGTTCTGACTTGCCAGCAAAAGATATTCTCCCCCTTCCCCACACCCTGCTCTTAGTCTGCACGGGGCGCCTCTTACATCCTTCTACAGAAGGATTGCCTGCACAACTCTGCAGTTTAGTGGGAAGAGTGGAAGTGACCTTCCCTGTGCTGACTCACTGCTTGAGTTTTCCTTTTGAACTTTCTTTTTAGCACAGCCGTGACATAGTTCAGTGAGCTAGTGCTTTCTTAAAGTTTAATAATTCAAAGATGAAGCCAGAATGTATGTGTGAGATGGAATAAAAAAAGAAGGAAATAGGCTTGCTTCCATGGCTCTTTTTCTGTAGGAAAGAATAACATAAGAAAAGCAGGACAAATTCTAGAGTTCTGAGTTTTCTTTTTTTTCTGGAGTGCCAAGTCAGCAATGGGCATTTAAAGAATTTATTTTCAATGTGGCGCTTCTCAGCTGTGGGAAATTGTTAATAAGTGATCCTCAAAGCATAATGCTTAGGGCAAAATTAAAATTGGAGAAGCGTAAGGAAAAGAAAACACAAGCCTCAGAGCATTTATTTCTTAGTTTCAGGCATGCACTTTTGAATTCAGAGGGTTACCTGTGGTTTTAACCCAGCAGTCACACACCACTCCGGAGTGGCAGCCACGTGGGTGCTCTTTGGTGCTGCAAAGCAGAAAAAGGGACCAGATTCACAAAACAAAGCCTCAGTCCTTACATGTCTGGTGCTTGGGCACGGGTTGAAAAGTGACACTAAGTCACTGTGTACTATTCTTCACTTTCTTTAGGAGATGAAACCTCATCAGTGATTAATGACAGTGTCCATAATTTAGCGTTACTTTAAATAACTCTGCATTTTATCTGGCACAGCATAGGGGAAGGCTGCAAAGCGCTATTTCTGCCATCATGTCTGTTTCCCAGGAAACCTGCTTTAACAGCTTCTTTGTTCTTTAGAACAAAGAATTTGTCGGGTTTTAGGTGGGTTTAAAGGAATTTGTGTCAGATCATTTGGCACTGAAAGAAAAATGCAAATGCTTCTGACTATCAGTATCCATTAAGAGGGGCTGTGAAGGATATTTTTAGTGTAAGTTCAGTTGCAAAAAGAAAAAGTGGTATTTCTTTTGGGGTTTTTGTAAGGCTTTTTTATATAGCCTAAGGTCTAAATGCACATGCCTGATTTTGTAATCAGGTTGGACAGTATTTAAATAGCATTATTAGTGAGAAATTAATGCAGTAATAAACTAATTCCAGCAATTTTAAACGATTGTCCATGTTTGTCTTTAGTACCTTCATTAATTTATAATTCATTATATTAGGGACAAACACAACTGAGTGGTTTTTATTCTGTGATCAGTTGTTGTATGCTGCACAGAAGGCATTAATCACAGATAGCACAAAGCTCTTACAGTTTCTTGGTAGAGGTCAATGTCCTTATCTTCATGTATAAACTCCTAGCTACTTCAGAAGAGTTTCTTGGCCATTGCAATTGTGTCACTGTATTTGTTTCTAAATTTAAAATTGTGAAAACTTGCCTGATCAAAACTCCTGGACTAGGACAGTGGGTAGCCATTGTCTTGGCAAGAGCACATTTTGTGGTTTTGCTCATGAGTGTAAAGGGAGGTCTTATGCAGTACAAGATATTCTAGGTTAAACTAATATAAAAATGAAATTAATTTGGGAATGATTGAGAGACTGTTCAGTGCAAAACTGATCAGTAACATGTCTGGAAGTTCATATGTTTGTATTATTTAATTTTCAAGTTGGAATACAGTTCCCAAAAAAGTGAGATTTTTTTGAAGAACCTGTCAGCATCTCATCCTCATTTGAAATAAGAAACTGAATGATGGCACCATCTGGAGAAATGCTACCCATTTCTGGATCTCTTCCTGAAATCCATGCAAGCCGGGTCATGGCAGGAACATTGCTCCTGCCATGCTGCAGCCTGACAGGTGTCAGCAAAGCTGAACTCTACAGCTGATTAAACTGGAAGCAAAAACAATGATTTTTTCATTGCATTTGAGCTTTGTGTTGTTTGTACAGGTAGCAAGTTGGTCACATTTAAGTGATCTCTTCCAGGAAGACTGGAGCGTGTCCTTAGGCAGTACCAGGAGGTGATCCTGTCTGCACAATACGGTGCTGGCTTTTTGGGTAATTGATATGAGAAGAAGCTGTTTGACAGTTTTGCTAAGGTGCAGTGTAACAGCTAATAAGGATGTGCAGCAAGTTGTAAAATGACTTTGGTTAAAAGCTTGATTTTAAAATTCTGCAGGTGTACTTGTTCTTTCTTGGAAAAAGTTACTGATTCCAGTTTAGATGAATATTGATAGGTTAGTTATACAGTAACAAACCTGAAAGCTTGTCTGTTCCTCTTTCCTTGCCCCAGCTATGTCAGTTGGCTTCATAATAAATATGCTTCTGTACGGAGCTTGTCCTGCTTTTATCTTCAGAGGAGCATGGCTTATGAAACAGCTGATATTTTAAAGGACTGCTTGCCTCAAAGAGATCTGTCATTAAAATGATTGCACTTTACTTTTCAAACTCAAGACTTGCAATGCTGATGCTGAAATGAAGAATTACATTATTTTTAGGAAGCATGAAATATCAGACAGTATTGCATACTTCATTGGGAGTGTTCTTTTCTCCAGAGGAACTTCGGTGTTCAGTCCTGGCTGTACTAAGAACATACCTGTGCTTTGTAGTGAATACATACAAGAATAGCTTTATGCAGAATTAGACTTTTATGGCATGTTGTATTTTGAGTTTTATAAGAGTATGAATTTTTCATGCCATGATTCCATCAGCTCTCTCTCCCTGCTCTACACCAAAAATATCTCAAACCTGGCATAGTCTGTATGGGTAAAAAGACTATTTTTTCAGGTCAGGATATTGCTAGCATACTTCTTCCTGCAGCAGACCAGCAGTGGGGCACTTTTCAGCACATAATTTAATGCTGCAGTCCTATTTTGTGTCTGTGTCGTGGTGCTGGGACAAAACTGGAGTATCAGATTGCAAGACTGGATCTGTTTGAGCTGGTCCATTGAATTCCACATCCTTGCTGTGATGGAGGTTCAGATTAGATGCTTCACAGCAAGACAGTGACATGACAAGCAATCTTTCAAGAAACAAAACCAAAGAATTCAAATTATAAGATGCTACCAAGAGACACTGATGTCCTAATTCTAGAGAGCTAATGGTTAGTTTGTGCACTGAGTAAGGAGGATTTCTGTCACTTTAGAAAGTTAAAGCTATACTGTGGAGATAATGGGGTATTGCAGTGAGACTGCATTTTTCTCTGTAGATAGTTCAAAATACTGTTCTTAGTTCTGTCAGGAACATGTTTTTGCTGTTGTTCTTTAGGAGCAGATGTGTTGGTAAAATGCATTGTGGTAATTCTATACTTCATTCCTTCCTATATACTTCTCATGAAACAGCCCAGCTATGTTGGTGAGGTGGGTCCTCCGGGTCGCAGCTCTTTGGACAGCGTGGAGATGGCATATGCTCGTCAGGTGAGTGGAAATGGAAAAGCAGAGTTCAACATTGTGTTCTCCAGGGAGAGAGGCAGGGAAAATAAAGGTTTGAGCACAGTGTATAAGAAGGCATGGTAAGTAAAACATGAAATTATCTGCAAATACATAAACCTTGCATGACGTTTTAGAAGCATACTTGCCTGTTTGCTGTTGGGATTTTTTTTTTTTTGTCAGAAGGAGATCCTGAATGCCATATATGACTGTAGAAAACATTCATGCTTTTAAAGTAAACTGAAATTCTTTTAACTTTTTGAAAGCAGTAATTTTTTTTTCAGGATTTGTGTCAATTCATAACTGTATGTAAATGAAGGCTTTATATTCTCACATGTGGAAGATCACTTTTCTCATGTGTATGTGTGTAGGAAAAAACATGCTGAAGTCTTAATCCTGATGTTTGTCGAATTGTATCCTATTTTAATGGCATTGCTTATGAGAAGCTTTAGTGCATCAGCAATGAATTAAATATGCCTGGTAGCATTAGACTCCCTCGGAAAATTTTCATGGAAAACTGATAAACCTTTCTTTACATAACCAATTTAATACTTTTGTTATTTGAGATTATCTGTTTACCAGCACTGTTGGGAACAAAATGAAAGAAAAGGACTTGATTTTTTTCAAAATGGAATATGTGAAACGATGCAGACAAAGCGTTGCCTAATTTGCACACAATTACTGTTATTGTGTGTGTTGGCTCAGTCTGTGCTGAGGCAGAGACAGCAGCTCGTGCATCTGTTTTCCTACATCCGCATTCCATTATGGTAACTGGGAAGGAAAAAATTGCAAAAGGTGCATGGTTTTGCTGGTAAAGTGTACATTTGATTTGGTAGCTGTTAATAGTTCATTAATTTAGTTCATATCTGCTGTAATATACCTGTAGTAAGGGTCTTCCTGACAGCATGATTGTATCTGGACTTTGAGGCTATCAGTGTTATTCCCTGCTGATTTTTGAATATGGGAAGCCCAGCCCCCCTGGCAGTGCTGCCTCTGGGGTAGCTGTAGAGTCACTGTGACAGGTGGGTCCTTGTCATGTTCACAGGCTGCTGCAGTGTGCCCTGGAAGTGTGGTGTTTGTGGCTAGGCTTCTGCTACCAGAACACTTGGTGCAGTCCCTGAATGCTCCTGGCAAGCCCTCTGGAGAAGTTGGCCTGGCTGAGCTCTGCTCAACGTCAGCCTGCTTGAATGCAAAAATACCTGGGTGTCAGCAGCCTGCATGGTGCTCCTGTGGTGTCAGGGGGTTGTTGTTAGGAGACCTGGAGACCAGGCAGCCTGTGCTGCTGCGGTTTATCAGCAGCCATGAAGTGTGTTTTAATTACACTGATGTGATTAATTGTTCTTCATGGGCAGTTCAGACTGTTTCGCAGGAACACGGTGACGTCCAGGGACACGATTTCACTGATGCTGCATTCTGTTTGCAATCCTGAGCTCTGCATCTTGTTTGCACGCTGGGCATGTTGAAATAGTGCATGACAAAGGGAGTTAAAGTACAATGGCACTGCCTTTCTAGCATTGAGAATGATTATTTTCAGACATAGCAGACACTCTTTAGGTAGAGAGTAGAATAGACGAGTAGGTGAAGCTAAATTAAGATCAAGAGTTAAATCAAAAGGAGGGGATGTGTGTGTGTGTATATGTTTAAGTGTAGGTTTTGAAGGGCCAGGTTTCTGTTCATTTCCCTGAATACTGCCACAAAAGCAGCAAAATCCTGTTTCTTTCATGTCAGTAGGTAGGAGGCTGCCATGCCAGGGAGTATCACAGATACCTAGCTGTCAGGTCACTTCTGAATCTGTGTCCTTGAACAATTAGCTGCAATTAGTCTAACAGGGCATTCAGTGCAGTGCTTTGCCATGCAGAACCCCTGAACAGCTGGGCTGCTGCCCACCTTCAGGCAGGCCTGGGGCTTTGGGGTGTTGTGGAAGCTGCAGTGGGGCTGATGCCGATTCCTCCACCATTCCATTGGATTAGAAGCAGTTAATGTGGGATGGAATCAGAGGGACTTGCTGGGGGCACTGCTTTTGAAACCTGGTTCAGATTTTGCTGCTGTGGCTGGGGAGGGGATGGGGCATAATATGTGTTGTTAAACATGCTTACTTTAATTATGTTTTAGATTTATATTTATAATGAGAAGATTGTGAATGGACATCTGCAGCCTAACCTGGTGGACCTTTGTGCTGCTACTGCAGGACTGGATGATAAGGTACTGCCAGTGAGTTAACATAAGGAAATGCATTTAATCTCTTTTCAGCTGTGATTAACAGCCTGCTGACATCAGGAGAAAAATACTGATATTGCAAAAAAAAAATTGCGTGGCTCCGCAGAAAACACAGAGCCAATACTGGAATTTTCTCTAGTGCAGCAGGGCCCACCTGCAATGAAGTTGGTCATGGTGAAAATTTCTTAACACAGTGAGGAAGAAACAACCCTGGTGTCCCATCATAAGTGATAAGCTGTTGGAGGAAAAAATTGCTTTTAATTTCAAATGGATTCTGTTGTGTTTACTTTTCAAAATGTGGTCTCTTAATATCCTTTGAAGGTATTTAGTTGTAGGTGAAGGGTTTTCAATCAGACTCTGGTAGAGCTGAAATAGGCTCCCATAACAAAGCATAAAGCCCCTAGGATTGACTTTAAACCAGTGATCTGCCTACTTTTCTTTTTTTCTATTCCTTTAATGGTCTTGCCTTGATTCACCCCAAAATCAAAATAAGTGCACAAACTTGGCCACCTTTGAGAAGTGCCTGAAGGAGAATACTGCAAGAGGGTCGAGCCATGGAAAAACTTTGCAAATGGGGAGAGCAAAAAGCTGTTCAGAAAATGCTTCAGTCGGATCTGAATTACAGATGTGCATCTTTGCTCTGAACAGCTCTGTTTGTTTTGCAAGGTGAATTTCAGTGTTCTTGCTGTTTTGAAGCACGAAGATCAAAGAGCTGCCCTTGCCCAAGTGAACAGAGCTGTTAGTTCTCAGTATTTTGCCATTTCAGCAGGGACACCCTACTCCTGTAGACAACTGATGTGATCTCGTCCTTGTGAATAAGTAGGCTGGATGGTTTTCAACCTTTATTTATAACTGAGCCTTTGTCCAAGTGATCAGTGTCCTTTTGATGCTTCTTTATCACAGCTGATCGTACAGCTTTCCAATGGCAACCAGAGCCATAGCTCACATGGAAATCTGATGGTGCTGAGTGGAAAGTGTGAACTGTAAATGATCGAGGCCAAGCACCAAGTACCCAGCCCAGTTTTGAAAATATTTTGGAAATAATTGTTAATCCTGGGTGACAATTGCAGGTACAATGTTTATAGCCATCTTCTTGCACAAGAATGATGCAGAAAAGCCTGTGAAATTTGAATTCTGCAGGACAGAAGCAGCTTACCTTCATGACTGCATCCAGTATCTCCAGTACAGATCTAAAACTACATACATTACTCTTGTGTGTTTATGCTTTTCTTAAGCATCAAAACACCATGTGGCTCAAAACAGTGTTGCTTGCTCATTCTGTACTAATTGCTAATTCTGTACTACATTGCTAAACAATGTCTTGTTTATAGAACATCTCAGAGATGTGGGCCATGGTGAAACAAATGACTGATGTTACCCTGGTTCCTGCCAGTGATGCCCTGAAAGTGCGGACCAACATGGAGGTGCGCATGGAGTTTGTGAGGCACGCTCTGCACTACCTAGAGCAAAGGTAAGGGGGATGCTCTGGGCAGCACAGTTTAACAGAGTACCCTCAGAATAAGCCAGAATGTCTTTGTAATGTGCGTGTTAAGAAGTCAGTTTCCTTGTGCTGCTTGCAGCAGTCTCTGTTGCCTGTCTTTTTTCTGTTGTGCAGGGCTTAGAGCAGTCACTTGAATATAGAACTGTTTTAGTTTGAGTGATCTAGTTAAGGCGGCCTTGGATCCATAGGGAGGTTGTTTAGAAGGTGCAAAGACTTCTTTCTTCTATGTTGCTTATAAATATTCTATATCTGCACAGTGATATGCAAAGATTTTTCACTTGTGGAAAGGGAACTATTTCCCCTCTGCAAAAAAGTTGCTCCTTTCTGTATGTTCATTTTCTGATTACTGATCACTGTCAGCAGCTTGTGAGGACAGCACTGAGGTCAAACCTGGTGCAACGAGTCAGGTTCTGATCATGCCATTCCTACACTGAAAATATGAAGAGGCTGAAGCTGAGACATGTAGCAGTGATTTTCAGACTGTAGAAATTGGTTTACTGTGTGTATCATCAGCAAGTATCATGGGGGCCTAAGTTCTCTGACCAAAAAGGTGCTTGGAGAATTACAGGCTGTGGAGCTGCCCAAAGCTGAGTCCCTGGATGGCTGTGTCACCCATTCACTGCACATGTGGATATTGCAGTGTCTCTCATCTGGTAGTGATGTGATCATAGCTGTGATGTGATGCCAGCAGGCTCCTTCAGCCCATGCAAACAATAGCTGCAGTGTAGTATGTGGGTGTTTGTTAAGGGCACAGATCTGCCATCAGAGCACAGAAAGTGCTCTGCTCTGTTACGGCACTCTGGGAAGAGATGGTTTCACCTCCTGGCACAGCCTCTTCTTGGCCCTGACAGTTGCTTGTCACACCTCATCAGTGCTCGGTGTCACCTGTGCTTGCCTGTGCACAGAGGAACTGACACATCAAAAGGATCTTCTGCTCCCCCTTCTTTGGTCTCAGCAGAGTGATATCAGCCAGTAACTCTTATCCTGATTTGCCAAAGACCCAACTTGCTGAATTTTCACAGTGCCATTAACTGCTAACTGAAGTAGTTTTATGTAGTACTCCCATGTGGAGATTGTGCCTCTCAGGCTCGACACACAACCCTGTGCCTACCTTTGGAATTTTGCTGTCCTAGTGGGAATTGGCTAATGCCAGGGTGTTTCCGTGCCACACCAGCCCCTCACACATACACAGAGGAGATGTAATGCCACTCACAGCTATTCTTGTATTAGTTGTTTTGGAACAACTGTGATCTTAAGCCCTGAGGTGCATTTGCTTGACTCAGCCGCAGTGCTGAGGATACTCTGGTATTTGTCTGTGTTTAGCATAGCCTTTCAGTTTTATACTCTGATGGTGCATGAGTCTATTGTGTGCTGCAGAGAAAGAATGAACTTCATGGCATTTATTGCTGCTGCTTACATAGGCTACAGATTGTTGATACTCTAAATGTATTTGTTAAATTGATCTGCCTTAATTAAATGCTTTGATGGGTTATTTTAAAAAGTGTTCTTAAAGCTGCAGTTGTATTCCTCTGAATTCCCTCTTTCTCTGGCATTTCCTTCTGGCAAGTCCATAGCCTTAAGGATGGTATTTTTTCACAGGGCAGGGAAGAGAGACAAACACATCTATCTGTGGTATTTAACTGTTCTTTAGTGACAGAATTGAGACTTAAAGCATTAGGATGGAAAGGCTTTTTGCCAGTTACACAATTGAGCTTAACTTAATACTATGAATCCTAATAAGGGGAACTTCATAACAGAGAGTTGAATCTGGAGCAGTCCACCACAGCCTCCAAACATGGTGTCTCTTGAGACTGCTGAATACAAGGATCTTCCCAAATTGACAGGAATTTTTGCCTCATTTTGTTGCAGTGGTAATGTTTGAACATTGAGGTAATTTGCTTTAAATTGCTAATGATGTTTTTGTAGCAGATATATTTCAGTCTGTTCATGTTTGATTTACCTGTGTTGTTTTTCAGTTACAAAAATTACACCTTTGTGACAGTCTTTGGAAACTTGCACCAGGCTCAGCTGGGTGGAGTCCCAGGGACTTACCAACTAGTCCGCAGCTTCTTGAACATCAAACTCCCCGCGTCTGTCCCTGGTCTCCAGGTACATCCAGCACTTTCAGTGGCTGGGCTAAAATAATAACACCAATATGTTTGCTCCAGCACAGATGGGATACTAGTGCAGCCCCTGGTGGCTTTTCTGGTGTTTTAACTGCTTTTAGAGTAGCAGCCTCTTACTCCTTCTCCAGAGTTTTTCATTAGGAAAATGGAAGACTGTAGACAAAATCACTCTGAGTTCAGAGCTAGTCACAAAACATGGGTGGTGCATGCTCAGTAGTTTGAGTTCTAAATTCTAGAAGTTATGGTTTCTTTCTGGTGATCATCTTAGAGATCAACAAACAAGTATTAAAATACATTATAATGGTTCAAAAAAGCAGTAACTTAATCTCCTTGTTTTGCTTTTTCTCTTTTTTACATTTACTGTAAGATAATGACACCAGTTTTTGATGACTAAAATCTGAGTTGTAGCCCCAGCCTTTTATTTAGGAATCTGAATAAAACCCTGCTTACCTGCATATAGTAGAAAGTGCATAGCCGTGCATCTACAAAATCAGCAGACAGGCAGGCTGTGTTGAAAAATTTAATTAAAAAAATTAAATGAAGAAATAATAAATTAAAGCATTGGAGACCACACAACTAAGTGTAGCTGTCTTTCTTACCTGCAGAGATCTATGATTAGCTTGGTATCTTTCAGTAAAAATGTTTTTAATGGTAGTGTTTTAATGTATTTGATCTGATACAAATCCTGGGTGGGGGAGAATATCATATGCTTGGTTTGGAATTGTCAGAACCCCACCCATATCTGAAATCTGGGCAAGCAGAAAAAAGTCACACCCTTCACTGCTAAGATGTGCAGGACTTAACCCTTATGATCTCTGGCTTCTCTAACACAAATAGAATTTTTTACCAAAATCAGAGTGTGGGTATGAAGGCAGGAATAATGAATGAAGCAAGGGATAATTAAGAAAAATTAAATATTTCCTACTTTCTTTTCAGGATGGTGAGGTGGAGGGCCATCCTGTGTGGGCACTGATTTACTACTGCATGCGCTGTGGAGATTTGACTGCAGCCATGCATGTGGTGAAACGGGCACAGCACCAGCTGGGAGAGTTTAAAACCTGGTTCCAGGAGTACATGCACAGTAAAGACAGAAGGTAATTGGGAACTAGGAAAGATCTTTGGGTGGGAATTGCTGTGGAGTAGTGAACTAATCAGTGGCTTGGTAGAAACAGAAGAAGCTCAGTTCTCTTCAGTGATGATGGGTGCCTGGTGTGTGTTTGTATTACCTACCTGAATTACATGTAAGAAATTTGCATGTTTTAATTTGTGGCTTTGAAGTCTAGAAATCTCAAAAGAGAAAGAGTTGTTTGAAAATATGCAAAAATTTACATTTCAAAAATAATACAGTGTGATGTAGCTTTGCTTTTTTACAGAAGGATATGCCCTGTGTAACAGTGGGGTACTGCATGCAATAGATCAGATTTAATCTCCTGTCACGAATCCCATTTCTTTTTATTTCCCCTGTTGCTTATTTTAGCTGAATTTCCTTTGGGGAACACTTTTTCCTACACCTATTTTCATAAGAATGGCATGCAGGAAAAGCAAGCAGTGTTTGTTAGGCCTTCAGAGACATTCACACTCATGTCTTTCTTGTGCTTATTCTCCTCTTCCAGTTTTTGCTGTCCCTCACTGAACAGAGGCCACTGGCCAAACTGCTGCTGATGTGGTTGCAAGCAGTTGAGTTAGTGCATCTTAAGGTGTGCTCTGAATTCCACAGTGGTTTTGTGTTCTATCTTTCCACTTGCAATGAGTTTCAAACAAGTGCACAGTCAGCTATTGCATTATAGCTGTGCTCCCTTCAGGGAATGGCACTGTGTTAAGCTACTGCCTAAAGTTTGGGGAAACTGGAGCCAGGATGGGAACCTGTAACATCCCACCTCAGCCTATGACAGTTTTGTTCATATGGGAGAAGCCCTCCTTTTGCAATATGTATTTGGGCACTTCGGGTATGAAAATGTGAGCAAGAACATACTGATTTGCATGTCTTTAAAACAAAACAAGCAAAAAACCAAACCAAACATAACCAAGCTAACAAAATGAACTGAAAGGTGAAAAAAAGATTCAAGTGCCATTTACCCAGTAGTCTATGCCATGTTATTCTTCTATAAATTGGCCTGTTTTGTAGAGTATTTAGGAGTGCTCATTATATCAAGATTGTTCCAGAAACCTTAGTGAAAGTACTGTCATTGTTTTCGTTGCAAACACTTTAATGAGATACGGTATAATTGATTTATTTTGTGTTTATTGCAGCTGTAGAAAGGTGCTCTGCCTACAGATTTGACAAACAATGTCTTTGTCTGGAACACTTTACTGGTTCATTTCTGTAAAATTCTCTATAAGAGGGTACAAGAAAAAGAATGACAAAGAACATTATGACAGTAGTTAATACCCAGGATGAAAGTGCCTCTCCTAAAAGATTTTATGGTACAATGACCTGCTCGCTTGTTCGTTACTAACCCAAAGAATTCCAGAGACTTTGTGGGCTCCCTTTTTCTGAAATTGAGATAGCAGGGTCAGGAAAAGTTAGCTCACCTACCACAGTATCAGTGTTCCCCTAAAGACACTGTCATATGATTACTTTTTTTTTTCCTGCCATGGATATTTGAAGACAATCCTCCATAACTTCAATTATGTGTTTAAATTCACGTGTGCAAAGTTTTGACCTAGAGATATAGATAGAAAGTGCAAGAAATACAAGCCAGTGCTTGCTGTCATTATGCCTTCGCTGTGAATATGCACCTATTTACATTGATTCATATCCAGGTTTCATTATACAGGGAAAATGGGTTTCATGTCTTTTCCTTCAGTCTTTTCTTTTCCTTAGGCTGTCTCCTGCCACGGAAAATAAACTGCGTCTCCATTACAGACGAGCTCTGAGAAATAATACTGACCCTTACAAAAGGGCTGTTTATTGTATTATTGGCCGTTGTGACATTACAGACAACCAGAGTGAAGTTGCTGATAAAACAGAAGATTATCTTTGGCTAAAAGTAAGTGTGATTCTGGGGTTGTGGTGGTGGTGTTTGGATTTTTATTTTTTTTTAAAGAACAGTTCTAAATGGTACTGCATTTCTGTACTGCTCTGCTACCCTCCTTACTTCTAGGGTAGGGAAAGCCTGCTTCTATATGTTTTGCATCAATGTAATGTGTGTGACTTGACCTTGGAGAGAGTGGAGGGCTGGGAAACCTGAGTTCCAGGGCTGCTCTGTTCCCCTCTGTGCTATCGGGTCTGTCTGAGTACACTTGTCTCTTGAAGTGCCATGTTCTTCATTTGACACTGATCTTTGCCAGCTGTTTTTACAAGTAATGGTAGCTTGCTACAGTGAGGATTATTTGAATTCTCCTTCCTGAATGGATTTTGTCTGAAATGTTGGTGTCAAGGGCATGACATATACTGGCTGGTACTGTTTCTCCCTTTTATCAGAAAGAGGGGGATAGAATGATGTACTTGTTAAGATAATACTGTATTTGTGGCTAAAAAACCGTTGCTTTTAATTATTACTTCAAGAGTATTCAGAGTCCAAGCATTGAAGTTTGATGGCATGGACAGATACAGAACCCCCAGGATATATCTGTGTGGATTTCTACTGTTGCTGAATTAGGGATCTTTTCTTCCTGGAAATGGATGGACCTGATGTTGTGACTAGAAGTAGTTTGTAGTCAGTTGGTCAGATCCTGGGAGGGGCTTCAGATGGACTGAATATCTTCTGAGTGCATTCCTTGTGCAAGGGGAAATAACTGTGCTTCTTTTTTTTCCCAGCTGAACCAAGTGTGTTTTGATGATGGTGGTACAAGCTCCCCACAAGACCGACTGACGTTATCACAGTTCCAGAAGCAGCTGCTGGAAGACTATGGTGAGAAACCACAGAGAAATGTGTTACTTGGGGCTTCTGCTTTTCTGCTTAGGACACTTTCCACTTGTTATTACACAAACCACAGATTGCACACAAAACCCTACACCCCAGTGACAGGCATCTGCAGGGTATCCCTGGAGTAATGGCAGACTTCAGTAAGACATGATGAGTAAGTCCAGTGTGTTCCCAGCAATCCAGAAAGTAATTATTCATCTGTGAGTAATACTGCTGCTGCTTCTCCTTTATCCATAGTTAGTTGCAGATTGCTTTCTTTCACCATAAATGCACCGAAGTCTTTTAGCAGAACTTTTAACTTTTGGAATACAGAACAGAAAAGCAATCACTACCTAATTGTAGGTATGTCTTTCCAGGCCTTTTCTCTGTATGCATCTGATGTTCATTGTTTCCTTAAATTAATACTTCAAGTAATTTTCTGGGGATCCAGGTCAGTTCCTTACATCTCAGAAAGTTTTTTAGAACATCCACAGCCCAAGACAGTACCTTTTCCTGTAATCATCTCCCAGTCACTCAAAATTAAATCATTTGGACTATCCAAAACATACAGAATTTAATTCTCCATAGCCTTCTAGTTTGTAGTATCACTCACACAAAAATGTGTGGAAAAGAAATACACTAAGCTACTGTTGGAGTCACTGAGTAGAAAAATCCAGGTTTTTAACATTATTTGTACCACTCGGTGTAAGTATAAATGAAGGCAAACAGTTGTGTTCTTTAGAGAATCTATTGCAGTCTATCAGAGTTGATGATGTGTTGTCTGAAAAGACACTGTGATCTTTCATGATGAATTTGCAGTGGAGCAGTTGTAGATGAGCCACTGATGTGTGATTAGGAATTCAGTTTTGTCTGCTGTGTTTATTTTGGTTGGCACTGGGTAAACAGTGATGATGCACCGTGGCAGGAAGCATCCCCTGTCAGTCATCTCTGATTGCAAAATCATGACAATGATGTGAAAACGCTCCATGGTTTGTCTTTTTTTTTTCAGGTGAATCACATTTTGCAGTGAACCAGCCTCCTTTCCTCTACTTCCAAGTGTTGTTCCTGACAGCACAGTTTGAAGCTGCGATTGCTTTTCTCTTCCGGACAGAGCGCCTGCGCTGTCACGCTGTTCACGTTGCCTTGGTCTTGTTTGAGTTAAAATTGCTCCTGAAATCTTCTGGGCAGAGTGCACAGCTGTGTAAGTCCTATTTACTTTACACTAAGGGAAGATTTTCTGAGTCCTCAGAGTACCCTGTAGACACTGCAGGTCTATGTGATTGATCAAACAAGTAGCATTTATCAGAACGATCTCATAAAAGTTAATTGGTTTAGTTGCATTAGAGCTCTGGGTCATGGTTCTGACTAATATGGCATGAAGTTTTCCTGGCATTGGGTTCTCTGACAGTGTTGTTTCTGACATTGCAGTAAGCCATGAAGTTGGTGACCCTCCTGGTGTCAGACGTCTCAATTTTGCACGGCTTTTGATGCTTTACACCCGTAAGTTCGAATCGACAGATCCAAGGGAAGCTCTGCAGTATTTTTACTTTCTCAGGTAGGAGCTAATATATGTCCCTAGATATGCTCCCAGTTATTACTGCTTCATTATTCTTGTCTGGAAAGTTCTCAGAAACCGAAGTGCTCTCCTCCTTCTCTTTCTTTTGTAGAAATGAGAAGGACAGCCAAGGAGAGAACATGTTCTTGCGTTGCGTTAGTGAAATAGTAATTGAAAGCAGAGAGGTACGTTTGGCCATGTTTTGCCTTCCTCAGTTAAACTGAAATTTATTTCTTCATTGAAATCTTTATTAGACAGGAGAGTCTTAACAGTTGCTGACCCTTTCTGCCTGATGCAGACCTAGATGTTGGAAAGTCTTGCAATGACCATATGTTTAACATATTTGATCGTGTCTTTTTGCCTGTTATTTAGTTAAAAATATGTTGGACACCGGTCACTGTTTTTTATTCATGCACAACTTCATCTTTCTGTTTAGTAAATATGTTGTGAAATATGTGTAATTAATTTCTCTATTTTTGTTTCCTTTTTTCCTCCTTTACATCTGTGTGGATACAGTTTGATATGATTCTTGGAAAGCTGGAAAAAGATGGTAGTAGGAAGGTGAGCTGACAATTTATGTTTATATTTTACATAAAAACTACAATGTGTGATTTCCATAGTAGTCATAAGGCCATCTCGCATTTCTTTGTTTTTCACTAGCCAAATTAGGGCTGATACTGCTGTCAAAAAAAGGGGGTAAAGTTATTTCTGGCAGGATTTTCTTCTAGATGTCTTTGTTTTGTCAGTTCTAAAGCAGTGAGATTGCACACAAGCGAGCAAGGTAACTTGGTAATCTTTACAAATATTTTACGCTTTATTTGGTGTGAAACCAGCAATCTTAAGTTTAAAATAAATTCTTCTAGATAATCCAGTCTTACTTTTGCCTGCTCAACTACAGTAAAATAATTTTTTAACTGTGTAAGATTTCACTTGCAGCCTGTCATGGCAGTATAAACAAACAGCATCCCTGGAGCCCCTGGCATGTTTTGCTGAAGTCTTTTGTGTTTTCTTCTTCTCTGTTATGTGTCATCAGCAATTAACAGCTCAAATTCTGAATTATTTTATCTGGGTCATTTTGAGTGAAATAAAAACTAAGGATGTCTCAGTGCTGACTCTGTTTTGGAGAAAGTGTCTTGCAAGAGCTCATTCTATTTTTAATATCTCACTTTTGTGCCTTCCCATGGAAATACACAAGCCATTCTAATCATAAGCCAACATGTAAAATATTCATTGCCTTGATAGAACATTTAAACATCCTGATTTTGCTTTTCTCTCCTTTTGTTTTTGTCTCACCTCTTTAGCCTGGAGTCATAGACAAGTTTACAAGTGACACAAAATCTGTTATTAACAAAGTGGCTTCTGCAGCAGAAAATAAAGGCTTGTTTGAAGAAGCTGCGAAACTCTATGACCTTGCAAAGGTAAATATCTCCTGTGTGCCTTAAGTATGTACCTGCTTCACCTTTTTTCTTTCCAAACGTTCTCTGCATGATTAAGAGGTTAAATTTCATCTCAGAGATTGAATTGCCCTTATTCAAGCAGGTTATTTCTGCTGCTGTTAGAGCAGAGCCATTGGCTGCATAGAGAGGGGTTTTAGTGAGCAAATCCAGATGGATTGCACTCTGGGGATTCTGATTTAGGACATTCTGGTTCTTGATCAACGTGATCTTTTGAAGAGATTCCCTCCTGCATGATTTTATTATGTCCAGTGAAGTTATTTACCTGGAGTATACTCTTCCAATTTCATAGCTGTTGAACTGAAGTCTAAAATAGTTGGGCTTGATAGTGAGTTCTCTTGTTTCCTTTTGAAATAAAAGTGGATACAACCACTATTTTAGAGAAAAACTAGGGGGAAATAGTTTTTCCCATGAACCAGCAGCGTTATGTTGCTTGTAGCTAATATGATCTTTACTCTTTGTGGAAGAGAAGTGTCTCTGAGCTTGCACGAAGCACCTACTGCATGAGACTTGTCTGCTTTTTCAATGAGATTAAAACACCAAGTCCCATCATGCTCCTTTTATTTCTGTGTAACTTCAATACCAACAGAACCCTGACAAAGTTTTAGAACTGATGAACAAGCTTCTCAGCCCAGTTGTCCCCCAGATCAGCACTCCCCAGTCAAACAAAGAGCGGCTGAAGAACACGGCCCATTCCATTGCTGAGAGGTAAGACCCAGCTAAGGGCAGGACTGGGTGATTCACCTTGGCCTGGCCTGGGGCTGTCAGTGTGGTGGGTATTAGTTCCTAACATTGTTTCTGCAGGCTGAACTGTGGCATCCACAGCAATATATTTAGAAAGAGAAGAGGTCAGAATTTACTCTCTCCTGCTCGTGATGGCTTGCAGTGCTGAAACCAGATAAGGAATCTTCTGGGGCAGGTCAGGTAAATTTGGCAAGAAGCTTCATCTGTAGGTGAATCAGGATTGCCAGCTGGAGAGAGAGTCTGTTAACGAACAATAAATATCATGAATTGTATGTTTCATGTTATTTTTAAAGCAAAATATAACAGTTGCAGAGTCCTTGCACACAATTCACTAGTTTGGAATAGTATTAAGAGAGAGCTACAAATCCAGTAATTCTGAGTTCTAAAGGCAGCACAGTGAGTTCAGTAGCTGTCTGAAAACCTTATTTTGTGCTGCTTTAATGAAGACTAGAAAGGGAATGTTTAAGCTAAGGAGTGTATATGGCTAATGTAAGCAGTGGACCTCATTTCCACAACTTGTTACATTAGCCAAGTGCTGTGTGACATTCAGAAAAGAGAAGAGAAAATGGAAGGGACCAAAAGGAATGTCGTGTGCAATGTCCAGATGCTAATTAGGCTACATGTTTGAGAGACATCAGTGCTCAAGGTTCATTAGCAGCTCTAAGTCAGGAAAAGCCTAATTCTGGAAGGCTGTAATTGCAAAATAACTTTGTGATTTTTTAAGATCATCTTCTTCTGATATATCCTGTCATGGTGACTGCCATGGAAAATTCCTACATTTTTGCTACAGCAATATGGGGGTACCTGTGAGAAATGTCTTACTGGTTTTCCTCAACCATTCAGCTGCAGAGAGAATAAAAATAAACCAGCCCTGCTTGCTGGCACTTTGAAATTGGAAAGACAAATACAGAACTGTATTGATTTCCATCAGAGGCCTTTGCCTTTCTTCTTTTGACAGGTGGCATTTGCCAGTCACTCCCTCTAGTCAGCCTTTCCCTCATTTAACCAGGCTGAGACTGAGTGAAAATTGGTGCTGTATTGACTTAGTGAGAGACTGATTTTGTGGCAGACATTAAAGAGAATTAAACCTATGGCTTGAGTTAAAGCTTCAGCAAAGGCCGTAATGGGCTTTGGTTTGCTACTTGCTTTGATCTGTTGGAAAGCACTAAATATTGCTGTGCAATAATGCCACTTCACAGCTGCAAACCTTGGTGATTGCAAAGCCGGAACAGTTCTGATTAGTGCATCTTTTTGCCAGTTAAGTGTAAGACAGGGCTTTTCCTTGTGCACCCCTCTGCAGAGGGTGCTGCAGTGATGCAGTATTCCTCCTGTGCATTTATGATGCTTTTGGAACAGGGGAGACACCCAGCACAAAAGGCCAAAAGGTTATTTGACTTCCTCCTCTGCAGCACCACTCTTAAACCTCGAGGAAGGACTCCTTTGTGACCTCGTGCAAGCAGGAGTGAGAGCAGGCAGCCCTCCAGTTCATCCTCTAGCCAGTACAGCTGGAGAGAGTGTGCAGAAGCATTTAATCCATCTTCAAGTCTTAACTTCTTGCCTAAAGCAGGGGTTGTGCTGGAGGATTGTCTGCTGTAAAACAGCAAGTTAAACAGGCTTGTACAGAGCTTGCCTTGCAGGTCTCTGCTGCCTGGCACTGTTTCCCCATGAATGTGGCAGATGTAAACATTTAAAAGGAAACAAATACTGGATTTGATGCGAAACTGGAAGTGATTAAAAGTACTTTTTAAAGCCACGACCTGTGAAAATTCTGCCTCCTGGTTAAGGAAAATGAAAGCTGTCCTTTGTTAAATGCCTTCTGTCCTTGTGCTTGATGTCTTTGCTTCCAAGAATTGCAAGAGCACAGTTATAAGCAGTTGCCATTTTGACAATAAAACTGTAAAACAATTTCTTTCAGGTACAAAGCACAGGGGATAAGTGCAAAGAAATCCATTGACTCCACGTTCTACCTTCTGCTAGACTTAATCACATTTTTTGATGAATATCACGCTGGTCACGTTGACAGGGCCTTTGATGTAAGTTGCAAGAGTTCTGTTTGAAGTGTAGCCTTCCTAATGCCCTTGAAAGCCCAGAATGTCTCCAATAACATCACTTAAAAATTATATTTAACGAGTTAGAGGGGGCTGCAATGCTATAGAAATTTGAAAAGGTCTTTCTTCCCTGTTGCTTGATAAACAGGAAGATCTTTCTGGGGCTGTTTTATAGACATTGAACAAAACATTCCTGCTGCTCAGCAAAGTGAGGAGATAAGCCAATAAATAACAATGAAATTATTTCTCTTGAATGGGACCAAGAGGATTTCATTAATACTTCAAAAACACACTTTATTAGTGTATGGTACATGGAATGCTGATTATCTACCCTGATTCCTGCTTCTCTTTTTTGAAGATTATTGAACGCCTGAAGCTTGTACCTCTCAGCCAAGATTGCGTCAAGGAGAGAGTTGCTGCCTTCCGGAATTTCAGCGATGAAGTAAGTCCTGTCTTGGGTTTAGCTTTCAAAAGCCTTTTGCTTTGTTAAGAGGATCTTAAAACCTTGTCATCTCATCATCCATGTTCTTCAGTGGGGAAGGAGGATGAGATTATTTTGAATTTGTACAAGTAGGTTCTTGGCTTACAACTTTCTCCTCAGCGCTGCTCTTTCGAGTAGAATTCCCTACCCAGAAACCCTGTAACCATTTTGAAGAAGGCAATTGACTGAGTCTCCCTGAGCTTACTGAGTTTGAGCCAAGAATTCAAAATACTGGAAACTTCTAACTTGCTGGTGGCTTAGCTCTTCCGTGCTCTTAATCATTTGTAGGGTGTTTGTGTCCTCCCTCTAAATCAGAGGAACTCCTGGATTTGTGTATTAGCAGACAAAGCACAGTGGAAGGCTGTCACTGCTCTTGAACTGTTTTAACTGGAGGATGACACTTCTCTTTTAGACAGTGTTTATGAGTGTTTGATGCTTTAGAGTTCTTTGTACTCAGGCACTTTGGGTTTTATCTGACCCATTGCTATCAAACATGAAGGAGCAGGCATTATGCATGTCTGTTTCAAAGCTCTGGGCAGTGTTTTTGCTGGATGGTGCAATCACAGCAAGGGTAACCATCATGTGTGTGACTGTTACAGGAGTAAATATCGACCATAGTTGTCATTGTTTGGCTTTCTGTTTCTGCATAGCAAGGGTAATGGTTCTGTCAACCTGCTCTTCATTGTATTGTGTCTTCTTTTTCCCCCTTCTTTGTGTAGATCAAGCACAATTTATCTGAGGTCCTGCTTGCAACCATGAATATTTTATTCACCAAGTATAAGAGAATGAAAGGCACAAGTCCAACCACTCCTGCCAGACCTCAGCGTGTAATGGAAGACAGAGATTCGGTAAGAATACAATCCTTACTGTCTGACAAGTTTTTCAACATCTTGTTCCCGTGGTTTTAAGAGACTGGGCTTCACATAACCAGAAGTTTTAAGTGGTCTTTGTTTTTGACTTGCTCAGTCTTAAGGCTGGTCTCTGACACCTTCTTTGTGCAAAGAAGGGATGGAACTGGATGATCTTTAAAGTCCCTTTCAGCCCAAACCATTCTGAGTCTATGATACTGCTCTAAGTGGCATTGATACAGAGATATTGCACCTAGATATTCACATAGCAAGAGAAAGCAAGTTACTTCTTTGTGAGATATTAAATAGTGCTTGTTCTGGCTGCCTGGGTGAAATGGATGGCAACAGTGAGTTTGACTTCACTGTTTGAGCTGGTGCAGAAGCATTTCCCCAGCCCACTGATAGGAGCCTCCACCTTCAGCAAGCCACAGAATAGCCAGAATTAACAGGGCACAGCCAGGTTTGTGGCCACTCACCTGTCAGCATACAGGGCTGAGAAGAAGGGTTCTCAGCTTAACTCTTGTCAGGTTTGGTCTTGTAACTCTTATTAAGCTAAAGCTGCCACAGGCACTTGGAAACCAAGGCCAAACCATTCATCCTGTCTTAACAGATTAGAAAATAAGTACCAACTCCTTTCCAAAGTGAAAACCAGCTTGGGGCACAGCCAGCTGTATTCCAGGCTTTAGTCAGCTGCAAGAAGTGCCTTTGATCTGTGAATTGCAATATTGGTAAAAGTCTTAGTAGTATTTTTAAATCACATAAGCAAATGAAAGGCTCAAGTAATGATAGATCTTTTCTTTTTGGAGTGCAGCCTGTGAGAGCTACAGGATCCTACCTTACAGCAGTTCTTTTACTCTAGATTGACAGCACTGGAGAAGGGTGCATGCTGCTTGGGCTTCTCTCACCTTAAATTCTACACATGTGAAGAAGTCCCAGGCTAATGCAATCTGTTACCTGCTCTGTATCTTCACAAGGTTGGCACTGAGCAAACAGCTTTAGTTCCTTGCTTTCCAAGGGAGCTGTTTTGGTTTTGATTTCAGTCTTGTGCCTCATGTAGAAGCATTTACCCTCTCTGTAGGGGTGCAGTGCTGTCAGGTGTCACCTCAGTATGAATATTGTTGGCCAACTGGGGCTGGGATTGGCAGCTTTACTGGCAGAGGTTTGTGTGGAAAGAAGCCACCATGACATCATATCACATCAACAGCATGTGCAGTGTGAGCACTGCTTCATAAACATGCCCTGCACTCTCATGCTGTCACAGTTGTGGAGATCAGCTGATGGTGCACCTTCCTAAAAACTCTTCAAAGTTTTCTTTTTTTCAGGCTTCAAGTTTTGTTAATCAAGCTTCTGACCTTTTGGGGGGATCTCACAGCAGCAGGGTGCCAGCAGTGTTGGGGACACGGGGATCTGAGTCACAGATCTCTGGCTGCCCTGTGCAATACAAGCTGTGCTTGGCCATCAGAGGGGACAAGTGCCTGCTGTCTCTGCTGTCAGGGAGGGGATAAGAGAACAGCTGTGTGACTGTAGTGTCACAAGGGAGCATAAATCTGCTAATGTAGGATTAACAGGAGAAAAGTCCTATCCCTTTGCAGCTCCTGTCTGCCTGAGGATTTGCATGTGTAGAAAAATACCAGGCATGAGCACATGGAAGGTAGGGTAAGAAAGGCTTTAGCACATTCCCTTTTTTTCTTACCTTGGAGAATTTCCTCCAAGACTGCAGGAGCAGGGAATCTAGATTGTTGCAATTTCCATGTCTGGGAAGCAAGCAAATCAGGCAATTTTAGTGGTAGAAATAAGGCATTACAAACATGAAGAGGAAGGTGTTTCTTCAGCAAAGTCTCATTCCCTTGAGCAGAGATGGCAGACATGAGCTTCAGCGGGCTGTGCTTGACAAGAATTTGTCTTCTGAACTTCCCTGGGAGAAGGGCAGCTTTTCCATTTCCTCAGTGAAAGCAAATTTTAGAGGAAATTGAGCTCCTTCGGAAGCTTTAACAATCTCAGCACATTGCCCAGTAGACAATGAAAGTGAAAAATTACCTTTCCTTGAATAGGTCTTTGAAATTCCTGGCTTTTTTCTAGATCTGTCTTCTATTTGTCAGAAGAAAACACAAGATAGTAGCTATTTGTAACTCTGAGGCTTATTCCACAGGCAGGGAACAGAGCCCTCCAAAGCAGGAACACACAGCTCTTGAACTTGCCTTCTGGTGCCAAGCATTGCTCTGCTCATCCTGCTGCAGTGCATAGGGCTTTGGCAGGAAGGGCATGGACCTGGCAGGATGGGCAGAAGGGAGAGGAGAAGTACTGGAGCCCCCTGAACTCAGTAATGCTCTCTGTTAAACATCTCCTGTTACCCTTTAGAGGCAGAATGGACTTTTTGTGAAAGGGTCATGTTCTGAGTCAGAGCTGCCATTTATGCATTTTATTTATTTTAGGATGAAATCACTCAAGCTGTGTTTTAATTCTTTTTTTTTTCTTTCTTTTTTAAACTTTATACATTAATTAGTTTTGGGAACGA
The DNA here is from genome assembly GCA_013400415.1 of Scytalopus superciliaris. NCBI lineage: Eukaryota > Metazoa > Chordata > Aves > Passeriformes > Rhinocryptidae > Scytalopus > Scytalopus superciliaris. Next base: position 95,817 of record VXBX01003293.1, on the reverse strand, counting down.
GGGAGAAAAGTCTTGTCCCACTTGGCCTGATCCACTTTGTCAGATTTCAGGCAGAGATTGCAGTGAGCCCAGCCTGCAGTGCTGGAAACTGTGGCTGCAGTGACAGCCCTGACCCAGATGCTGTGAGTGCATGACAGCAATGTCATATGCTGCCCACCCTGAGCTGGGGTGGTGAACTCTCTGGAGCAGCCCAAGGGCATTATCTCAGTGGCAAAATTAGGTCATGAGTGGAATGGAATTATATTTTTTTTATTATCTGTGGTCTTACTTAAAATGGCAAGTAACTCTAACATTCGTTAAGTAATTACAGCCAATAGAACATCTAGACCTCCAGGCCGCTCTTAACCTCTGCAAACCTCTGTTCATTCTTCCCAAAGAATTGTTTTGATTTTTAAAAATAGGCCAGCTGTCATTGGTACTGTAAAGGTAAAGGGAACAGTAACTTGCACTGCTCCTCAGCCTTTCTTAGTCATGGTGAGAGTTTTTGCCTCTTAATACTTTCATTCCAAAGAGTCAGAAACCTTTACATGCCTTTTTTTTTTTTTCATCTACCACCTCTTTTGACCTCCACTGAAAAGCAGCAGCTCAGACATAATTATACAACCCCACTGTGTAACACATTTGTAAGCAGACTAGGAAACTGTGACTGGAACTGGAAGTAACTTCCAGGCCACCTTGTTAAGTAGCCAGTGCACTGGTGGTAACATACAGCTGGGGAGGGAAACTGTCCCAGGACATTACAGCAATTGGATCAGTCCCAGCTTTTCCAGTGTCAGCCTCCAAAGCTTCTCTGTGGCCCTGGAATAACAGACTGGTTCTGAAAAAGCAGTGGAATTGGCCAGAGGGGATAGGGAATGGTGTTTATAACAGTTCCCAGTCATGGAATGGGCTTCAGTCACTTCTCAGTTTGTAAGTTCCTGCTGTCAGATTTACCATCCACATGCCCACAGCACCTTTGGCTTTCCCTCCAATCAGTAGGTGAAAGGAAGAGTTGAACAGTAGGATCTTCTGGTATGGTAATTTTGAGATGCTGGATATTTAAGAGGAAACCCCTGTTAGCAATCAAAGCAGTCTGAGCAGTTTTCCTTAAAGAATTGGGCTTTCTGTATTCTCCTGACTTTTACCAATTATTGGAGTGATTTTCCTTTTAAATTATTAACAGTTTTAACAAATGAAACAAACTATTCTGGAATTCCTTCAGCTCTTAGGCAGCCTCCTGGTGCACAAGAAGGGGTTTGGTTACTTTAAGTGAAGGGCTCTGTGTACTTGCTACCTCTGCTTTAAGGAAACTGCTGTGTTGTGGGTCGTGCTGGAGATCAAGTGTGTGTGGCACTACCTGTTTATTTCTAGTACTTCTGCTCTGACAACATTAATGCTGCATTTCAGCAGGATCAACTTTAGATCTTGCAAGGTGGGAAAGAATCCTGTTGCCCTGGGGAAGCCCACTTCATGCAGAAATTACAGGATTGCTGCAGTGTAACACCACCCCACATTGCTGAAAATGTTTTTTCTTAGGTAATTGCAAATAAATGGGATTATTTTTTAAGCAAAGGGGTAACTCAACATGCTTTTAATGGTTGGAAAAGGCAATAATTGGATTTCCTTCCATATGCAGAGACTCATTATCCAGAGAGCAGCTCTGAGAAATAAAGATTACGTTTGCTTGTATGAAGAGGCAAGTGTTTAACTCACATCTAACTCAGTTTTTATTGTGGGGGTTTTGATACCAAAGTAACTGTGCTCCGTTTTTCTGTTTTTTAGCAACTTCAGTCTCAAGCCCGTGCCCTGATAATGTTTGCTGGGATGATCCCATACAGAACCTCGGGAGACACAAATGCAAGACTGGTGCAAATGGAGATCCTTATGAATTAGCAGAGCAGCTTTGGCTCGGGGTTGCAGCAGCCTGTGCCTGTCTTTAGTACGTTCAGGGGGCCCATGGGACCAGTGTCATTTTTTGTATTCTGTATTTTTGTTGACGGAAATAAATTTCTTTGGTTTTGATATTTGTTTTTGACATTTTCATTTTCACTGATTCTTGTGTTTTTATGTTTTTATTATTTTATTTTCAATTGGTTTGCGTTTAGAAGTTTATTCTTAATTGGTTAATGGGCCGTGCAGAGAAAGAAGTCATAGTTTTATACTGGGGAGGTGAATGAGCAGTTTTATAACAGAAGAGGTAGTGGAGAAGAAAAACTTTGATTTAATGCTTAATGAACATATAGCTGGGAAAATTTAGAGGGCTTTGGGTTTTCAATGCATGTTAAGTGTTGAAAATGTGTCAGTGATGCACCACCCACCCCCGTGACACGCTGCCATCAGTCCATCACCTTGTCTTGTGTGGTGCATGTGTTGCTGCAGTGCAGGTGAGCTCTGTGTGCTGCAGAGAGTCCTTTGTCCTTAACCCTGGGTCAGTGTCTCAGATGTTCACAACTCTGCACTCCCTGGAGCTCTGCTGAAGCTTTTGCAGGAGCACCTGGGTTGGAAGCAGGTATATTTTGGTAGGAGAGGTTTTTGTGAGTTTTTAGTGAGTTGCATTCAAAGTGGTCACCAGGAGAGGTGAGGAAGCTGACCAGAGAGGTCCAAGTGTGGGTGTGATACTGTGTTGGCTTAGTGGGAAACCTGAGTCCCACTGAAGCGTGGGGCTTTAAAAATGGTTACCTTTAAATGTTTTAAGCTATAATTAATTAAGTGTGAAAGCCCAGGGAGCATGCTGTAGTAGAAACTTTTCTTTTTTTTGATGTAGCTGCCTGTCTTTGAAATGAAATGCCAGGAATGTTGGTGGTTGCTCTTGCTGCTGCCCTGCTGCTGTCTCACCCTCTTGTGTTACTGGGATATGAGAACATGTGCAGTTTAGGATGCAGAACAGGCAGCAAACTGTAGGGGCTGTTTTCAGCCTTTGTATATTAATGGCTGTCACAGGAGAGAATTCATCTCCAGTTTGCAATGTCGAAATTTACTGGGATAGAGGAATATCTGACTGACTCCATGACAGTTTCCTAATTACTTTTTTCACCAGAAATGTTGTAGCATAAATTTTGTCCAGCTTTTGGACAGGAAGCAAAGGGCTTTGCCCAACCCATGTCTCTCAGCATTAGCAAGCCAGCTGCTGGGACTCCCAGTGGATAGAGCTAGGAACTGTGCTCCTGTAGCATGGCCAGGATTGTTCCAACCAAAGGCTGAGAGAGACCTGGACAACACTCTGCAAGTAAAGGGAAGTTGGTGAGTTACCAAGGAGTTATTTGGGGGTGGGGGTAGAATTGCCTAACAGCCTGTCAACAGGTGAGTGTGGGAAGCTGCATTAGCTATAAACATGTCTAACATATTTCTGTGGGAATGTTCTTGGCATGTCTGTTGACAATTGATCCAATCCCCCAGAGAACAGGCACCTTCCCTGATGCTTGTGGACATTCCTGGTGGGGCCAGGGCTGCCACACACACAGTCCTGCAGGATGACCCTGCTCCTGTGTTTTCCTGGCTGGTGTTCAGCCCCTGTCCCTGAGTTACTCCCAGCATCAAACCACCTCACGTACAGAGAGTCTGGCGAGCCTGTACCTGTCCTCAGGCAACCACTGACCTGAGCAAGAGAGGCACAGCGTCTGCTGCAGTCAGGAAGGGTGAAGGCCACCTTCCCTGCTGTAATTCCCTCTCCCTGCTCCACCATTCATGCGGGGACAGAAGTCCTTTGGGGCTCAGCTCTTAAACTGCCATTTGCAGGAACTTGTTCTCCTGTCTCTTGCCCATCCCCTGCTGAGCAGAGCGATTGTGCTGCCTCACTGGCATGTTTTGATGTCCAGGGTTGAACCTGAGGGCCCTCTGTATGGAGCACGTTGCCCTTTCTCCATCTCCCCTTCAAGGACAGCTGTAGCAGGTGCTTTCTGGTGCTTCTCAGCCTTCATGGGTGTTGGTGAAACTCCCTCTGTGCCCAGTGATTGTGACTCCAGCCTCTGGTGCCTTTTAAGCTAATCAGAAACTGAATTGTTTCATGCTTTCAAAACCCAAGATGATCCTTCTGTGATGGGCAGTCAGAGGAAATAAACCCCAGGAAGTCTAAGTCCTGAGACTAACCCTGGAAAGGTAAGGCAGGCCCTGTTTCAGTCAAGATGAGAGGCTGTAAGTATAATAGAAGGTGCCACACATAGTTGGAATTAATTTATTACTTGTTGATTGCCCTGTGATTTCTTCTTAGGTCTGTGTAGGTGGTGAATGTTGCAGCCCATCTATCTTCCCACGTTCCCCAGAGCAGCAGGTTCCAGCTCCATTCCTAGGCCTGGCTCTGGTAAACCTGACTCTCCTCTGCACGACTTTAAGGGCTCTGCTGCTTTGAGGTAGATGCTGATGCACACACTGGGGCTTTGCTGAATAAGGCACCCTCCTGGTTTTCCAGATGTCCCTGTTTTCCCTCCACCTCATGCTTATTCTGCTGGAGAGGAAAAACTGGGTTCTGCTCCCTCAAGTTTTGTACCATCACGTTCTAACTTTGCTAATGTACAAGCTTAGCCTTGGTTTTCTCAATAGCTTATCTGCTGGAAGTGTTTTTTGGGGTGTCACTAAACTAATGCCTGGAGTCTGGTACAGCCTGTTCAAAGGTGGTGTCACTAAGCACTCACCTTAAAACAGAGTAGTGCACAGTGTGCAGCAGAGCTGGGGGTGTTCATCTGAGCTGAATTCGTTCTTAGTATAAACTGACAAATCTCTAAATCAGTGGAGCTCTGTTCCTTATACAAGAAACAAGTACAGATGAATGCTGCAGATTAAATTTAGGATAATTCCTTCTGCTTTTTCCTGCTCCAGGACTAATCCTTAGCATTAAAGGTCTTCCAGGTCGATGAGATGCATCTAAAGGGTGACTCATTGGTTTGAATCAAACACAGTTTAAGTTTGTGTTGCTGGAGGAGATGGGAAGAAAAAGTGAACAGGTATTTGCCATGAGAGTGTGACATCCTGTCCTGCTGTGGGTACAGGTCTGTGTTCACAGTTTGTGTGGCTCTTCAGTTCTGAAACATCCACCTGTGCTGTGGTATCCACACAGCAGCTCCTAAAGCTTTACAGGCTGCACCTTTCAAGGAACAAGGGCTGAGTGATGTGGTCTGGATTTACAGGGGGCTTGTGGGGGAATCTAGAAATACTCACTGTAAACTTCTGCCCTACATTACCTGTGCAGTAGGGGAAAAATTAGTTAAAGCTCTACTCAGGGTTAACCTGTAAAAACTACACTGAGCTAAGGCAAGACAGCCAGCTCATGTGGGAATTGACACTGCTGAAATGTGCCTCAGGGCCCTCCTGAACAGTGCCAGGGAGCTGGTGTCAGTGGGTTCTGTCTTCTCAGCCGTTTCTGTGAGGTTTTTTTAGTCCTCACAATAAAATTAATTCTTCTAAGTATTTTATGTAAGCAGGGTACTGCTTTTACAGCCTGTGAGTTACATTTCTACTCCTCTGCTTTTCCTTGAATTTTCCCACTGAATGCAGATTCTGCATCTCAATCTGATTTTTTTGTTGTGTTTTTCAGACCCTCTGGCTCGAATAGACCTGCTAAATTAGGTGGCTTCTCTGTTTTCCACCACCGTTTCCTATCACTACTGCATTTGTCTAAGACAATGCTTGGACCTTGTTCCTTGCAGGAGCTGAAGGAACTGTGTTCAGAAAAAGTCACCCCAGCCTCTCAAGGAAACAAGCTGTTTTCCTTCCAGCCTGGAGGAAGGAAGGGGATATTGCTAATTGCAGTTCCGTGTGTCCCTGGCATGGGACAGCAAATATTGCCACTGTTCATGTCCGTGTACCAGCATTTTTGTGCTCTTTCTCCCTGGGTCTGAAGTTGGAAATGGTGTCTGGAAGAGATACGAGATGACCCCTTTGTTCCCATTCAGAAAGGTTGCTGGCAGTTGGCTGAATAACCGTCTGTTTTCTGTTCCCAGGCTTCCTTTGCTGCTGTGCTGTGAAACTGAGTCCTGCTCTGCACGGTGGGTTTGCAGCATGGAGCCCCTGCATCATCTGTGTGTCCTGGGTCACTCAGGGTGGTAGGTTCCCCCTTCCACAGGGATGGAAACATGACAAGGAGAACTTCATTAGCACTTTGGCAATCTTGAAGAAAAGCTGTGTGTGAAGCATTGCACCATTTTCTGCTTAACTTGATGTGGGTTCATTTGATGCATTTAGTAGCCAGAATGACCTGGGGGGATCGGCTGGAGTGAGGGAAGGCTCTGCAGAAACAACTTGGCACCTCTTCCCTGTGCATGGAGGGGCTGGAGGGATGTGCCACAGAGCTCTCCTGCCCTGCCCACAGCTCCCAGCGCCGCAGGCCCTGGTATTGTTGCTGCAGCTGGTGTTGTGAATCAGGCCGACGACAAGCGCATCCTACAATCCGGCTATTTCACTACACCAGGGTTGCATCATACCACTCGCTTCGCTCTCCGCCCGGCACCTTGGAACCCTCCTGCCTCTTCTGGAGCATCTCTGACCATGCTGTGTCTAACAGACCGCCCCCCTCTCCATTTAAGAGGCTGTGATTTCTCCTGGTTTGGGCAAATTAGCGTTTTTCGTTCTAAAATAAAGCCATCTCTGCTGGGTGTGAGTCTGGTGCCACATCTGTTGTGAGAGGAAGCTGTCGTCCACTTTGTAGGAAGTGTTGCACGAGGTGCTGGAGTGACTCCTCATCCACCTTGCCCTTGTCCCTGCTGGCCAGGCTGGCTGCCTGGAGTGGCACCAGCACCATTCTGCACGGCAGTGCTGGAGCACTGGGAGGGCTGAGCACTGGGATGCAGGCCAAGGCTGCCTGTCCTCAGCTTCCCAGGTAAGAGGGTGCATTTGGGGCCCTTGGTGATTGTGGCTGGCATCTGCTCACACACAAACAATACAAGGGGGCTGGAGCAACCTCAAAAAGCAGGTTAAAATTTGTGTGTGAATGCAAACACAGCCAGAGGCAGCGGGGCAGGCAGGCCCAATTTTCCATTAACTTGCAAAGCCACACCAAGCTGAAATTCAAATGGATTGCCCTCGAATTTTATTGCCTGCCTTGTTTGCTGTCTTTGCTGATCTTATCTGTAACTGCTGTTGAGGCACATGTGACAGGGGCTGCAGAGGTGTAGCTGATGCCCATCCCTCCCCCTGTCCTCACCAGCTGTGGGATCAATGCTGAGTGGCCTCATGGGCTCAGTTCATGCTTTGTGGGCAAGCATCTTAGTGGCTTATTAAATCCAGAATGGGACTGGTGGGGGAGTTGTGGGTGCTCAGCAGTGCCCTTTCCTTGGGGCAGGAGAGGAAGGGGGCTCTGGGACCATGGGCATCTCAAGCATGGACAGACTGTCTGCCACTGCTCAGTGTACCCTGGGCTCTTGAGCCCCCTGGCTTCTGAGTCCCAGTGGGGCATCTCTCAGATCCCTTGATGTCACACTGCCCCCCTTTCCCCTGGTTTCATCTGAGATCAAGAGGCCATTCCCCTCCCCACATCCGGCCCCGCTCAGTGCCACAGGCAGCAGCTTGGAGGCCAGCTAGGATGATTTACGGGATCTGACGGGGCTGGGGCAGTATCCCAGGGAAGGGCGAGGGTGCGTGGGAGTCTTGCTCCCTTTTTCCATAATAAATCCCTGTGGGAACTGAATGTTCCCGGGTCGGGGCCAGAGGCAAACTCAACGCCATGTTTCTCTGCTGATCTGTCCTTGGGACTTAATCTCAAACCCGTTATCACTGCCCCCATCGAGCGCTGGGAGGCACTGATGCCCATTACGGTGGTTTTGGTATCCCTTCCAGCTATTTTTTTCCTCCTGACCAGCTCGGGGTGGTTCTAGCTGATTCCTTCCCTGCATTAGCATCACTGGTGGGTGTGTGCCGGTTGCCTCGCTCCGGTTTTGCGGGGTATAAAGCCCCTCTCCACCCCCCGTCCCCCACTCGGACAGGTGCCTGGGCAGGGGCCATGGCCGAGCTGCCCATCCCAGATCTGCCCCCGGCCCGCTGCAGTGGCCGCTTCACCATCAGCACCCTCCTGGCCATGGAGGAGGGGGGCCGGGGTCCCTACGTGCCCACCGAGGGGGCCAGCTGTGACAGCGCCCAGCCCACCCACCTCTCGGGCAGCACCCTCTGCACCAGGACCTTCGGCTACAACACAGTGGACGTGGTGCCCGCCTACGAGCACTACGCCAACAGCAAGGGGGTGGGCGACCCCAGGAAGGGCAGGCCCTCCCTGGCTGACCTGCACTCCATCCTCAAGGTAACGGGGGGCTTGGCCGTGCCTGTGGCGTCTCTGGCATTCCCTGGCTGTGCCACCTCTGTCTGTGGTGCCTCACTTTGTCTCCTGCCTCTTGGTGCCACAACTGATGCTGTGCCAACTGCAGATCCCTGGAAAGGCACCAGGAGAAGCTGGAGGGGGAGCCCAGCTGTTTCCAGCTGCCTGCTCAGCCGGAGTGTTCCCTCCAGGGACAGCTGGCTGCTGTCAACCCTCACCTGCCTTCCCCTCATCCCACAGCCTGACCCGGGTCACCTCTGCACACCAGTGTGTGACCTGCAGCGGAGCAATGGCCTGCCGGAGGCTGGGCCAGAGGCTGGGCTGGAGGAGGCAGAAGGGGAGCCATGCAGAGCCCCTGTGCCAGAGCCTGTCCGCTTTGGATGGGTGAAGGGTGTCATGGTGAGTGTGAGCCCCCACAGAGCATCCTCCTGCCCTCCCCCCCCCCCTAACTATTTGCCCCTTGTTGCATTTTTCTCAGTACCTGTTTTTTTTTGCAAGTGCCTGCGCTGTGAGCAGTTCCCTGCCCTCCTCAGCGGGGTGGTTTTCTCTCAGGAACAGCAGATCTGATGGCTGGCACCCTTCTCTGTCCCCCCAGATTCGCTGCATGCTGAACATCTGGGGAGTCATCCTGTACTTGCGCTTGCCCTGGATCACTGCCCAGGCAGGAATCGGTGGGTGCTGCAGTTCAGTGTGAGCAGGACGGTGGCACTGGGCTGGCTCATCATCACCCAAACACCTGGGGTGGGAATGCCACAGCACTGAGCCTGGGGCGATGTGTAGGGGGTCTTTGTGGGTCTCCTAGGGAAGGCAGGGGGTCTGTGGGGATGCAGGATTGAAGCAGTGCCCTCTCCCCACAGCCCTGACGTGGCTCATCATCCTGATGTCCGTGACAGTGACCACCATAACTGGCTTGTCCATCTCTGCCATATCCACCAATGGCAAAGTGAAGTCAGGTAGCATGTTCCCTCCCAGCCACCCCGGGGGTCTCCTTCACCCCGAGGCTGCCCCATGGATGTGAACTCCTGGCAGGGGCTGCAAGATGCAGGGGGGGTCCCCAAAAATATGTGGGGGAGACAGTAATGCCATGGGGTGTTCCTGCTGCCTCAGGAGGCACCTACTTCCTCATCTCACGGAGCCTTGGGCCGGAGCTGGGCGGCTCCATTGGGCTGATCTTTGCCTTTGCAAACGCCGTGGCCGTGGCCATGCACACAGTGGGCTTTGCTGAAACTGTCCGGGACCTGCTGCAGGTAAGAAAGTGGCTTTGTGTCCTTTGGGTCCCACCACCACTTCACCCCCACCTTCTCCTTACACAAGCTGCATTAATTAACAATATTTGTGTGAATATTGGACCGCTGGTAATCAAACGGTGGCTGCTAAAACTGCTGGAAATCCCAGTGGTTTGGTAAGGCAGTGGGTTATTCCCACACTGTGAATGGCTCTCCATCCCCAGGAGCACAACTCCCTCATTGTGGACCCCACCAACGACATCCGCATCATTGGGGTCATCACTGTGACCGTGCTGCTGGGCATCTCCCTGGCTGGCATGGAGTGGGAGGCCAAGGTAACCCTCACTTGTGCTCACATTCTCCCCTTGGGCTGGTGAGATCTGTCCCCTGCTGCCCATCAGGCATCCGAGGAGTGGAGGGTGCCTGTAGCTCCCCAAAAACCTGCGAGGGTTTCTCCTAGTGCACCTTTTACTCTCTCCGTGCCCAAACATCCAACCCCTCAGCTGTCTCTTTCTGGTCTGGCAGGCACAGATACTGTTCTTCCTGGTCATCTTGGTTTCCTTCATAAACTACCTGGTGGGGACAGTGATCCCGGCCACTGCTGAGAAGCAAGCAAAGGGTTTCTTCAGCTACCGAGGTGGGTTCACCACGGGCTGGGGTCACGCTCAGGAGGCCCAAGGGCATTGCTGGAGCCTGGCTCTTTGCTATGGGGAAGGTGCCATGTTACCAAAAGCACAGTGTCCCCTCCCGTGGGTTCCCTGCCCTCAGTGCTGTGCCTCCATCCAGGGCTGAAGTGCTTCAGCCAGGACTAAGGCAATTGAGGGGCCCCAGTGCTTCTTCTCTGCTTCCTCCCCAGCTGATATCTTTGCCCAGAACTTTGTACCCAACTGGCGTGGACCCGAGGGCTCCTTCTTTGGCTTGTTTTCCATTTTCTTCCCATCAGCAACCGGCATCCTGGCTGGGGCCAACATTTCGGGTGACCTGAAGGTGGGTTGTGACTGGAGCTGGCATTTCTCACGGCTCAAACCCTGTTTCCTTCATTGCTTTCATTCTGATCCAACTGTTAAACTCTGTTTTATTTCTTCTGTAAACTTTGGGGGATGCTCAGCCAGGAGATGCTTCGCAGCTTTGTGATGTAGTGAATTAAAATTCCTCCTGTATAGTAGCCACAAATAAAATGCCAAATGGAAATGTCTCACATATCTCTGTGACTCCCTTGGGCAGGATCCTGCTGTGGCCATCCCCAAGGGCACCTTGATGGCCATTTTCTGGACCACTGTGTCCTACCTGGTGCTTTCTGCTACGATCGGTAAGCGGCATGTCCTCAGGTGAGCTGGGTGGGGGGGTAGGCTGGCCCTCCCCCAGAATGGGCAACCTGGGGGGATGGAGCTGGGTGGGAGGCAGGACCAAGCTGTGGACACTGGCACTGATACCCTGGGGTGAGTGCCACAGGTGCCAGCCCTTGCCTCCTGCCTCCACATGGTGCCAAGTTATCCTGGGTGGGCAACCCGGCATTGCTCACTGCCGTCACACAGTGGGGTGGGGTCCCTGCGGTGGGGGCTTGGGGTTTGTCACAGGATTCGGGATGTGGGGCCGGGTTGCACGGAACTGTGGGGAGCCACCAGCCCTGCCCTAGCCCTGCGTGTGCCCCCAGGTGCCTGCGTGGTCCGAGACGCCTCGGGCAGCCTGAATGACAGCGTGGCAGTGGGGTCGCCGGGCTGCGAGGGGCTGGCCTGCGGCTACGGCTGGAACTTCACCGCCTGTGCCCAGCGCCAGAGCTGCCGATACGGGCTCAGCAACTACTACCAGGTGCTGCTCAGCACCATCACCAGCCCCAGTTCCTCCCCCTGGCTGGGTCTGTGCTGCCGTGGGTGGATTTCCCAGGGCCTGGCATGCGGAGGGTACCGGTGCTGTTAAAGCACCCACGTAACAGGGATGCACCAGGGAGTGTGTCTTCAGGATTTTGGATGTGGCTGGATTTTGCCATCTGGATAGTGTTGATGGAAAAGCACTGAGGGTGGCAGGATGGGGCTTGGGGACTGGAAATCCCTCAGAGCTGTGGGGAGGTTGGTGTACCAGGGATGCCAGTGTTCCTGACCCCGTGGTTTTCACGCAGAGCATGAGCATGGTGTCTGGATTTGGCCCCCTCATCACTGCAGGGATCTTTGGTGCTACCCTCTCCTCAGCACTGGCCTGCCTTGTCTCAGCCCCTAAAGTCTTCCAGGTGAGAGGGTGGTGTGTCCACATAGCTCAGCTCCCCCCCCCAAGCCTGGCAGTGGGTGATGCTCCTGGGTGCAGAGGTGTGCAGCTGTGAGGAGCCCCAGGGTGAGGGGGATGCTGTCCACCAATGCGGGACATGTGGCCAGTTCAGCCCTTGCTCTTACGGATGCAAGAGCCATCACAGTGCTGCCATCCCATGTTCCAGTGAAGCCCACTATCCCCCGTGTGTCTCTCCCTGCAGTGTCTGTGCAGGGACCAGCTCTACCCTCTCATTGGCTTCTTTGGGAAGGGCTATGGGAAGAACAGCGAGCCCATCCGTGGCTACATGCTCACCTATGTCATTGCCATTGGCTTCATCCTCATCGGTGGGTACTTGCCATCCTGGCACCCTCCTGGAACCTTGCAGCAGCCGGGTGGCTCTGGCCCTGTCACTGACAGCTTGCTCTCCTCTTCCTCCTCCCGCAGCCGAGCTCAATGCCATCGCCCCCATCATCTCCAACTTCTTCCTCTGCTCCTATGCCCTCATCAATTTCAGCTGCTTCCACGCCTCCATCACCAACTCCCCAGGTGGGCTGTGCCATGCCACGCCACGCCGTGCCAGGCAGTGGGTGGCTGCCATCCGGCGCCCGTCCCGGCAGCGGCCGCTGTGTGTGTTTGCTGCAGGCTGGCGACCCTCCTTTCGGTATTACAGCAAGTGGGCCGCGCTCTTCGGGGCCGCCGTCTCAGTGGTCATCATGTTCCTGCTGACCTGGTGGGCGGCCCTCATTGCCTTTGGCATCGTCATCTTCCTCCTGGGATACGTCCTCTACAAAAAGCCGGGTGTGTGGCAGTGTCCCAGCACCAGCGATGCCCCAGAGGGTGTCTGGCCCCGTTGCTAATCCATCTTCCCCATGCAGATGTCAACTGGGGCTCCTCCATGCAAGCCAGCTCCTACAACATGGCCCTCAACTACTCGGTGGGGCTGAGCGAAGTGGACGAGCACATCAAGAACTACAGGCAAGGGTGGCTCAGTGAGGTGCTGGGCATGGAGGGAGGGGATGCAGAGCCAGCCACCACCACCACTAAACCCAGGATGGCTTCGTGCCCATGGCCACGTCCTTAACACCACCCTCAGTAATCAGGATCCATGGCAAAATGTGTGTGCCTCCAAAACCCCATGTCGTGCTGGCAGAGGTGAAAAGCTGAGCAAACCCTGCCCTCCCTGTACCAGGCAGGTGCAGACACCTTGGTCTTTTCATATAAGACCAAAGAGTGAGACTGGATCCTCAGCCACACGAATTTTTCTCATCCTAAAGATGCTCCCTCTAGCTGCCGCTGGCCAGGCATGGGAGAAGAGCTGCAATTCATTCCAGAGATTGTCTCCAAAGCACCATCCCTCACCCCCTTTTCCCTCCTGTCCACAGACCACAGTGCCTGGTGCTGACTGGCCCGCCCAACTTCCGCCCAGCCCTGGTGGACTTTGTGGGGACCTTCACCAAGAACCTCAGCCTGATGCTCTGTGGCAACGTGCTGATCGTGAGTCACCTGCAGAAGCCAGTTGGTTCCTTGTCCTGGGGGCTCTGGCCACCCACAGGCTGGGAAATCCACATGTGTCCTGGTGGGCTTACAGGACAGGGAGTGAAACATGCCCATGTGTGTGCTGCTGTGTGATGAAATGTGTTGACTGGAAGCCTCTCTGAGTTGTTAAGCCCTATTGGGGAAGCACCAGCATGTCCATGTGCGCCAATGGCTTCCCTTTGCCAGTTAATTGCCAAAGATCTGGTAGAATGAGGCAGTTGCTCAGAGAACAGGGGGCAATCCACAGCAATTGGGTGCAGTAAGAGCCACCTCGTCCACCCCTGGACTGCTGGCATCGTGTGCACTGGCTGTCGACTCCCCAGATTCCCTGGTTTTCTTGCGCTGATTGCAACCTCCCATGTGTGCAGTGGTTACATCCACTTCTTACCAGTTATTTGGGAAAAGAGGAGCTAGAGGCCCTTGCTGGCAAGACCACCAGCTGGAAGGAGCTGCTTGAGGCCCTGTCCCTGCTTCCTGCAGGGACCACGGAAGCAGAAGATGCCGGAGTCCCGGCTGACAGCAGATGGACACTCCAAGTGGCTTATGAAGAGGAAGATCAAGGCTTTCTACACGGATGTAGTGGCTGAGGATCTGAGAAGCGGAGTCCAAATGCTCCTCCAGGTACAGCCATCTTTGGCTGTCTATCACCAGCGTCCATCCTCCTCTCAGCTCAGGGGCTCTGACACTCCTCCCCAACCTCCAGCCAACCCTCTTTGTGTCACTCCCCCGTGGACTGACACCACTCGTGTCCATCTGTCCCTGAAGGAGGGTCTCATGGGGACATCTCTCCGTAGGCTGCTGGCCTTGGGAAGATGAGACCCAACATCCTCGTGCTGGGCTACAAGAGGAACTGGCGGACGGCGTCTCCGCAGAGTCTGGAGGACTACGTGGGCATCCTGCAGTACGGCCACGCCGGCTCCTCGGCCTCCTGGGGACACCAGCACCTGGTGGTGGCCCCGTGGTTGCTGACGGGGATGCTGCGGCCACATGTGCAGGGTCCAGCTGTGCTGGCAGTGCTGCCCCTGTTAACTGCCTTCTCCTCCCTCCTTCCAGCGACGCCTTTGATTTCAAGTACGGCGTGTGCTTAATGAGGATGAAGGAAGGGCTGAATGTTTCTCGAGTGCTGCAGGCACATGGTAAGTGATTTTGGGATGCTCAGTGGAGTTGTAGGATGTGCCAGCCAGCACCATGTCCCCAGTCCTAGGGGAACATCACTCCTGGGCTGGGCTCAAAGGGGATTGGGACAGTGAGGTGCTGCTTTGCTGCCTGTACTCCTCTCCTCCCTCCTCAGTTAACTCCACGTTTGAGGCAGCAGAGCATCCTGAGAATGGCACTGGCAGCAGAGCAGCCCCAAGCACAGGTAGGCTGGCCCTGTCTTGGGGCAACCCAGAGCATCCCCAGCTCCAAGGATTACCTTCAGGGAGCAGGGCTGGGACCAGGAGGAAGCAGTACCTTTAATCTACAGCCAGTAGTGACTCTTGCTGACACCAGGACCCTCTTGTTCTGGCAGTGGACTCCACCACCTTGGCCAGTGAGCAGCAGGCAAGCACCATCTTTCAGAATGTGCAGGGCAAGAAGACCATTGACATTTACTGGCTCTTTGATGATGGAGGTAACCTTCACCTTCAGCTGCTGTGGCTCTTTGCTGTCCATCTGTCCAGCTAAAGTGAGCCTGGCATCTCCAGTGTGGTGCCCAGGAGGGCTTGGTCCTTGCCAAATGGTGCCAGGCCATCTGGTGAGCCTGGGGGTTACTGCTGTGTCTCCCACTGGGTGTTTTGGGGACAGGTCTCACACTGCTCATCCCCTACCTGCTGGGGCGCAAGAAGCGGTGGGGGAAGTGCAAAATCCGGGTGTTCGTCGGTGGGCAGATCAACAGGATGGACGAGGAGAGGAAGGCGTAAGTGCTGGTGGTCGCTGCCCCCCACAGCTCCTCTCAGCCCCTCAGCCACTGCCACTGTTCCCACATGTGGGGGCACGGGCTGCTTCCCCTTCACCCTGAGCCCCACAGGATCTGTGAGCTCTGACTTGGATGCTTTGCCTCACTCCTTTGAAAATCAATGTGGCTGCTGAGTGGGGAAACCCAAAGTGCAAACCAAGGCCGGCAGCAGGGCTTTCAGCCAGAGCTGCCATTTCCTGCTAATCTGGGGACACTGTGTCCTTTTCCATCTGGCAGGATTGTCTCTCTGCTGAGCAAGTTCCGCCTTGGCTTCCATGAAGTCCACATCCTCCCTGACATCAACCAGAAACCCCGGCCAGAGCAGTAATGGCCCCCCTCCCCTTCCCCTTCCCCCTGCCTCCCCAGGACCCCCAATCCCACCCAGACCCTCTTCCCGGTCACGACCTGCTTGTCTTGCAGCATCAAGAGGTTCGACGACCTGATCGCTCCCTTCAGGCTCAATGACGGCTTCAAGGACGAGGCCACGGTGAACGAGATGAGGCAGGGCTGTCCCTGGAAGATTTCTGATGAGGAGGTGGATAAAAACAGAGCCAAGGTAGCACTGGTCCTGGGGGGGCTCCTGCAGAGGGTCTCCTGCTTTTCAGAGAAAATTCAGTCTTTTTGGAAACCTCTATTTTGCATTTGTCAACCCTCTTTGCTCCGCAGTCGCTCCGACAAGTGAGGCTAAATGAGATTTTGCTGGATTACTCACGGGATGCAGCACTCATAGCCATGTAGGTGCCAGCAATGCCCTCGTGCCCGTTTCGTGCCCCATGGAAATGTTCCCTAGGGATGTTCACCCCTTCCTGGGCGGGGAAATCCCAGACAGACACCTTAGTGGCTATGGTGGGCCGGTGCCACACTACAGGGAAAAGCCCTTGGAAGGCACCGAGAGGTCTGGCCTGGATCCTGCCGGCGGGGAGGAGGTGGTGTTGCCCCTTTGTAGGGAAATAACCTGCCGTGGATTGAGAGGGGCCGTGGGTGGGGCCTGCAGGGCAGAGCCTCACACACCCCTCGCTGTGCCGCAGCACCCCGCCCATCGGCAGGAAGGGGCGCTGCCCCAGCGCCCTCTACATGGCCTGGCTCGAGACCCTCTCGCAGGACCTGAGACCCCCCGTCATCCTCACCCGAGGGAACCAGGAGAACGTGCTCACCTTTTACTGCCAATAAAACCTCTCACATCCCCCGAGACTCGGGTGTGAGTTTTTCAGGCCAGTTTTGATCTCTGAGCACACTTATCTCATGGGGAACAGCCCCGGGGGCTGCAAGGACCCTGCAGGTCCCCTCAGGGATGGGGACAACAGCTGAGCCCACCTGACAGCTGAACAGCAATGAGATGTCACCTCAGCCTGTGGTTCCTGGATCCAGGCACAGGTCCAGCTCCTGATGGAGACAACATTAACCACCACAATCAGGACATTTCCTGGTGCAGATGGCCCCGAGCAGGAGAAACCTGCCCCGAGTGACACAGGAATGAGGCTCATTTCCACTGTGTTGCATTGCAGGAGAAACACATGACATCATTCACTTCAACAGTTACAGAATTTACTGATAATCACCACCAGGATTAGAAGTGTCAGTACAAAAATAAAATTTACAGATTTTTTTTGATCATACAAAGATTTGTTCATGACAGCCACAGTTGTGAGCAAGAGACGAAGTGGGGTGGGAGCAGGGGGGATGTTGCACACAGGGAGCAGGGCCATGAGACTGGAGCTGTTCCTCCAGGACATGTGGCTTCCCTGGAAGGTGTTTCCTTGATCAACACACTGGCTGGGCTCCCTGGCAGGGGCTCACAGCTGCCCAGCCCAGGACACCTCGGTGTTGGCATTTTTGCAGGCTCTTTGCAGTTTTTGGCAAGTTTGACTGAGCAACGTCTACCAATACCTGCTGAAAACTGAAGAGATTCCTCCACATGCCTCCCTTGGGATAAAGGAATGGAAAGGGAAGGCCAAACTGATGAGAGGGAAGGAAACTGCTGTCAGTGGCTTCAACTCAAGGCCATTCCTCCTTCCTGTTTCGATGTGGTTTTACTGGAGAGGGAGGTTGGGAAGGCAGCCAGAGGGGTGGAAGATGCCCTGTGAGCACTAAGATGACACAAAGGACTTGCCCTCAGTGCTAATACTTGTCAAGACAAATCGGAAACTGATTGTTCACCTGTGAGAATTCCCTAAAAATTCCTGTGCCTGCGCACAGAGGCACCATCAGCTCCAGCTACTCCACATCCAAACAGTAGTTTGTCAACTCTCAAAGTAAACCAGAACCCCCTCAAAACAGACTTGGGGAGATCTGAATGGGTAGAGAACAGGAGTTTTTCAGTTTGCCCAGCACAGAGCGATTTTACTGAGCAATTTTTCACTTGTTCTGAGCTCTGCAACAGCCCCATTTGCATCCTGCATTCCTCAGCCCTGTTCCTGCAGAGGAGCAATCCTCATGCCAGAGCACAGGGCGCATGGATAAAGTGCTTTCCCAGTTGCAATCAGCTTAGTGGCTACTGAGGGATGCCAGGCACCAGGGTGGGGGAAAGGGGAGCACAGTGGGTGCCCAGGAGATTGGTTTCTGGCATCATCTGAAAGGTAAGGCCAGACCCACCCAACCCAAGTCCCATGAGAGACTTTCAATCCATCCAGGAAAATGCAGGATAATTCCAGTGAATTAAACCAGGCACCGTGCTGGAATAAAAAACTGGAAGGGGGAAAGACAGCTAGAGAGATCACTATTCCTGCTTTTTCATTGCTTCTGTCCCCAAAGAGGGGAGGAGAGTCTCCCCTGGGCTGCCCTGGCAGGAAGACTGGCTCTCTACAAGCAGCACAGCACATGGGGCACTCTGCAGATCCAGGGTTTAGTATAAATAATATCACTTGGACCTCACCCACCTAAGGAGAAGGATTCACATTAAATTCTTTCCTAAGATGCACAGCTTTATTCCCTGAATTAACATGGGCTAAAATTTAGTATAATCAGAATAAGCAGCTCCTGCAAAACACCTCTCACCAGCAACAGACCTCTCTGAAGTCAGTGCACAGAGAAATCCTTTCCCCAGACAAACACATTACCTTGTTGAGGGATCACAGAATTGTTCAGTTTGGAAAAGCCCCCTAAAATCATCGAGTCCAACCTTTGACAGATCACCACCCTGTCCACTCCACCCTGGCACCAAGTGCCACGTCCAGTTGTTTCAGCTCAGAGGACACAGGCTCACAGAAGGTAAGGAGCCTTAGGGAATACTCAGGTACAAGAGGAGCTGGTTTGGAAACCCAAGGAGTTCAGCGAAGACACAGAGGGGAAGTGTGTCCCACAAAGCCGGACACAGACAGCGCCTTCCCTCCACCCTGGCACAACAAACAAACAAACAAAAGTCACTTAAAGACAAAGCAAACTAAAAGAGTTAACGAGGAGAGTGCTCTGCCTGCCAGCAGGGGTTGGTTTTGGGGCTGTTTTCGGTCACTTCCCCTGCAGAGCTTTCACAGCCACAGCTCCCAGACACAAATCTGCACCCTCAGCCATGGTAAAATGAGTTTTCCTTTCGCCGCTCCCAAATCCACTGTGACTACAACCTGGTATTAGGGAGTTTGGGTCAGGAAGAAAACAAATGAATGTTTTAATTAAAAAAAAAAAAGAAAAAATCACATTAAAAGAGCTGAAAACAAAGCAACAACAGGTCAAAGCATTGAGCTCTGAGCACACTGTGTCACTCTGTGGTCCTGTTCCCAGCCCAGCACAGCCAGTGTCACATCCCAGTTATGCCCCAGGGCTACAATTCATCACTGCTAAAAGATCTATGGGCCTCCTCCTCCAGAAGCCACGTTCCTACCCTCCCGAGAAAAATGTTTCACTTGGCACTTAATGTTACCAAAAAGTAACAAAATTCACAATTTTTAGCGTAATTTCATGCCACGCCAGAGGCAGGAGCAGGCCCTCACCATTCCTTAAATCAGTGCAGGAAGCACAAGCCTGGAGCTGCGCCCCCTGTGATTCGTTTCAGAGGCAGAGCAGGTGACGGGCCCTTCACCCCCTCCTCTAGTCTGTGCTCTCCAGCCTCCCCAGGGGGGCTACAGGGTGGCCAAAATGCGCAGGAAGGAGACCACCACCACGCAGAAGGTCTGCCCCACGCCAAAAATGAGCGCCTCAAAGGGGATCATCTTTTTGCCCGCAGCTCTGTAAACTCCAGCAAAGGCAGCACCTGTGGAGAGGTGAAAAGCCAAGGTGTGAACGCGGGGGCGGTGCGGGGGGAGGCACATGTGGGGAGGGAGGGGAAGCCTCAGGACACGGGACTGGGGCAGGGAGCAGTTCTGGGCAATGTTTGAGCCGGTTTTAGAAATCTGAACGCCCCGGGGGCACGTTTGGCACCCCCGACACAGAGCTCCGGAGGGGGGGACGATGAAAAGCAGGGTAGGGTGGAGGGAACGGAGCCAGACCGTTCACCCCCCCGCCGGGGAAGCCCCCGAGAGGTGCCGTACTTGTGAGGGTGCCGGCGGTGATGGGTCCCACGATGCCCATCAGCAGGACGCTCACGGACATGA